>JAULJL010000007.1:36028016-36628016 GCA_030761205.1 Fremontodendron californicum
ATGTAGGCATACTAGTAGCCGGCCCCAAAGGCCAATACCACCATAGGACGCCCCAAAGGCATATGTGTCAGTGTCACTATGATGTGCCCCCAAAAGGCAAATATAACGGGATAGGGACTCTGGAGGTGGCTCCCACCACAAAGGCGTAGCACGCAGCTCCCATACCCCAGTCCAATATCACGGAATTGGGACTCTGGAGGTGGCTCCCGCCACAAAGGCGTAGCACGCAGCTCCCGTATTCCGGTCAAGGAAATAATCTCATACATTAAGTCAGGTGGAGCCAAAACCATGTACGTCAAATTCTATATATAATCATATTTCATAAATCAACCAACTTACTCGATATAATATTTCTTGAAATAAATGTACTTTAATAACAAATCAATTCATATGATTATATATCATATATACATTCAATACGTAAAATAAATATCGTGCTAAAAATATATATATTTATATATAATTATAATTAAAGAGATTTCAAATAACTATAGTTGTCGTCTACTCACAATCCTTGAGATGATCTCACTGTACACCTCGACCTGAAACTTCGGGATCCACAGGTGACGTCGGATCTACGTGGCCTAGAGATTAACAATAATTAGTATCTATACATGCTCAAAGCATTACACAATTTTTGAATGCAACTTAAGTCCCATTAATCTACCCCATATACTAATTTCTCATACTCAAAACAACATATCCTTAATTTAATATCATTTCCATAATCAATTTCTCCATAACTCAACTCCATAATCATGTCCTTATCAAATTCCTTTCTAGTATTCCATGCCTTAGAGATTTTCATAATCCATAACCATCATTTGGTACTATATTTCTCTTAAGCAATAAATTCCTTAATATCAAGTTAGATTAGAAAATCATAACTTGAGTTTGGTAAGGAATTTGGAAGTGATTCCAATTGGTTTATTTCAACCAATATGTGTAATTTATGAATAAAATAACTAACTTATACAACTAGAACAAAATTTTGATCAAATTTGATAAATCCCGAAACCATGCTGAAACAGGGGTCAACACTGAACAGCCAACTTCACCGAATTTTATCTTTTTAACCGCTTATCGGTTTTGGGTGATTCAAAAACCAAAATTCTCATATTGAAGTCTAGTTTCTAGGAAAAATATCAAAAAAATACAAACACTAATGTGCCGAACCCAGAAAATCCGAACAGCAAGCATGCTCAACTTCCCCTGTTTTGCTTTTTCTTCCCATTTTCTTGTACATGCTTTCAAATCCTTTTAATTCTTACCAAGTTGTGTAAAATTCATACTTAATAGATGGATTTCAGACCTTAACATGTTTATGGAGCTAAAATCTTAGCATGCTCAAGTAGAATATCTAAAGAAATAGAAGAATTTATCAAGAAACTAACCTTGGATGTAATTATTGTAGAGATTTTTGGTTGAGTTGTTTGAAGAGAATTTTGAGAGAGAGGGATGATGGGAGCCGGCTGCCACTTGAAGAATGAATGAAAGTGTCTAGAGATTTCGGGAGAGAAAAATGAAGATAAGAGATATTTTTTTTGTTTTTGGTATAATTGCATATTAGTCCCTCAACTTTTTATAAATAACCATTAAGCCCCTAAACTTTTTAATATGTTCAATTTGATCCTTTCTTCTTTTATTTCCTTCACTTATAACTTCTTACCAATTTCCAAGTTCGTCCTTAAAATTTTCGGGATTTAACTTTACATGATTATACGTAACCTCGGTTGTTACACATAAATCCTTGACTTTTGCTGGTTGATTGTCTTATTTTACTAGCTTGGCTTATTATTATTGCAAGATAACTGATGACATGACAAGTGATGAAATACATGCATTTCTTGAGCATTTGTACACAACATGTACACGATACTAATTCCATTCTTGGAGAATTGCTAGGTTCTAAGTATATATATTTTTTTCATGTTCCCTCTACTTGGATGGCAATGAAGAGCATTTGATGCTTTTATCCTTGGCTTTTTGAAAGAGAACAATTAATATTAGTACTCATCGATGCCCGACAATATGCACAATAACTTCTTTCTTCTTAGGGTGGGTGGGCCTCCATAGCCTTTGCAATTCAAAAGGGGCCTTAAATCTCTTTTTGTATAACTCATTATTATGCAGCACTTGAAAAGTCCGACTTGTTTGTGTTTTTTCCCATCTTCCAACTGCTCCTAGAATATTGTTCTATGGGCACTTTTAATATGACTTTTGTGGGCTATAGTATGGACGTATTTTGGATATTTAATTGAAGCTTCCTCCCCGCCCTCCTGGTTACTGTTTTGCGGAGGTATGTATCTTACTTGCAATTGCTATTTCAGGCGAAATGCTATGAGGATAGCCCGCGTGGGGGTTGAAGCCGAAGTAGAAGTCGCAGTGGGAGTCCAAAAAGTAATTAGTGTACCTATAACTTTTATTGGTCTATTTCTTGTACCTTCTCCTGTGGTTTTTATTTCTCGTTGCTCTCTCTCATATACAAACATGCAGAGATATACACACAAGCAAAAAAACACTCGAACGCTCTCATTCTTTCACATGTGAACTGCCACAACCTTCATGTCTTTGGCTTATCTACTTTGTCATGGTTAGACTGATTCTTTATCTTTATCCATGTCTGTATCAAAATCGCGGTCAGCTTCACTTGCCAGATTATCCAGGTATGTGTATTTGTTGAAGTTCAATATATACTTTATTCATTTAGTTAACTAGCCTCTCTTTCGGTGCTCATTTTTTGTTTATGCTGCATTAAATAGAGGTTCTTTATTTTCAATGCTATAAACTTAATGGGTTACTAATTTTAGGATACATGCGAAATAAATTATATTGGATTGGTTTGGATTATTGTTGACTATTTATAGTTGGTTCCTATTTTTGCAAGCTACCACTAGAACCATTAAAGTGGCTTGAAATCTAAATAAAACCAACCTAAAGGATGTTTGGTTTGCTTTTTTTTTTATGGTGCATGTGTAGATGAAAATTGGGTGGAAAGTAGCGTGATAAATTCTTCTTTGAGCGGTATATTCTTATTTGGCTTTTATAGCTGTTACGGGAATGTTGGCACTGTGGTTAATATCTGCAGCAAGTTCCTGCTGACCTTTATCGTTAGGTAGGAACTTTGGGGAATACATAAGGATGAAGAAATGGGGAGAAAGGAGTCATATTTTGGATTTATGTGTATTCTGGTAAATGGAGGTTCTTGATCACTCTGAGAAGATCGCAATCCTTTTGCAAAAGTCTAAGGAATGTCAGGGATTTAAATTGCGATCACGGACGTGTTTTCTGGCACGTCACATTTATTGCGGTTGCGGACGTAATAAATGTTATCATGGTCAATTGCGGTAAATATCGACCGTAAATATCGGCGACGGAATGAGCCAAAACCATTAAATAGCGTCCGTAACATCACGTTGCGGCCTCTATTTAAATCCCTAGAAAGGATGAGGAGCTCAAATGTGTTATCTATTTAATAATAGCTCTGCTGCATCTTGGAGCACATGAGCAATGGAGTTGTTTATGTTACTCGGACTCGGAGGTGAGTGTTGGATACGGATATGTGTCCGATATAGGTATACTTAATTTTTTAAAAGTTTTTTCATATATTTGAAGAATCGTACCTTTATATTTATGTCCAAATATGTGTCGGACACGGATATTTCAGGAAAAATGAAGAGTCGGAGTAACAAAGTGAGTTGCTGTTGTTCTGCTTCACATAGTTGGCTTTACTTATATTGCCGATTATCTGAATGATGTTGAGCAATGGCAAGTCACAAGTGAAAAGATGTTGAAATAAATGCATCCTTATCTCTCATTATTCTCTTTAGGAAAATTGTTGTATGATATATTATACTTTACCAGAAAATTCATCATTCAATTTGTTTCTTCCTAATTTTGCAAAACCTCTTTCCAATTAGAACGCTAATAATTTGTGTATTGATTTATTAACTAGAATCGAATGAAATTGCCCAACTTGCCTTATGAGGGACCATGTAATCTATAATCATTTTCTTATTATATGGAAATCCATAATCATATTATTATTTAATACGCCATCAATTTATAAGATAATTTCTTTTTTAAATCTAACTAATTATTAAGTACCAAAAAATAATTTATTTTCCAGATTGTGAGTATACTCATTTAATAATACATGAATTAAATGATCATGATCGCTTATATTATTTGGATTTTTTATTTTTTAAAGTATATTTGTTTGACAATGAGTATGAAATATAATCTTTTAAATATATGAAATAATTTAAAAAAAAAAAAATTTAACATATTCTTATTATGTACATACTTGTAGCGTATACTCATCTTTAAATTCATATAACAGAAATGGCAGCTCATACATCATGTACTGATTTACTATAATAATAATCTTGCACTACAGAACAAAATATTAAAGTAAGAATTAAATAAAAGATGATTATTTAAATTAATTATCAGTAATAAATAAATAATTTTTAAAATAAATTAATACATGATATAATTTGAATAGAAAAAATATATACTAACATAAAGTATTGGTCAAAGTACGTATTTGGAAGATTCTTATATTATACCATCTAGTGTAAATTAATCCTTTTATTATAAAATTAGATAATTTAATCCTTATTCTTTTAAAATTGAAAAAAAGAAATAAAATTATTAACTGGTGTAACGTGAACCGTTTAAAAAATTGACGTCAGATTTAACTTCTGTTTAGTTGATGAAGTAGATGTCAAATGCTGACATGATACTAATAAAATATATTATTTTAAGATGATATGAACAAAATAAATAATATTTTTTAATATTTGATGTGGCATTTTTAATAATTTGATTTTATTGATGTTACGTGATATCTACGTCAACAATTAAACACAATCACTTTTTTTAACTGTTTACATTACATCAATTTATGATTTTATCTTTTTATTTTAATTTTAAAAAAATTAAAATTAAATTACATAATTTTATAATAAAAAAGACGTACTCGTTCAATACAATTTGTTTTATCAGGAACAGTACCTAAAAGACAAACGAACCAAACAAGATGCACGAGGTTGTGCTTTAAACATGTTGAGTGTGAAAGTAGACGACTGATGACTAATCCTGGGCGAAACGTGATTCATACTAACGACGCAAAAACGAAAGCTAGCTCCTCCTGTTCTATCATCTATCAAATGAGTGCCGCACATTTTTCACAAAAAGAAGTGAAAACGTTATAATAAACTACAAAAAAAAAAGATATATATATATATATATATATATATATCTTTATATATCTCATATACTGGACCTATTAGACAAAAGAAGTGAAAGATTGTATCAATCTTTCAAACATCATTTAATAAGTGAGGTTTGTATGGATTAAAATTATGGGTTGAATTTGTTTTCATATATATATATATATATGAGAGAGAAGGAAATTTGTCACAATTAATTCATATTTTATCTCTTTCAGAAATTAAGAACAAAAAATATCAGAAGAGTGAAAAGCCGGCATGCAACGGACTCTCACTCTCTGCATGAAAGCAAATCTGTGCCAAATCTGCATCAAAGAGTCCTGACTCGGTGGGGTCTCCGTCTCAACCATCTATTCTCTTCTATCATATCTCCCTTCCCCTCTCCCTTCTTCCATTTTAATGGTTCTTACTTCTCACTCTCACACCAGCTTTCTTTTCTCCGCAGGCACCTCCTTCTCTTTTTCGCTCTTCAGACTATCCGGTAAAAAAATACACACACTTTTTTTTCCCCATAAAAAGCATATCTTTTGTTAAACGTTAATGTATTCTCCTATGGGAGTTTCAAAGAGAGAGAGAAAAAAAAAAGTTATTTCACGTGATGGTTTCATGTTCTTAATGGAGCTGATATATATATATATATATATATATATATATATATATATATTTTGCTTTCTGGGGGTTAAAATCTTTGTTCGTTTCGTTCATGATTAATTGCTTGTATAAATGTATCTGTTATGTCATCTGATGGCTTTGAGTTATTCAAACAGGAAGAAGAAGGGAGGTTTTTTTCTTCTTTGTATGGCTGAATAACTTGTTTTTCATATTTATGCAATGAAAATATTTTATTTTGAAAGGATTGGTGCTTTTTTATTGTTATTATTTTCAAGTTTTATGTTTTTTTGGGAAGAATGCTTAAAACCCATCAATGGAACTCCAAAGGATTGCAGAAATGTGTGTTTTACTCGTTTACAGTTGTTTTACTTAATCTGCCATAGTTAATTTGCTGCTTGTTCTTGCTCATGATCAGCTACATAAAGATATTATTGAGGTAGGTTTAGATTTAAATTTTACTAAGAAGAAAGATACATAAATTGTATATGGTACAGTGGACTCCATAATTATGAAAATTTGACTATCGATAACTGTATATGGTTCAGTGGACTCCATATAGAAATATCCCACATTGGCTCTCACATTATAGATGGTTGGGAGTAAATAATTTTATAATTATAGCGAAATAATCATAGATAATGTGAATCCTAGTATTTTTGTCTTGTTCTTCCTTGGAAGGGATAAAAAGAGTAACTTTTCTGTAAATTTCTTACAGTTGGGACGTTTTACGCTTTTGAATTGTTTATTGAAATTTATTGAAATAAGAAAATTGACCAATCTTTTCATTCAATACAGTGATCTAGAATAGGTTTCATATAAAGAGAAGTCTCTGGAAAAAAATTGTTCGAAATTTCTTCATGGCAGATGCTATTGACCCATTTCCTGACTTGGCGAGTGTGTATAAAATTTCTGGTCGCCAAGTTAATCAACTAAATCGGAATGTGGCAGCCATCAAGCTAGCTTCTGCACAGGATGGTGACACATCGGGATCCAAAAACAAAGTTGCTGCAAGTTCTGGGTTTCCTCAGGATTATACTCCTAACGTATGGGGACATCCAAATGTGATTCGGAAACTTAGGATGCAAAGCAATAGTGGTTTGGAAAAGGCTAATGACAATGCCATGCAAATTCAAAATGCTGTTTCTTGGAATTCCTGTGGACTTGGTTGTATAGAATCTCCATCTTCAGAGCATGGAAGGAATGGCCCTGCTCAAGCTGGTTTCACTTTGTCTAACAGTTCACAGGATGGTCAAGTTGGTGATAATTTGGATGATGAAAATGGAGTTAATGTTGACTCTGATGTTGTTGTGTACGACAGTGATGATCTTGATGACTATGTTTTCGATTCTGATGAAGAAGAGCAGAGCCATGAAGCACGCAAGAAGAGCAAGTGGTTCAATGCATTTTTTGAAAGTTTAGAGAAACTGAGTATTGAGGAGATTATTTCACCGGTTAGACAGTGGCACTGCCCAGCGTGTCAAGGCGGGCCAGGAGCCATCAACTGGTATCGAGGTGTCCTACCCCTAATGACTCATTCTATGACTAAAACGACACGGAGAGCTAAGATGCATCGCGTATTTGCAGAACTTTTGGTTGAGGAGATGCGCAGGAGAGGAAGTTTCATTAAACCAGTCAATGATGCCTTTGGCCGATGGGAAGGGCTGAATGATAGAGTTGCAGATCATGAAATAGTTTGGCCGCCAATGGTTATCATTATGAATACAAGATATGAACAGGATGAAAACGGCAAGGTACTTTACTGCTATCATCTTTGCTTTTGGAGATAGCTTACTTTTCTTCTATGTTGCTCCGACTCTTCATTTTTCTTAAAGTATTTGTGTATGACACATATCTGAACATGGATATGGGGATATGATATTCCAAAAACCCTCCAAATATATGAAAATCTTGAAAAAAATTGAAAATATCCGTGTCGAACACATACCGATATCCGACACTCACACCCGAATCCGAGTAACATAGCTTTTTTTTTTTTGGTTTCAAGCAACAGAGATAATACTTACTGGTACATTTTTTCCGGAAAAGAAATTCAAAGAAAATGTTTAGCTACATAGCTTATTTTGCTTTTTTGGTGAAATATCTCTTGTACTAATAATATACTGTTGATTGCTTTGTATTGACTATCATTTCTTCAGTGGAATGGAATGGGAAATCAAGAGCTTCTAAATAACTTCAGCTCGTACGCTGCAGTAAAAGCGAGACACTCATACGGTCCACAAGGGCACCGAGGGATGAGTGTTTTGATCTTTGAGAGCTCAGCAGCAGGGTATTTAGAGGCTGCACGTTTGCATAAGCATTTTAAAGAGCAAAAGAGGGATAGGGATGCTTGGGATTGTTCACGGGTTCCATTCTGTCCAGGTGGGAAGCGCCAACTTTACGGCTACATTGCCATGAAAGAAGACTTGGATGTATTTAACCGACACTCTCAAGGTCTAAATCTAATCACTCTCTCTTCTTTACCCCCCAAAATATTGTGTCAATGTATGTACATGTGTGCCTGCATGAATGCTCTAGATAAAGAAATGAAAAAAAAAAAAACTCTGTAGAGAAGTTTGTCATTAACGTATTTAGCAAGACACTGAATGTGGCTTGTGAGAGCAACAGGGCGAATAAATAGGCTCAAATACAAGGTTTCCTGAGAAGCAAAATGGCAAAAGAATATGTCATGAATTATTAAACTGAAACTTGGTTATTTCTGATTGCTATGCAAATATTACTTTGTTAATTCATTGTTTTCAAACTTTTTAATGCCATTGCAAACTTGGAAGAGATGATTTATAGTTCCTCTTTTCCTTTTGGCTTCATTTTCATTCCAAAATTTTGATTTGATAGGCATAACCTCACTTGAGTATGGAGAGACGAGTAAATCTCAGATAGTTTGTTCTCATTTGGGATAAAGCGGCATTGCCTTAAAACATACTATTATAATACTAAGAATCGCATGTAACCATGCATTTGAATTTTGCTGATTTGCTTCTATAATTCATAATAAAATTTAAATCTTTTGAATGATTGTTGGCCGAAGGTGCATAATTTCCTCTCTCTAGTGGCAATGTAGTTTTCTTATGTATGATAATCTGTGTGATCAAGCAGGAAAATCCAAGCTGAAATTTGAGACGAGATCATACCAAATGATGGTTGAGAGCCAGATAAAGAAAATAAATGATGATAGTCAGCAGCTTACCCGACTTAAAAAGAAGGTTGCTCAAGAACAGCAGCACTCACAAGTCCTTGCAGAGTCTCTAGGTCGAGTGAGTGAGAAGCTCCACCAGACAACCTTGCTAAATTGTATTTTGAGGCAGCGAACTAGATTGCAGCATGAGCAGAACAGAGAAGAGGTAACATTTTTCATTTTTGGAACTTTGTAATCCTCTATTTTTATTGCCAATTATGGTCGACAAATTAGGACATAAAGGGTGCCCCTGGGGCCACCTTTTCCATGTTTCTCTACTTGGTAAATTGGTGATCATACTCGGCGGATGGTATTGCAATTGCCATTTTCCTTCTACCATAACTTGTAGGGCTAAGTTACTCGGACTCGGGTGTGAGTGTCGGACACGGGTATATTTGATTTATTCTAAGTTTTTCCATGTATATGGAGGGTCTTTGGGGATCATATCCCCATACCCATGTCCGAATATGTGTCGGACATGAGTGTCGGACATAGGTACTTCAAAAAAAATGAAGAGTCGGAGTAACATAGTTGTAGGAACCTGAACTTAGGGTAATTTTTAAGAAGTCAGTGCGGAGCATGAACATGCTTCTTTTTTACCCTGTTAACTGAACAAAATCAAACAAAGCTTTATGGGAAACTGCTGGGGCAAGATAAACGAATCCTCTTCCTCTTCTAACTTGTTAATGCAATGCAATGATTTCCAGTAGGGTGCTAAAGAGCAACAGTGTGCTATAGCAGATATCTCTTCCTTGTAGCTTATTGGTATATTTAAATTGACATTGAATTCTTCTAACTTGTTATTGCAATGCATTGATTTCCAGTTGGGTGCTAAAGAACACTATTTTAAGGAGAAAATCAACATTATTTACCAAGCCATAGACTCTAAGGAAGATAATTTTGAGAAGCTGCAGAGGGCAGTGAGGGAGAGAGTTAAGCAGTCAAATGCAAATCCGACAAATAATGAAGATGAGTACAGGTAACAGCAAACATGCTAAGCTAAATTTATTCTTCAAGATGTTTTGTTTGAGAATTATAAAGCCCTACTTTATGCTGTAATGAGAGGTTTTTCTTCGTTGAGATGAAATCTCTATACATTCTGACTACCTACCTTGAGACTGAAACTTACATATCAAAGGCAATAACTGTTACTATTTGAAAGAAACACAAGCCAATTGCTTTTCTAAAGTACATTCAAGAGAATCTCTAGAAATCTCATGTGGTTGAAACTTGAAACTGAAACTTACTTGTTGATTTTGAACTACAGTCATAACCTGATCAGGGTTTTTAACATTTTTAACATTCAGTGCTACTGAGATGGATGAAAATGAGAGGTCCATAACAATTCAGGGGAAAAATATGAAGCAATTCGATGCAGAGAGGGAGAAACTGATGAAAAATCGTCAAGACAAAAGGATAGCAATCACACAGAGGTATTGGGAGGAGCTGGTTGAGCTTGAGAAAGGATTCGAAAAAGAATTGACACTGCTCATGGAAAAGTACACCCCAGATTGCCTAGAGGAAGAGACCAGTAACAGCCTTTAGAAGAGATATGGAGATCCATTAGAAGACACTGCAACAAGCTTTTGCTTCAAAGGTAAATTATACACCAGTTTTGTTACCTAAGATACTTCAGTTTTGGTCAGAGAGAAAAAGGGTGGACAAAAAGAAGAGGGGGAGAGTGAACACTGGAATAGTGAAACTTCAATTACTATATTTTACATTTCTGAGGATGCTTTTCTGTTTCAGCTTCTTGACTATAATTTTATGGCATCTATGGTTGATGACCTTTCCACACTATTGCTCCTTAAATTCAAAAGTAAACCAGGAACTCTCACAATTTTAATGAAGTATAATTATTACAAGGCTATCCCAAGCGCTTTTTTTTTTTTTTTTTTATAAAAAAAATCGCAGATTAAAAATAGAATAAATAATTAAAAATATATAAATTTGAATTTTAAAATTTCAAATTATTGGAAAAAACAATTATCTCAACCTAATCTTTCTTTGAGTTTTTTTTTTTTATCATATTGTACATAAAAATAAGCTATAACTTTCCATTTTTCTTACTCATATATATATATATATATAAATAATTATAAGGACAACATTGCCAAAAATTGATTTTTTTTTTTTTGGGTTAAATTCATGTGTTTTCCTCATTTCCTGAGTGAAAAGATAAATAGTTTTGGGCTCAAGCTCAAATATTCTTCTTCAATTTATCCAAAAAAATATATATATTCTTCTTCAATTTGTCTATCACGTTGTGAGGCCCAAACATTCTTTTGGCATAGCAAATTCTCTTTGGGCCTATATAAGTAACCCCCCAAAAAAAAAACAGAAAAAGCGGAAACACCTAGGTTTATGTTTTCATTTAATAATTTATATTATATTTATTTTTTCACGATTAACATTAAAAAAAAAAAACACACACGAGATGCATACACCGATTGCTAAACTAATTTCGTTTAATAAATATCTGACACTCATTTAATATTTGTTTTCGGTAAAAAAAAGCCAAGAAATTACACTACAACTAGGCAAATTAACAAAAATACTAATTAAACAAATAGTTGATTTGTCAAACCCTTCAAAAACAATGTATCTAATTACTAGGAGAGTGACAGAAAATAAATGGTTATTTACTTACCTAAATAAATTGGCAATTTAAGTTTCAAATGATTTATACCAAAATATATGTACCAAAACTGGGCTAGCATATTACTGCATATATAATAATTGTATTTTTTGCTTTTCTTTTTTCCAATTAAAAAAGGCTAGCATAGATTTTGGTTCAAGGTTAGCTGGAATATTTTGCTGGAAAATCACTGGCTTTTTTTTTTTTCCTTTCCAAAAGGAGGGCTACCAAATTTATTGTTTTTCTCAGTTCTTACTACTATATATATATTTCACATATAGTAGAATCTAGCTTGTATAGGAAAATGATGAGAAAGGCAATTAGCAGCAATTCAATGGCAGTCCTAGCAACAATATGGATGCTATTTTTCATGCTGCTTCAATTTGAGGCCATTCATTCCAGAATTCTTGATTCAAAGCCAACCACCTATACGGTTGGAGATGAAGAAGGCTGGGATTTGTCCATTGACATGCAAAGCTGGGCTAATGGAAAACCCTTCCATGCCGGAGATTTACTCGGTATATATGTGATAAAAATAATAAAACCAAACAGATTATATTTAGCTGATTTTATTTTGAATAATTGATACGATTATATATAAATTTGTGATTTATTTTTGGTATGTAGTTTTCAAATACGATGATCAGAGGTTCGATTTGGCGGTGGTAAATAAAATGGGATATGACTCATGCACCGTTAACGACGGAGCCGAAGTGGATGACTCAGGGGAAGATCAAATCCAACTTGTCTTTGGACCTAATTATTTCATTGATAGTGTTGCTGATGTTTGTGCTGCTGGATTGAAGATGTTCATCAACGCCACCGCACCACCTCCATCAATTTTTTAGAAAGCCTCCAATTATAAAAGCGATGCGGTGGTTAACGACGGTGCGATGAGAATCTCTTTCACCCAGCGATGAGATGATGCAGTGGGAATCCCTTTCATCTAGTCATGCAACCAGCTTTAGTTGTTTGATTTTTTCTTTTTTCCGGAAGCATTTACGTTTAGTTTGCAGCTATTTAATAAAATTCTTTGGTTATGTTTTATTTGCATTTATATTTTGTTATGGAAAAACTAAAAAGTTATGAAGCATATAAAATTTGAAGCAACCAAGAATAGTAAAAGAAAATGCTGCAAAAAGGGAGAAAAAAGGGTCTTGAAGTAAAATTTATCAAAAATCTTTTACTTTTGTCATTGGATTTAGATGAAGAACTGAAGTGAGTAAACATCCTGAGCTGGTATAGTGGTGGATGAAGAACTGAGGGGTTGAAATTAAGAACCCTGAGCCAACATAAATTAACTTCAATGAAAAGGCAATTATGAAGATAATATAAATAAATAAATCTATTTAAAACATAAGTTTCAGAAATTTAGGGCTCACTTTAGGGATGGACTGATCCTACAAGCTTTTGTTGTGAGGGACTTGCTTACTTGGGTCCTTTTCTGCATTAAAAGTTATAGTAGTGGTTTCTTTTTCAATCAAATAACTATCATGTGTTTAAAATAAAGAATTAATAAAAGCCATGTTATCACCAGGTTACTTGACTGAATAAATAACTTTAATTAGTATTTTTCTATTAAAAAAGAAAATGATTACTTATGAATTTTATGTGCATCTATCATCAGCATTTTATTTTTGGATAATAACTATCTACTTTCTTTACAATTAATTATTATCACAATATCTAAGTTATGACTTCAATTTGGGATGCTTTATATTTGTTCACTTCTCTGCAGGAATTTTTTTTTTTTTTTTTAAGTAATTGTTTTCTTATCAGAAAACAAGATTATAACTCAGAAGTCAGAACTAACAGATTAGATTTTTTAAAATATTCGTGTTCAATAATTGTGTTTGATATATATTCGAATATAAATATAAAATATGATATTTCAAATATATGAATTTTTAAAATATATATATGTATCAATATATACACATATTTAATACTTATTCCAATCTTAAAAAAGAAAACATAACATAATTCATCAGAACAAAAAGAAAGGAAAGACAGATTTTATTGACTTTGGATAACGTTGAACATTTCCAGTTAGGCAATTATTTGAGGGGAAAAATGACAAATATTTCAAGGAAAAACATTAAAAAAAGGGCAAAAAACATAGGTGGTAAGTGCTAATATAAGTGGTGCTGGTTGTTCGAACTTGGAAGACAAAATTTTGGGTTCGGTCTCGTCAGCTAGCAAATGTAAAGCAATCTTTCAAGTTTCTAGCACGTTCCATTATTTGAGTCAAATTGCCTATGCAGAAGAGAAAAGGGAAAGCCATTCCATCACGCCTCCCTTCTTCTTCTTCTTCTTCTTCTTTAACTCCCTATTCCCTTTGATTTCCAACGTATTTCGATAGAAACCTGTCTCAAAGCTTGAATCTTTGAATACTGGCCAAAAAAAAAAAAAGCTTGAATCTTTGAAACCCAATAACCCAAAGAAACTTGTCTTTTCAACTCAACAGCTTAAAATTTTTAAGTCTTCCCCAATAAAACCCTTTGACCGTATTTTTTTATTCCATTCTTTAAAATTTATTTACTTGCTTGATTAAGTCTACTCATGGATTCAATTCTTGAATCTTGAAATCCCACCAAAAAGGGAAAAAAAAAGAGTACAAAAAAAATGGTTACAAAATTGCCGTTTACCCAGTTAAAAGCACCGAATTTCGGGTTGAATTATTTGATTTCTGGCAATAAAGACGTTTCCAAATTTGGATATTTCTCAAGAAACTCTGCTTCACAGCACAAGTTAAGGTTCAAGCTTGTGGGAGCTCAGGAGGATAGATGGAAGCTCAAAGACATTGATACCAGTATGTATTCATCTTTTATGTACTATTTGTTTTTGGGTCGAAGATCAAATTTTATCAACATTTTTTCTTCTGTTTCTTCTTTTTACTTATTTATATTGTCAGGTCCTTCATTTTTGCTATTGAGGCAAGTTGACGGGCTAAGATAATGGCTCTATGATTCATAAAAGTGTAAAATTGTTGGGTTTTGCTAACTTAATTGTCCTAATAAGCAATAGCAGCAGTTGACATGGATGATTCTCAATCCCTTAATTGAATGGAGATATCTTTTTAAATATAGTAATTTTAACAAGTGTCATTAGCAAAACCCAAAATGCTTTTCATACTGTAACTTGGGATTTTCTTTTTGTTGTTGATTCTTAGTTATATATTCGCTCTTTTTTTTTTTTCTTTTTTTTTTTTTTTTTTTATGTTGACAGGTGCTGTGCAAGAAAGAATAAATTCATGGCTGTCAAAGACCCAGCATTTTTTGATTGAGGTAACTTTGCCGCTAGTAAAAACTGGTCAAAATGGAAAGCCTGATCCTGGAAATAAGGTTGACACTCAAGACATGGAGGACATTTTCTTATCAGAACAGACTATTCCTTGTAGTATGCCTAATGGAAACCTTTCATTAGCTGCTATTGTATCTATTGAGCAGTTTAGCAGGTGAAATTATCTTTTACATGTTTCAAGAATTACTTGAATTATGGATTTTGTTGCCTGAGTATGTGGAAATCAATCCACATTTCTGCATAGAAAAGGGAAGTGGTTTCCAAAAAAAAAAAAAAAAACTGTGGCTGTTAAACAGTGAACTTGGTTGGAGGATTTAGTTGAGGATATTGCTGTAACCATTATCTGGTAAACTAAGTCTTTTGCCCAGGAAAATTATAAAAACTGAAGAACTTTTAGCCTATTGAACGTTTCAAAAGAAGAAAAAAAGAAAAAAAAGAGAGACAATTTTCATGCTTTCAATGAAGTCAAACAGAGTTGCTCCAATATACATGTTCCAAAAATGTTTTCTTTAATTAACTTAAGACAATGTTAATTTTGGAGTTTGGATTGTGATATGACTCTTGGAAGTTAAGTTTGCAGGATGAATGGATTGACTGGCAAAAAGATGCAGAAGATATTTAAAGCTGTCATTCCTAAACCTGTGTATGATGATGCTCGTAATTTGGTGGAGTATTGCTGCTTTAGGTTCTTGTCAAGGGATGCCTCTGATCTGCATCCCTGCCTCAAGGTCTGTTAAACTATTATTATATGAATGCTTTATGTCGTTCATTTTCTTCAAAAGATTGTATGGACCTGCTCAGTGAAGGATTAAGTAGATATGAGCTTAGGGCCTTTTTTCTGTAATTTCTGAATTATTTCCTCGTGTTTCTTACTGGTTGCATGTGTGTCATCGATTATGATTTTTGCTACATTCACTTCCAGTCATAGGCCTAATATGAAAAGCCAAAAAGAAAAATTTTTGAAATTTTTTAAATAATGTATGGTTGTCATTTCTATTACCCCTACCACCAATTTCATGAGTCCCACAGTCAGTAGCTTCCCCCTCAGTTCTGTTAGCTTGTATGCTTAAACCTCTCTCTCTCTCTCTATTTCAATTAAGATTTATTTATCTTGGGAGTCATAAAGTTCCTAATTAGCTGTTCTTTGGAACAAATTTTGTTATGTCTACAGGAACATACATTCCAGAGATTAATTTTCATCACAATGCTTGCTTGGGAGAATCCTTACCGTGATAAAAATGATTTGCATGCTCATGCATCGAGAAAAGCTTCTTTCCAGGTTATTTTCTTTTGTTACCTTTTGAAGCATGCTGAAATTATATTGCCTTTGATTATGTTGATATCTATACTTGATTGAATCCAATTCAAGTTTATTCAGGGGCAAACCATACCCCTCCAAAAAAAAAAAAAAAAAACAGAGAGAAAAAGCCCTTTCATTTTGCATTCAACATGGAGTTGCAAGAGTATGAGCTGTGAAATTAATTATTTTTCTTGGTGGTGTTGAAGGGAAAGCTGGTGGGAGAAGAGGCTTTCACTCGAATCGCTCCTGCAATTTCTGGTGTGGCTGATCATCCTACAGTACATAACCTTTTCAAAGCTCTTGCTGGTGATGAACCAGGCATCTCATTAACAGTGTGGCTAACTTATGTTGACGAACTTCTCAAGTAAGCTTCTGATTTCACACTACTACTAATTACATTAAACTTTCATATTAATAAGGTGATTTGACAGTAGATAAACAATCAGTAATAGCTCAACCTCACCATGCTAAAAATTATTACTGAAGAGAGAGAGAAACCCTATATTACTAACATAACAATAACTATATAGTGAGCTGGTCTAATATTTTCCACGAGTGCAGGCCTGCATTTTGTGCAAGTAGTTCAACTCTTTCCACCCCTAGAACCATCCAAACCCAACTTTTTTGGTATGTTGTTAGAACTAACAGATCCAAATTTGATTAACTAGAGTGGTCTAATTTGTTTTTCCTTTATCTTTTATTCTGTCTAGTCATTTTTGTAGCATCTAAATGGTATCCTTTTGTTCTCTTTCATATTTCTTTTCTGATTTTTCATTATTTGAACACCTGCATATTTCAAGAAATAGTGTTTAAAGCTGGTATAGTGGTGGATGAGTCCTTCCTTTTCACCCCTTTTTCTTTTTCCAATCTTTTTTTTTTTTTTCCTTTTGAACCTTTACAATGAAAAGTATGATGGTATTGAATACTGGACCGTGCATCCTTTTTAACATGTTTCTTTTGTTAGTTAGTGCCCATTTATGTTAACTAATTCTTTTTGAATTCATTCTGGTAAGCTTGATTCCTGCTAGTTTTAGTGTAGAGTGCATGAAGGAAGGAGATCATATCAAATCCGCGAATATCCTCAGCTCTCAGAGGAAAGAATCTTGTGCATTGGTTCTAGCAAGAAACGACCTGTTCTAAAATGGGAGAATAACATGGCATGGCCAGGAAAACTTACTTTAACGGATAAAGCGCTGTACTTTGAGGTTCATATTGTCCATAATAACTTGTTTATCAATTTTATGTTGCAGCTTATGATACCTTTTTCATTTGTTCATGAGTTGACTGATGACGCTAATTGATAAATGCATAGACATTTTCCTCTTTTAAAATTTGTTATATTTTTCCTTCCTGCAAATATCCTAGGGATCTTTAACATGCTAAGCAGAATGGTGTGCAAGTATCCTGTTTCCATTTTGGAAATTTAATTAATTGATACGTTCATTGGTTTTAGTCATGAAAATGAGTAGAAAAGTTTGAAAACTTTTAACAAGTTTGTGAGGAAACTTAGAATGATCGTATGATCTTTCGATCTGGTCCTTATATTTGATATGAGGGTGGAATAGCTGAATCTTACTATAGAACTGTTCCAATTCTTGGGCATAAAATTTCATTTGAGATTGGTGACTTGTCATATTGTTGCAGGCAGTTAGATTTCAAGGGCAGAAAGATGCAATAAGACTTGATCTTACAGGGCATGGATTGCAAGTGAAGAAAGTAAAAGTTGGACCTTTCAATTCAGGGCTTTTTGACTCTGGAGTAGCTGTTTCATCTGGTCCAGGGTGAGCTTCTCCAATCTTGTTTTGGTGGAGGAAGGATTTCTACTTCTTTTATTTATTATATTTGAAGTTATGAGCAGAAAGTGCTAAGCTGATAGAAACCACAGGTTTCTGGTTAATATTTGTAAAAAAGGAAAACATTACACAAAAGTTACATACATGGGCACCGGGGAAAATTAGATAGTCTGAACTTTGGAGTTTGAAGCATTAGAGCTTTTACTCGTGCAGTTCTTTGTTGATAAGCTTACATCTGTCAATAATCTTTTCTGTGTTGTCGAAAACTTAGGAGTAAGGAATGCAGAAATTTTCTGTATTCTCAACCATCACACAGATTAACTTCTGAGTTTTTTTTTTCAGTCATGTAGTTTTTTTTATTTATTTTGGGCCAACTCAGTTATGTAGTTGAAGATCTTTTTTTTTTCCTTCTATTAGAGTCCCCCTTAAATAAATAAATAATTATATTTTTGAACTTCTATTCAGATCACAAACATGGGTGCTGGAGTTTGTTGACTTGGGAGGTGAATTGAGACGAGACGTTTGGCATGCATTTATCAGTGAAATTATTACTCTACACAAGTTTCTTAGTGAGTATGGACCACATGATGATGATCAATCACTATTTCAAGTATTCGGTTCTCACAAAGGGAAGGAAAAGGCTACGACAGGTGCCATTAATGGCATTGCTAGACTTCAAGCACTCCAGTTCATGCGAAAGTTGTTGGATGATCCAATCAAACTTGTTCAGTTCTCTTTTTTGCAAAATGCACCCCATGGTGATGTTGTTTTCCAAACTCTAGCTGTAAATTATTGGGGTGGACCATTAGTTGCAAAAATTACGGATGCAAGGTATCAACGAGCTCAAGGAACAAGCCCTTCTGAAGAGGCATTTGAAATCAGTGATCATGTATTCGACATAGATGGAAGTGTTTACTTGCGGCAGTGGATGAGATCTCCATCTTGGGTTTCTAGTGCTTCCATTAGTTTTTGGAAGCATTCTTCAATTAGACAAGCAGTAGTGTTAAATAAAAATCTTGTTGTGGCTGATGAGACCCTAGTAGAAAGGGCAGCAGCAATCTGCAAACAAAAATACCAGGCAGTGGAAAAAACTCAAGCCACAATTGACGCAGCGAAACTTCAAGGGATACCGAGTAATATTGACCTTTTCAAGGTTTGGCATCTATTTCTCTATGTTTTTTTTTTTTTTGTTTCTCCTCATATGTATGGTATCTGTCAATTGATTGAACTGTTTTGGCATTCTCTTTATGCAGGAACTTATTCTCCCTTTGACAATAACTGCTAGGAATATTGAAAAGCTTAGACGCTGGGAAGAGCCACACTTGACACTCTCTTTTCTTGCATTTGTATATACAATTATTTTCAGGTAGACACTGGCGCTAAATTATTGTTATGCAAACAATACTTGGTTTTAATCCTTACAAGCAATACTGACATTCTAAATGGCTAAAATATATGATTTGGAGCAAGATGATGGTTAGTTTATGCATTAAGAACAGAGATGTTATAATTTGTTTACAATTATCAACTTGTTAGCCTTTTGAATATGAATTCATGAATACCACATAAGCCATGCTCTATATTTTGGTCTTGACATTTAAAATTTGATAAAAACTTAGAAAATTGTTCCTTGCTTTCGAGCTTTAGCTCTCGGGAAAGGGGTGGGAGGTGATATAGTGTGCTTATACTGGCATTGGGTGATTTCACCTGATAGCTCTTGGGTTTTCATTTAAATAACTTTTTTTTTTTTTTTTGTTTTTTGCTCTTATCACTCCATGTTAGTACACTATGCTGATTTGTTGGACATTTACTTCATAGAAATCTGCTGCCATATGTTTTTCCCACGGCTTTGATTGTCTTAGCCACTGGCATGCTAACACTTAAAGGGCTAAAGGAGCAAGGTCGACTGGGTAGATCTTTCGGAAAAGTCACTATCCGTGATCAGCCGCCTTCAAATACTATTCAAAAGATTATAGCTGTAAAAGATGCCATGCGTGATGTGGAATACTTTCTCCAGAATCTGAATGTTACTCTCCTGAAATTACGCGCGATTCTCCTTGCAGGTCAGCCTCAGGTATGTTGTCATGAGGGGACAATTAAAGAGTGCGAATATAATAAGAACATGTGATTTAATAGTGCTTCGGAAAATTTAAATACTGTTTGGTGCTAATTTGGAAACATTTTCGCAGATAACAACTGAGGTTGCACTGGTTTTATTATCATCTGCAACCATTCTTCTCATTGTGTCTTTCAAGTATGTTCTTGCCTTTCTTCTATTCGATCTCTTCACTCGAGAGCTTGAATTCAGGAGGGAAATGGTTAAGAAATTCTTAAGTTTCCTGAAGGAACGTTGGCTCACTGTGCCGGCCGCCCCTGTAATTGTATTACCATTTGAAGATGAAGAGTCCAAATCAGTGAATCAAAGAAGCCAAACAGATGAAAAAGCAATCAGAAAGAAGGCAGAGCAGTCGGAGACTTAGTTTTTCGACATCCCCATATACTGTAGTTTTGTAGTGAAAAATCAGTTCCTATATGGTATACAAAAACTATATTGCTCGGACTCTTCAGTTTTTTTAAAGTATTCGTATCGGATATTAATGTCCGACGCATATTCGGACATGAATATAGAAGTATGACCCTTCAAAGACTTTCAAATACATGGAAAAACTTGAAAAAAATTAAACATTCTTATATCGGATAAATATTCGTATTCGACATTCATACTCGAGTTCGAGTAACATAACAAAAAGGCAAAAGGCAAAGTTACATTGAATTTCTTCACCCATTTTTGTATATAACAAAAAGGCAATTTAATTCTTGCTCTTGGCCATATAAATTAGGGTAAGATGATTGTTTGAATTAGTTGATGAGCCTGCAGTCTTCTGTTCTAGCACATTATTTGAATTCTGAAGGGATGGGACTTAGACCCCGGGCAGCCCGTTCGATCCACCCTTCTCGCATTGGGTTTGGACAAGAATTTTTTGTTCCGGCCCGGTCTGAAACAATATTTTTTATATTAAAATAATATTATTTTATTTAATTTTAATTATAAAAATATTAATAAATTTTAAAAAAAATAAGATGAACATTGCTCAAGGACTAACGGTCGACCCTGGGCAAAGATCTTAAAAATTTTTTGAGCCTTGATCCGACCCATGAGCACCTCTTACTTGAATTACATCATGTTTAACACTTGAATTCACTTATTTTTAACACTTCTTTTCAAATATGTACACCATGAAAATCTATTAAAATATTAGCTGCCCTGGGAGGTACATAATTGTTGGCATCATACAGGTAAAACCCAAATTTCCTATTCCTTTTTCTTCCTCGTCCAGGTTTCCAGCTGTCCAGAAGAAACCATACAAGAAAGAAGAAAAACAAAGCATAACATCCCTTTAGATTTCAAAATGATAAAAACCGAAACAGCAGTGCAGAGTTTACTAAAACAAAATTTGTAAAATCGATGCCAATGGTAATGCCAGCATCAAACTCTTCCAGCTTTGAGAGAATGCTTTGAAGCCCTCTGATGTAATACTGCAAACAAGCTTCTCATCATGATATGTGCAAATTGTATTGTTCCTGGAACCAGCACCAACCCATCAGTGAGCTTAACAAAACAATGGCAAATACCCATTTATCAATACCTATGTTGCTCCGAGTCTTATTTTTCTTTAAGTATTCGTGTCCGACGCATACCCGGACATGGGTATGGGAATATGGCCCTCTAAATACATGGAAAAAATTTAAAAAATTGAACATACCCGTGTCGGATACATACCCGTATCCAACACTCAAACCCGAGTCTGAATAACATAGATCAATACTACAGATTTATATATGCACTTTTGAAACTAAGCTATAGCTTTTACCTTGTTGCACAAAATGCCACCATGTAATCTGATGCAGAGCAAGTTATGATACTAACACGATTATCAAAAGCATAGCTAGATGCTGCAGGGCATACTTGTTTGAAACTCTTGGAATAGTTTGTAGGCAAACAAGCAGCAGGATCTTCATACGCCCCACGACAACAATATTCATCGGTGTTGAAGGCATCACAGGCACTCCTGCAACCAATAACCTTCCCATTTTCCTTAAAAGCAAGATTTGATAAGCAATTTTGCCTCAAATCTCCATCACAACCAGCAGTGCTGCAGTTTCCTTTACCACCAGCACCAGGCTTAATCACAATAGGCAAATTAAAGCCATCTACAAGGCTAAGATCGTAGTAATCGATATTATCACCAAGGGTGAATTCGGCTATGGAAACAGGCAGTTTACCGGAGGTTGTACAATTTATGGAAGTGCCACAGCTGCCTGTTTGACATGTGCCATTGCCATTTTTATCAAAATTGCAACCTGTTCGACCCCATATGCGACCACTCCAACCATCAGGGGCATCGTAGAAGTAAGTTTGTCCATATTCCAATGTAAAGCCTTCACCATGAAAGTTGCCTCCCTCTGTGATTATTGCTGGCCATATTGTCTCTTTGCACTGATTCACAAGTGTAAAGTTTTTTGCATTTGCACACTTTGTTGCACCTGCCCCAAATATAAATCTAAGTGAATTTGAATCCAAGGCTTAGCTGGTTCACGTAATTATCTTAAAAAAGTGACATCTAGTAAGTTTAAAATTCGAATCCCAACATCTGTAACTCTTTCTTTTCTCAAACTATGATCTTCTTTGTACCAAAAAAAAAAATGTAAGTGAATTTATATTTATAATTTACTACTATATGTTAAGTAGTTGAGGTGTCTAAAAAGGAGGATTAGGTATTAGGCTATTAGCCATTGAACTTACAAAAAGAAATATTTATTTTGTCTAATTGTTTTATAGTTCGATAAGTATCAAAACTGACATATAAAAGATACTCATATAATATATAAATTTTCAAAATTCTATTATAATCGATAAATTTTTAATATTTTTCACTTAAATCTCATAGAAAAAGAAGTGATAAAAAAAATAAACCATAATTTTGGAGTGGATAAGCCCAATTGTAGAATAATAATTACAGGGCTGTTTTGATGATTAAATTCTTCTTGTTCAATTGATTGGCGAAAAGGCATGAAGAGAAAATTTACCTGATGCAAGGATAATGAAAATGCAGAAAAGTAAACTGGAAATTTGAGCCAATGCCATCCTAGAGCAATCTGCGAGCAGGGGCACTTGGAGACAGCCATGGAAGACTGATGTGCCTTGCTTTTAAATGATCATAACTTGGTTGAAATGGGGAGAATACGTGTGGGAGTTGGTGAATCTACAAGCAGTGGCAGATCCCAAAAAGACTTACTTGCTTACTTCCCTAACCAATTAATACCTTGCCTCGATTCATTACGTTGTACTAAATATATAGTATATTTTTGGCACTTTTTATCTTTCGATCTTCGATATATATTCTTTCATTTTTTTTATTTTTTATTTTTTATTTTTCAAACTATCCAGCTTTTTAATGAAGGTATGAATCATAGCCAACTCCAGCCTGGATGATCCCTAGTATGTATAGTTGCTAATGATTGACATGAGATTGCAACTTGTTTGATTCATCTGTGTGATTCTCTAGGCTCCAATTTAACAGAAAACTTGCTTAGACGGCAGCCCCAAGGATTGAGAAGCAAGGTTTGCATTTGCATCAATTTCCTATAAGATATTGCTCCTTCAAACTTGATTTGGTGACTCAGAATATAATACATGATAGTGGTGTTTAAAGCCTGAATACAACGATATGGACACTGGGGGAGCAGCACATGTTTGAGTTTGACAGTAATTATGCACATTCATTTTGAGATTTCAAGCCTTCATCCATAATAGAAATAATAATATTCAACAGGAGTAAATGCCTAAACGTGATGCATAATTTGCTCAGATAAAGATAGTAAAAGCAAATGCCATAATGAAATAGCTTGAGAGAAGTGGAAAGTCAAAACATTTTCCCCTTTGGTTTTGGGTTTAAAACCAGGATTATCCTGTAAACTGTCAATGAAGTTTTTTAACTCCACAAACGGTGTTTACATTTTTTTGTAATTTTTCATACGATTTTTTTTTTTTTAATCTGACCGTCAACTTTCATGTTCTATTCGCGTAGATCATGCATGTCGAGTTTCGAGTAAATTAAAAATATTTAACTATTTGTTCCGATATAAAAAACTTTCAACCGTTATATATATATATATATATATATATATATATATATATATATATATTGAAAAAGACATTATTCTCGATCGATATGATAAGGATATCGGATCGATTCGAAACTTTACTTGCACGATAAGTACGATTATATTGTTAAATCCAGCGATCAATTTGTACAAATATAAATCATATGAAAAATTATAAAAACGTGTAAACACTATTTATGAAGTTAAAAAAATTCACTTAAAGCGAACCTCGAATACACAACTACTAATGGGAATCATCTAATAAATTTTTTTTTGTGTGCGTGTGTTTTTTTGTTTTGTTGAGAAAGAGTGTACTTAATTAACAGCTATCAAATTCCTAGCAATAACCATTATTAAATTGAAGCGACCCTACTGCTTGGCATAGCTATCAGCCTTTAATTCTTATGGTTAATTAGCAGAAGCAGAGGGTAGCTACAGACAGCGGCTCTCTTAAGAAGTAGCCAATATTTAGCTAGCTATAGAATTTCAACTTCAAGGTTTATCATCTAAGTTTCTAATTAATCAACCTTTATCCAACTTATCCAATACCCATATATATATATATATATAGTAGGGTCTCAGGTTCACTAGGCAATACAGGAGGGATGAGTAAACTGGGCCCATCATGAAACTCGCGCGTCACCAGTTTAGTTTGGTAGTAGAGGCGGCGACTGTGACGGTTGGATGACGGAAATCGACGAGATGTACGGTCTTAGATTCGACGGGAACTCCAATACTTTTTAAGACAAGAAGCCAAGACCCTGATTGTGTTTGTTTGTTATCCACTTATTCTTTTTCCTTTCTTTCTTTCTTTTTTTCTTGTGGCTTTATGGCCCCTTGTTTGTGAGCCGGCTATTAGTATATTATTTTCAGGATTGGAGGGTGCGGCAGTGGTTAGGTTAGTCTTTGGGTTTTGAGTTTTGAGGGGGTAGAATTGCTGGCATTGTTGTTGCTTTATGGGTTTCGAGTTTTGAGGCTAAGGGGGCCAGAGATGGGCAAACCCAACTTCACCAAGTCGCTGAGAGTAGAGCACTAGAGCTCAAAGTAAAAGGCTAGTAGGAACAGGAACTGAATAGAGTAGTGGATGGATGGATGGATGGATGGATCAGACGCTACTCAGCAATACTGTATTCTAACACTTAATATGATGTTTTCTCCTTTCACATTTTTTCACCTATATTTTGGAAGTTATAAAGGTTTAAATATGAACCCTGGGGATGACAGGAAGAGCTTAAGAAAATAAAAGCCACAGCATCAAATAAAGTATGAATACATCAATGGTCTTTAGAAATGAAAAAGGACAACAAATTATCATAGGAAAGACATGCTAAATGACAATTACAGAAAATTGCAATGTAGCACGCTGATACTCATACACATTCAAAACAAGTTGGCAAAACTTGGGAGAAAACAGTTTATTTATGCCTTCTACTCTAAATTCATATATAGAAACTAATTGATTGTCGTTAGTCTTAAGAACAAGTATCTGCCAAAAATATCCCTTATGATTTATTTTGGGTGCAAAAGAAATCAAAGGACTCAGCTTGGAGTGTAGCAATTCATTGAATATAACAAATATTTAGCATCAAATCAAATCAAAACGAGTAGAAGCAATCAAGAACTCTTCCCCAAAATAATCTACATGTTACAGTTAATGTGCTGGTGCAATGTGGATTTCTTTAGCCAGTAATCAGCACTAGACATGTGGAGGTTCTTTTCGTGTTGAGTTCTCTCCATCAAGCAGCAAAATTGGACAGCAATGGGTAATTATGTCAACTAACTATGAAGAGCTTGCAGTTACCTTCTTTCGGACAATCCTCTTTCTCCGGGCCTTTGGAGCTCCAGTTTCCCCATCAGCAACAGATTCGACATTTCCTTGTCTGATGCCAAGAAGTCCAAGACCAGAAACAATGGCATTCTTGGATATAAACCATTTAGAAGATGACCTAGTCCCATCCTCAGAAGGTCTGTTGTAAGCCTTCAAGAGGTTATCTGACTGAACCAGAGGATCCACCTCAACACCTAGCCAAGCCAGCCTCGATCTCTCTCCTAATTGAACATTCAAAACCCTGCATAGAACCAGTCAGGTGAGGTAAAAATACCACAAACTCCATTTAAGTAACCAACAATGAAGAGTTCGAAGTGCAAAAAACATCAATATAGTCATTTTCAAAATGATATAATACTAGTGCCTGATGGTTTTGTTATCTAGAACAAGAGCAATATTAGAGATCCCTTGATTGAATAGAAAAATTTAGAGAACATTTTTAGAAAATAGAGATGCTTTGGACTATATTTAGCACTAATATACAGAAAAGGCATCAAGAAGAAGAAAGGAATCCCCAAGCAAAATTATCAGAAGTACTTAGCACAAGATAAACGAGAGAAATAAAGAAGGGTAGGTGAGCAAGAGAGAGATAGAGACCTTAAAGCTGTGCTGAAGCACAATGCTACACCAATGACATCAAAATGGTTGACCATTGCTTGATCAAACCCACACAAAAGCTGATATCTAAGGTTTGCATAGAGTCCAAGGAAAGCACCATAACCAAGTGCATTGGTACCCACAGACGGAATTGTCACAGATAACCTGCCAACAGTAAAAAAAAAGCCCACCATTAATACGTAAGTAAAAGAAGCCTGCAAACAGCAAGGAATTTTCTTTTTCCAAATAAATAGAACAAAAGGGTAACTGAAAATTTGTGAAATCTACTTACTTTTCATTCTTTTTACTGGCCAAAAAATTTGACAAAGAACCTTGCACTGCTCCAGCAGTTAATCCAACAATACACAACTCTGCAGCCTTGTAGAAAAGAGAATGGATTCTCTTTTGCAAGTCAAATTCTCTAAGTGGGTAACTCCGTTCAAATATATTGTTTGGAAGCTTCTGCAATGTGTTTTGCAAGTCAAACTGGAAGGTGTTGCCATAAGAACGACAAGGAGCAAGAGACCAAACTACAAGAGCATTGCATGCTGCTACTGTGAGAACATTCATAAGTGCCAGATCCCATTCTTGCTTAATCCTGTAGAAATTAAAGCAAGTCTTTATTAGTTTGATTTACCGAAATGGATGAACAAAGCAAGCATGTATCTCATCATGTTATTTAAAACCACCTATCCTTTCGATTCTTCAACTCCCACCAAACAGAAGAGCCAATAGTAGCAACCTCCTCTAAAAGAAGCCTGTATAAAAAGGCAGGATCTGCCAGCATCCTGAAAATAAAAAAGATTATACATAAGTATCAATGACAGATTCAACCATATGCTGCGATCAAATATTCATTTCATTCAGATTGCTGGAGATATTAGCATATCAGGGATTACCTGCCAATAAATGCCCGAGACATTCCTTGTGGAAGTGTTCGAGAAATAAATCTACTGGTGGTTGGTCTCGCATTAATTGCTAAGAATTTTACCATTTGTGCTGAACTGACCAATCCCTGAAGGCAAAAAGCTTTAGTCAGCATCTGACCACAACGCACAAAGTACTTGACCATGTGATAAAGCAATAAGAAAAGTTACTAACCATTTCATAAGCTTGTCGGAAGCCAGCAGGCAAGTCCATCATTGTCTTGTGCCACTCATTCAGCACGGCATCTACAAATTTTCGATCAAAAAGCTGGAAAAGAAAATGATGGAAAATCCAAAATTCAAGTGAATTTTTATTCCTTAAGCATTTGACTAACATAAGTTGTTAAAACATGCATAATGAATCTGCTAGACTTTGATCTCTTACCTCTTCAAGAAACATCCGCCTTCTAAAGAGTCCACCCTCTTCTCCCTCCCCATCATCATCAAAGTCATCGAAATAATCGTCATCATCTCCATCATCATCACCTCCATCCCCACCTCCATGATTAATTTTCTTTCCAATATCTCCACCACCTCCCCCAGTTGCAAGCTGTAATTTCTAATGTATTAGCTGATCCTTCCAAAATTTTGGAAAACTTTTTCAAGGAAACAAATGGAATAAACAACTCAAATAAATAAACATCTGATGTACAATAAAGAATGAACCTCATGCTGAAAACACTAGCAGCTAATTATTGAGGTTAATAGGACGAGCATCCAAACCCAAACCCTCATACTCAACCAACAGACAGTAGCATAAATATACAGATATCTAAGCAATAAATCAGCATAAACCTGATGTATAAATAACTCTTAGACACAGCCGTAAGTCCATAACTTGTTATGTAATCAATATTTCAACAAACCAACTACTGTATTCAAAATTCGATACGTAAATCATGCATGCCAAATCACAAGTAGGTAGGATATCTGAAAATATAAAATTCGAACAAAAATAACTTTGTTCCTAATTTAACACTGCAAACGTTTAAGTTTAAGAGTTATACAAAAATAACACCGAAACATTTTAAACTGTCATCATTGTATGTTGTATGGTTTTGTTCCTATCTTGCACCAATGAAGAATTGCAAGGATGGGATAGAAATAGTCATCTATTAAGCTAGTTTAAGTCAAATATAAATTGAGCTTCAGTATGATATATGCTAGGCTCTGTTGGATAACAACCAGTTAGAACATATCAATTAGAACCCGGATAAGTCCAAGCGAAATGAATTGAAAAAGAGAGTATGTTTTTACGGGCTAGGCTAAGCCAGAAAGAGAAAGAGAATGCTAAAGTAAAGACTAGTTAAAGAAGAAGGTGAGCTAGCAGATGTGATAAGCGTAGAAATTCACCCAAGTAAGGCAACTTAAAGTGGATATAGTTGATCCTGTTAAAAGGGGTTCTCTCTCTTGATTAAGTCATTTCTACTGGCTCAAGCCCAAGGTGAGAAAGACCTGGGGTAACCACCCATTCTACAGCAAACGAATGAAACTAAACTACTAGCAATCTATGGGAATTATTAAATAAGTCTGATTCCTCTCGGTGGCACTCTGCTCATGGTTTTAAGGATCCTATAACTAATATTTAAAAACCCCAGTTTGAAAATACACATTATGAAAGATAAACCGTTCAAATTTCATTAATTTAACAAAAAGATAAGACTTTCTAGCAGGGAGTTATTCTGTTATCTTCTTTAAGCTTAAAAACAGAAATAGGCTAAATTCTTCATTTAAATTCATTCACTACATATTAAATTTTTTTATGAAAAGTCTCTTCTATTGCTAATTAAATTCAAGAGAACCCCTTTTCTCCGCATATTTGATCATAAAATTAAGTCTTCAAATACTCCTAAAGTTTTTGATACCTAAATACTCAGCAATTGCTTGCTCTAATTTCAAGGAACAAAGAATACTACTTAATATCCATTTCTCAAATTAAGCTTAATTAAGTTAAAAATAACTCTTTAGGCCAAAACTAAAAAATTTGAAAACTAACCTCAGGGCTAGACGTGGACTGTTTCTGAGACAATTCAAGCTTCCCTTTCTCCAAAGTAACCGCACCAAACGCACCGTACTTTCCTCCTTTCATAACCGGCCCCACCTCACCCGAACCTGAAGAACCGGGATCCACTGGCGCCGGCGGTGCCGAGAAACAGCGCTCCAGAGCATCGACAGAGGAATCTCGACCGTCGATTAAAGAAGAAGACGAACATCTCACTGTCAGATTCTTCCTAAGCTTACCGGATAAAGGATGAGCCGGGGCAGGCAGACTCGGTTTTAATAACAATGTTTTGGGAAGTGGAGATGTTTGGAACATTATATGAGACATTTTTTTGTGTTTGGATGGAGAGAAAGTTTATGGTTATATTTTCTTTCCGAGAAATTTTTTTGTAAAGGAGGTTTTTGGTTATAATTTTCTCTCTCTCTCAAAGGGAGAGAAAGCGAAGAGAAAGAGGAAGAAGGGATTGGGGTGGTTTTTTTATGGATAGTTTAGCCGACTACAAGACAACGCAATCCGATTTGCGAGGAAAAAAAATTGAGTCGACCCGTGTGGGATTTAAAGTGAGTAGAATCAGCCCGCTCGTTGAGTTTGGGTCGAATAGTTGTCGAGTTGTGGGCTCATTTTCTTGGGCCATACTAACAAAAGTGCGACTACTTTTCAGCCACCAAATTATTTTGGCAGTGAATTGACAATTCAATCCTTTTTTATTTCCTACTAAATTACATACATGGCTTTTTCTTCTGTTATTTGCAATTTTTTCTTGATTTTGTTTTATTAAAAAAATGATTTTTTTAGATAAAATTGTACATAATTATTTATTTTACTGGTAATTATGCTTTAGTCTTGCATGTTGGCACTTCTTTTATTTATTTTATTTAAACGAGAGCACAAGGAAAATAGCTTTTCGGTTTTTTTATTTTAATATAGTCAAAAAAAAATTATTTACCAAAATACAGCTCTTTTCAGATTAATTCCTAAAATCCGCTTTTTTTAAATCAGTTGGGAAATCGCCATTGGCCATGGCGATTTTCCAACTGAAATTTTTAATTTTTTTAAAAATACCAATTGGAAAATCGCCATGGCCCATGACGATTTCTCAACTAAAAATTTTTAATTTTTTTTTTCATTGGAAAATCGCCACCGTTATTTATTATTTTTTTTTTTTAAGTTTTGGGAAAATATGAAAAACAGCACTCAATAGTGAACTTATTGTGAAATAGTATAATGAATAAAAGTTATTTGAAAAAGAGAAATGAATAATTAGAAATTATTATAAAGGATTAGACCTGCTCACGGGCCGGGCAGCCCGCCCGGCCCGGCAGGCCTGGCCCGTATTGGGCCGGGCCTGGGCAGGATAATTTATGTTCCCGGCCAGGCCCGGAACTGTGATTTTTATTATAATAATATTTTATTTAATTTTAATTAAAAAAATAAAAAAATAAAAAAATTATTTTTTATTCCAATGAACAATGATTCGGGCCTAAACGGGCGGGCCTGGGCGACCCAGGCCCGGGCCTGGGCAGAAAAGAAAAAAAACGGACCGCGGCCCGGCCCGGCCCATGAGCACCTCTATAAAGGATATTGTAAAGACAAAATTATCCTTGATAAAAAAACCTTCTCTTCTCTTCCCTTTTTCTTTTATTTTTTAATTTAATTTTTAATTAAAAAATAAATATTCTGAAAATAAAAACTTTTTAATTTTAAAAATAAAAATTTAAATTTTTTATTTACTTTTTTTAATTAAAAAATTTTAAAAAATAAAAATAATATGCCTAAAATTAATTTTTATTTATTTTTTTAAAATTTTTTAATTTTTAAAAAAATATTTATTTAAATATTTTAAATTTATTTTCAATTAAAATTTTTAAAAAATAATATTTCCTTAATGAAAAAAAAAAGAAAAATAAGTTTTTTCATTAAGGGTAATTTTATCTTTACAATATCCTTTATAATAATTTTTAATTATTTATTTCTCTTTTTCAAATAACTTTTATTTATTATACCATTTCACAATAAGTTCACTATTGGTGCATGTTTTTCATATTTTCCCAAGAATTAAAAAAAAATATACAAGGGAAATCGCCACCCATGACGATTTCCCTTCATCAAATTTGCAAAATACACCAAGGGAAATCGCCATCCCCTATGGCGATTTCCCTTGGTGTTTTTTACAAATTTTCAAATTTTAACGCTGGAAAATCCTCATGGGGGATGACGATTTCCCAGCTAGACAAAAAAAAAACGTATTTTGAGAAATAATCCAAAAACAGCGATAGTTTGGGATTTTTTTTGGCTATATCTTAATAAAAAAACCTAGCTTTTCTTATGAAAAAAATAGTTAGCCAGGAGAGAAATTTGTTAGGCAAAGAGTTATTTTATACTCAAGTTTTTTTTTATTAGTTGCATATATTTTGGTGATCAAAAGGGTAATAACAATTAATTGGTGAAAAATGTTGAAAGAGGGTAGTCTTAATTTTTATGTTATTCGATTTTATTTTTTTTTTTACATATATTCAAAATGAGTGTATATAATTTTTTAAATATATAATTTTTTTTAAATAATTGAATATATTAGCATCGAACATAAATCCATATTCAAAACTTAATTTTCCAAATGTAGAAGGAAAATGTTTTCTTTTCTTGGATACCCTGCTAAACGCAGGTTGGATTTAATTTGATTTGATGCCACGCCCTCAGAAATGGAGTCTAAGGAAACTGATCATATTCTGGAAAAATGATCCTGGAAACTACTATGGGATATGGCAGCAAGAAACCTGGCCTCAGACAAAGGCTGCCAAAATCCAAATTACTTGCAGCCATGGCTAGAGAATAGAGATATCAAACATTCAAATTAACTCTCAAGAAACAAAAATTGCACAAGGACTTAACATCATTTCTCAATCATCCTTTGCTTTTCCTACAAGATAGACAAACTCAGGAAAACAGCACCTGTTAAAGAGAAAAGGAATCCCTTGCTGCATATCTTGAAGCTATCCTTTCCTCTCTTTTTGTTCACACAACTTTACGTATATAACGAGCTGTGAATTCTTCTTCCATAATCTCAAAAACATTTCTAAAAATACAATCAAATCCCCATTTGCATAGCAAAAGCATGTCTCTAAACAGCCATCGACCGGGCGTTACAGTCAATGGAATCCGAAGGATGAGAAACAACCATTACTTCTGGTGTCTCCATTGCCAACGAACCATAAGGTTTTCCGGTTCAAACCCTTTTGAAACTTATTGTCCCCATTGTCTTCGTGAACTTAGCCACGAGCTGGATGTCTCAAGGCCTAGGCTTAGAGCTGATTTCTCTGGCCCTGAACCCTACCAAACTACTACCAGGTTATTAGACACCTTGGCCGCGGCTCTTGACCCCTCAACCAGGCGGGAAAACACTCATTTTGGTAGAAGAACTCGTTGGGAATCAGGGCCTGAAAGTGGACCTTGGATCACTCTCAATTTTGTTGAACCACCTAACCAGCAGCCGACTCCTATTGTTGCACCCCAAGAAAACATTGTTCCTCCTCGACACAATCATACAGGCAACGACTTAGATGGTTTCATTGAAGGGTTAACAGAGAATGACAGGCCAGGGCCGCCTCCAGCACCTGCTTCAGCCATTGAAGCATTGCCAACGGTGAAAATCACAGAAGATAATCTGATCAACAGCACGACGCATTGCCCTGTTTGCAAGGATGAGTTCGAGGTTGGTGGAGAAGCAAGAGAGTTACCATGCAAGCATTTGTATCACTCTGATTGTATCGTACCTTGGTTGAGCATTCACAACACCTGTCCTGTTTGTCGCTATGAGATCAATGATGGTTATAATAACGCTGCTGGCGCCGAAGATTATCAAATTGATGATGAGATCAATTTTGGGGACATTGGTTTTGGTGTTGAAGATCTGGCAAATGGATTAACCTGGTTGCGGACTCAGTTCCTCTCTTCGAGGCCTCTTCGTTCATTCTCTCATTGGACACGCCGATATATTGATTTTCTTGATAGCAGGATCAATGCAACTAATTTCTCCCGCGAGGGTAGGATCTATTGCCAGGGCCTAATCTTCTGCTAGTTTATTTGTGAGTAATTAATCCATATATATATATATATATATAGCAATTCTGTAACACAGCTGCTATGTTTCCCCCACAGCTAGCTCCTGGTGGCCCTCTTGGCTCATTTTATAGCTTCTGTCAAAATATCACCTGCCTGCATCAAAAAGTGGTTTGTGCAAACTTTGGTAGTATTTTCAACCCTTTTGAAGGCAGGTATGTATATATATGTCTGACTCTATACTATACTAAATTTCAAGACAAAAACATTGATGGGAAAATTACAAGATGTTGGTGGAGCCTTAACAGGTATCTTACTTTTATTCTGCAAAATGCCCCAATTCACTTCAGCAAAGAAAATCATAAAAATTTCATTGGAAATTAAGTTGTTTCAAGATTTTATTGTTGTTGCTAGCAAATTTTCTAAACTGGGTTCTTATATATCTGCAGTTTCTTAACTCATGAAGGCAAAATATTATATGCTTTGAGCTCAATGTTCAGCCCGATGGTTTAGTTAGTCATAGTCATAGAAATGGGTGTTTATCTGCTTGTTATTTTTATCTAGTTCTTGCTGGAAAGAAGGTTCATGTAAATATTGATAAAATTCCTTCTCCCTGATTCATTATTATACAGTCACTCACCTATTAAACTTCTCATTAAAAAAATTAAAAGAAAAATAAAATCACATAATTCCTGATTAAATAAAAATAAAAATCAATGAAAACAAACCAGTAGTAAAAAAGACTTACTACTTTTTCAAGAAAAATGAAAAACAAAAAAAAAAAGTTTCAATTAGACAGCGCCACGTGGCGAGATGTAGAAGTACAGGATTTTCTACCTCCAAAATTACACACGACCGGAGGCCAAGGCTTACTGAAGAGCAGTTCAGTTTCGCCAAGACACTCGGTCTGGTCTTGGTATGGATTGATGGGATCAGCTGTGCCCCACCCATTCCACTTCCAGTGGGACTTATGGGACCCACACCCCTCCACGTCAACACCACAGCAGCTTCTCTCCGCCACCAGCTCCGCCTTAGAGTTCCTCCTCCGCTCCTCCTACAAGGTACCCTTCAGTTACTCCCTTTCTTTCCACTTCCCACCACGGAATGCCATCAAATTAATCAGGCAGAAGAAAGAAAGAAGATTGATTGATTGATTTTTTTAACTCTGTTGTTGAACAGAAACTCTCTCATCTGTGTAAAGTGCCTAGATTGAAAGATGTATGGTCTGAAACAACTTCCAACTTCATGGGAATTGTCATTTTTCAATTTACAAAATGATGCTTTCACATCTTCATGTTCATCTTACTTATGTTTCTTAAATAGAGGAAGAAAAAAAAGGAAGGAGTTTGGAAATGTGTACAAGTAACAACGCATAAACTCATTACAGTAGGTTATAAATTGCTTACCTGCTGGTACCGTTTTGACTCAGTCACTTGAAGAAAACTAGGTTCGGCTACAAGTTACTGGTTTTGCAAAGCACCATCAGGAGCAATCTTTGGATTAGTAAGTTATCTTGAACTTCTTCACAAAATAAGATAAATGTTCATTAGAACCTGTTTCCAACTAATGGTGGTCTGCCTTGGCAAAACTTAAAAGTATTTTCAAGCTAATTGTTTGCTTTTATCTCCTTCCTTATCTCATTTGACATTCTTTTGTTTGTCTAGGTTGGTTCTATTGCTGTCTTTGTAATGAGGCATAGAGGTATGATCAAAGATGCCGAAGAAGATCTACAATACATAGCACAAGTTATTTTCTTAAACATGGTATGATTCAAAGCTTTTGCAACTCAATGCTTGAGAACCCAAAGAACCATATAACGGCCTTTGTCTTCTCCAAAATGGTGCTTCATTACATTAATACAGTCTTTTTTACTTTTGAGATTGTTCAAAATATAATTGAACAAAGAAATCTTTACTTTCATTTGTCTCAGTTGCTATTTGCCCTTTTCTTTTTTTTTTCTTCTCTTCTTTTTATTTCCTCTGGTAATTTGAAATTTCAGCTGGGAAGCCTGCTTGGACTTGCCTGGAAGTATGAAGCTATGGCCAGTGATGACAGAAGAATATTCTAAGGCCGAGCACCGCCTTTTTACCTTATTCACAGAAAACGAAAACCTCAATAGACCAGTTGAAGTATTGAAATTGTCAGTTTGTCACAGTGCATTCATAAATTTCGCTGTTTAATTGTGAAGGCTCTGGTTAAAGTTAATTGTAGACTCTATGCAGTTGTTTGCATAATTTTTTCTGTAAATTTGTATTCCCTTTCTGTTTTGCAAATCAATTTCATTTATTTCTACCAGTTCCTTGAAAACATTTCTATGAAGTTTTCAATTTCCGACTGTTATAGAATGCCATCAGAAGTTACTAATTGCCACTCACTCAGCCATTTTGTTTTCAAGTTATCTTACAATACCATGAGGCAACAAACACATAAGTCAACCTAAAAAAATGCTCAGCTGACAGCCCAAAAACCCCTAGAGTCTAGTCAAGTGTATTGATAATAATAACCAGTTGACAACTTCAAAAGTTACTCAAGACAATAATTAAGAAACATTTGGCATAAAAAAAAGGCTATATAAGTTGGCCAAATTCTTGCATTTGAATGAGAAAGGGATAGCTCTAATTTATAGACTGAGCCTAGCAGAATCCCCTTCTTCTTGTGATATTGGCATGAAACTAAGAATCAAAAACCATATTTTCACCAGATAGCAGTCCTGAGAATCATTCCATAGTCGAAACTTAGGAAAGACGAATTCCCGGTTCATGAATTTGTGTTTTGAACCTCCCATTTAAAGATTCCATTCATTACAGAAAGCTATTCAACATGCTGAATTCATACAAGTATATACCCTTTTCATCTTTCCTTCAGTATAATAAAACACTAGTTTTTACATTTCTGCATAACATCTTTTGCCTTTACCCTACATTATAGTTGCTCAAAAAGAACCAGCATATTCTTTACACTTGAATAAATATGAGAGATGGTTCTTCATGAAACCTGCGAGATAGGTATGCCTGCTTCTTAAGTAGTCACACCATCTCTAGGAGTTATTCCCTTTGGGAAAAAACATCCTGCGTCTTTTTTTTTTTGGTCATGACATCATAAGCATTCGAAGTAAGATCGAGTGGCCTGCCAACTTTCTGGCTTTGACCAGCAGTTCATCTTCCATCTCATTTGCATGTACATTGCTTGCTAACGAAAAACTTTCGCAACTTTTCACAGGTGCTTCTACCATCCTTGCCATATCAAAATTGGGAAATGAACATCATATGTCTTGGAACTTTGGGTGGTACGACACAATGAATCGATTCGATCATAAAAGGAGATGAAAGATCAAGACTCCTAAAAGTCCCAATAAACAGAATTCCTTGGGGAGAACACGTATTGCTATAGCTGCAAATATTAATAAAAAAAACAATCATTACAATTAGCTATAATTGAAATAATACAAAGAAAACTAAAAACAAATGCATGTCCAAACCACCATTAACAAAATATAGATAGATGAGAACTGGATGAATCTTAACGAATGCTAAAACTTGATACAGCAATACTACCTTCGCACTTGAGCACATACGTAGGAGAGAATTTTTTTCTTTTCAGAAAGAAGCTATAATACTAGATAAAATGGAAAACAAGACATAAGCAGAATCGTATAGTTCACATAGCATAGATGCTTACATGATGGAGATTGCGCTGTCGGAGACTGAGCAAGTGGTGCAGAAACTGGGCCTTTCATACTCTCCGTACCTTGGCCTGGACGAGACCCATAAGACACTGAAGCTAATGGTGGTAGATTTGGGGACAACTGCGACCGGGGACTCATTACAGGTGGGTGGTTAGGAATTAGGTTAGAATCAGATCTTGGTGAAGAGTATGGTGGAACCGAATGACCAGAGTATGGAGAGGGGGGAGGGGGATGAGTCACTGCACTAGAAGGTGCAGGAGAAACTGAAGGAGGAAGAGAAGGGTAGGGACCACTTCCAGGACCCGGTGAATGCAGGGGACTACGAGCAGATGGAGAAGCAGCTTTGCACTTAAGACAAGGAGGAAAATGATGAATCTTGGGTGATGATGCTGGAGGGTGAGTCGGTGCAAAAGTAGGACGCGGTGAAATTGACGGCCCTGGAGATGAAGCTGGTGAAGGAGTGGGCGGGGTAGCATGAAGTGTACCCTTCAGATAAGATGATAAGCTAATGCTTTTAACTTTACCAAAGACTGAGTTATTAAGACCAAGATTCTTTGCAGGAGAGTCTGTGATGGTTTGAGCCAACTGCTTTGATCTCTGAGGCAGAAGGTTACCAAAATCATCTGACATCACTGAAGCCTGAACTATGACTGGTGAGGATATTGTGGTGCCATTTTTGTTTGTTAATTGCACAAACAAGTTCTGCAACGAACAAATAAAAATAATTATAAACAAGTAATACCAACAAATAGGACTCAAACATTAGGGCATTAAAGTGTACAAAAGCGAAGGGCAAATAAGCTCCTCTTTCCTCTTCCCACAACCCCCAATTTCTGTTCCATTGCAATGAAGAAGCTGCAAGGTTTTAATTTCCTAAACTAGAGTTACTAATACATGATCTGGCATCTACAAATATATCCTATGAGATAATCAAGAGCCACAGCTTCTTCAACAGCTGGGAATGCTAAAACAGTTAGTTAACACAGAACACTTAAGATGCAGTGTGTTTCTTCATCCTTTATGAGAATCAAGTTATTAATATTCATGAATCCAATCGAGTTTGAATAATTTGGTAGCAAGAATTTTTCCTATTTCCACTTCCACACACTATTTGACCAGATATCATGAGAATGGTAGTGTGAGGCTACCATAGATCCACCCAAAAACCAAACATTGGTGAAATTGATATATGTGAGCGTTGCTCGAAACTGATGTCATACCTCATAAGACCTCAGACGCAGTCCATACTTCAGCTGGTCCTTTAACTCAATGCATTTGTCCTCTATTTCAGATATCGAATTATACAGAGTAAAATTAAATAGAATCTGGGTTATCTGAAAGATGGAAGTAGATTGTACAGGGATTATAGTGATGCCCCCAGGAAACTTCAAAATCTCAAACTCAGAAGGCTGCCCAAAAATTGAAGTTGTCAAAGTCAGATTGGATTGCTGGAGGAACAGCTCAATTAAAGATGATCTCAGCATACTTAGGGATACTGGATTTATTGGACTATTTATGGGATCGGAAAGAACACCAAACACCACATCAGTAGAGTTAGATACCCCTGACTGGTGCATGGATAAGATCGCCACCTGTTGAAAATGAGTATAGATCAACTTTTCACATAATATAGCGATAAATATATGTAACATAATGGAAGAAGTTGAGTGTAAAACCTTGGTATCCGGAACACCTATTTCTTCATAGATATCATACTCTAACTTTTCAATATGCTGAACAAGTTCTGAAACTGGTTTCTGAAGTGTGAAGTATGCATGAACTGGGGCTGCAAAGAATAAATGAATATATATAAGCAACAAACAAGGAAAATTACTTATGGAAGTACATCACTGATCTCAAAAGGTCATTCATTGTGATGGAAATACAACCAATGAAAGGTTTTATTTCAATATGCATTCAGACCAAACCAGGAAAGGTGCATTCTAATTAAGGAACTGAATCCATTATCTTAGTTTGGTAGCTCAGTTCAAGAAGAAGTAACATGTCAAGGATTGATTACTTATATAATTGCACATGATCTTGCAAAAGATCACCAGTTTCTATGTGATCAACCAATATCAATTTAAGGTATGAAAAAAAATAAAACATAGCCCTTGTCTCATAAATTTGACATTTTTATTTACAAGAAAAAGGGGAGGAAAGCATTGAAACAAACCATTAATTGCTTGCCCCTGTTGCCAGAAGGAGAAATACTCTAAATATAGCAAAACAATCACTTCCTGTGATACAATTTTAATTGGAGCCACACTTTGTCATAAAATAAAATGCAATAAAATAGATATTATAGTTCCCAATCCCATTTAGAAATAAAAAAAAAAAAAAAAAGAACATGCCCTCAAAGAAATTCTAGAAGAAGGTGAAATAAATGCATGCTCCTTTCCCATAATATTAGCAGAAACCAATAAAACAACAACAAGGCAAAATAACTACCATTTGCCCACCTGAAACATCAGAAACCTATGAAAGAACAACAAGGCAAAAACCACATTTTAGAACACCAAAATTTCAGATTTAAAATAAATTTTGAATCTATAAAATCATTTATAAATACCCAAGGGTAAATGAAATATCAAGTAGCAATTTACAACAGGAGCCATCAAAGAATCCTAATTGCAACACAATTACAAGGTGAATGAGACATCAATCAGGAAAATACCCATTAGCTCTCAACAATTGAGGATTCAAATTAAACAAAAAAATGCAATGAAAATCAACATACCCATTTGCTGGAGACAACATAAAACCCTAAATCAAACAGAACAAAATTATGCCAAAATTACAAAATACCACCTCAAAAATTAAACCCTGATCACACAGAATATGAGGAACTAGATTTAAAAAAAGAAAATTTACCACTGAGCTTAATAGCTTGCTTAGCATCAAACCCAGACTTTAAAGAGCGAAAAGGAAGGATCCAGAAGATCCCAGGCAACAAAACCGACAAACTGAGAAATAAAACAAAAACACATCTGAAACTGAACTCATTGGAAAGCCTTAACAAAACCATCCAACATCTCCCACACAAGAATCCCGAATGCCCTTGATTGTTCCCTGATTCAAGACTCTGCTCTCTTTGTTGCTGCAGATTTTGTTCCTCATTTTTCCCCATTGAAAGAGCATCTGGAAAAAAACCAAAAATATATATATTTCTCTCTCTAACTCCCTTGGGTCCTTTTCTTCTTTTTTTTTTTATAAAAAAAACTCACTTACTCTAACACCAACAACAACAAAGAAGAACTTTGCAGAGGGTTGTGGAAGAAAGGGTGTGGATTGAGAGACAATTGTTAATGGTGGGCATATGCCTTTCTCTCTCTCTGTATTAACTACTGAATTTTGACAACACCCTTTCTATTTCTCTCTTTAACAGTCAGCTTTTTTTCGCTGTCTCTTCTTTTTTATTTAATTTAATTTTTGAACAATCTTGCTTTGTTTTTTTTTTTTTTTTCTTTAATTATGCTTTTTCTTGCAAAAAAGGATAGGAAAATTTGTATTTTTTTGAGTAATTTTTTTATTTTATCTTTTATCTAAATTTTCTAGTAAAATTGGCATACCGACATTAGAGTTTGGACACTTTAAGTCAATTTTAAATTACTTTATGGGCTACCGAACATTGAGGAGAAGCAAAGGGTAAAGGGGAAAGGCAAAGTAAGTGAAATAGGGGTATTTTTGTGATAATATAAATTACGGGAAATTCAAATGTTTTTTTTTTTTTTTTACTTAGAAATTGTATTTTATTTTTTAATGGTTAGCTTTTTGAGCTTTCTTTGTGATGGATGAAAACGGGATATGATCTAAATTTCGTATATGGTATTAATATGATATAAAAAATAATTAAAATATGATATAAAAATAATATAAATACAATATGAATACGTGATTATGTAACATAAATTATTAACGTGACAAAATTTATATAAAATATATAAAATCTTAAATACGATTCTCACAAAAACAACACGAATACACAAATTGCCTGATCTAATAATTTATTTTATTGTTAAAATAAAAGACACAGTTTTTAAATTTTAATATGCTCTAAGTCTAATGTCAATGTATAATAGTAAAAGTATATTATTATCATTTAATTATATTTCCAAACATTATCAAACTTTAATATAATATTTAAAAAGTCTTTTATTGATCATATATTAAGTTAATCTAGTAATTACTAAAATTACATGTACCCAAAAAAAAACTTAGTAACTAAATGACACCAAGGAATTATCATTCAAAAAGTTTTCATAATCTTTAAGTAATTTTAGGTCATATCAAATTAATAGTATTATAGTTTTGTGTTAATAGCAAACTTTATTAAGAAAATTTATCTGATACATTATCAATGAAATTTAAAAATATTTATGTATAATAAAAAATATAATATAATTTAATATAATAAAAAAATTAATTTTTTAATTTCGCTTATAAAATTTAAAACTATACTGAGGATTTATAAATGACGGAGTACTTTACTAATTGTATCATTTCAATTTTGATGTGTATAAAAGTAAATTAATTGGTTATAAACTTCTTTGGATCCCATTAAAAATATATATTAATTTTTTTTTTACCTTTTATTTTGGTATATATCTCTTTTACCTTTTATCTTATCCCACCTCCCCAAACTTACTTAAGATACTTCTATAAAATAATAATAAAAAAAAGGTTTGGTGTCACTAAGAATTGAAAATCAAATATTTGGCATTTGGCATAGACAATAGAAAATGGTGACTTGCTTGGTTGAGAGTACATTTCTTTTACTTGTTTTGGAATAATCATATTCTTTTGCTTTTATGTAATTTGGGTTTCATTCAAGGGATGGTGGGAAGGGAACAAGTTGACCAATATAGGCATTGCATGTGGACCAATAATAAGTCAAGGATCTCCTTTTTAATCAATTAGAACAATAGTTATATGAATAAACAAATTGATGTGATGTCTATTTTGATTCAACAATAGTTACCAACACTACTAGTAATGTAAGCTTACTGGACAAGGTTTTTTTTTTTATTATTTATTATTATATTTATATATTATACCTTATAACAATAGATTAAAATTATTTCAAATTGGACTCTTCATTTAAACTCCAATTTATTGTCATATGTTGATTTATAATTGACCCTCAATTAAATTTTAATTATTTAAAAAAGAAAATCTTTGTAAAAAACAGTGATTGATATGATTGTCGTCGTCAGAGCCAATAATTAGTGTTAAAATCAATACTTTTCATTTTTTTAATTATTGAACTTAAATCTTGAATATTTCACATTTATTTATATTTAGATGACGATAAAAGCAATTTAATAATTTTTTGTAAGTTGATACGAAAAAATGAGTCTTTTTTTCTTTATTAATTCTTATAATATAAAGTTTTTTATGGTAGCCACAAATCAAGAATAGTAAACACATATGTCAATTCAAAATAGTGCTATAATTGCTTAGCAAATTTTATTTATTTATTTATTTATATTTTTTGCCAACAAACCGTCAAGTTATTCTCTCAAGTCGCAAGGCTGGTAAGCTTTGATGAACTATGTTTGACCCTTTACTTTTGGGCCCTTTTCGTCAAAAGAAAATCCTATTGGGCTTTGAACCCACAAATCCTTTTTTCGGGTCTATTATCCAAACAAATTACTAAGAAAAAATAGTGATTGTCAAAAGAAAATCAAAATAAAATATTTTACAAAATTCAATCAAAAATAAAAATTTAATGATAAAATTAAATTAAATAAAAATAAATAACAGAATTTAACATTGAATTAAATTATACTAACAAATTTACCTTTAATCCCAAATATTAATATACTGACCAATAAAAAAGTCCTCCCTCTCTGAATTTTTAAAAAATTTGAAAAAAAATCTTTAACTCTTCCATTGATGCGCGCCACTCTCTCTCTGTCTCTACTTTCATTTTTTTTTCCTTTTACATATTCTTTCTCATTTCTTCTTTTCTCTCTGTTATATATTTTCACAGAAAAAGCTCAGATCTGTTTGTTTCTATTCCTCTATTAAATTATAACTGTAAGACTCCATTCTTTCTTCTCATTTATATTTCTTTTTTTTTTTTGACTTCCTTGGTTGTATACTCATGTCTGAAATGTTCAAATTTGAATCTATTTTGGTTCAAATTATTGAATTTCATTTGTGTTTATCTTGAAATGTTCATATCTTATCTGGGTTCTTCGACTTTTATGCTTTCTGAGTGGATATGTATGCAATGTTAATTTTTTTTTTTTTTGGTTTCTGGGTTTACTCAGAAGAAAAGTTTGATTCATTTTCATGGTGATTTTTGCGTTTATTTTTGTCGAAGATTTTACTTTTGATAATCTATATTGAAATCTGAGATATAGGTTTTGAATTTTAATTTAGCTATTATGAAAACTCATGAATCTCAGGCGAGAAACTACGAATAGTGCCCCATTACTGGAATAATGGTTTGTTGAGGTGAATATTTATGTTACTTTCTCTCATTTTGTAAGCAGCCACCAAATAAAGTGCTTAATTTCAAAATTAAAAAAAAAAAAAGGTCTATGAAACAAAGGTTAAACCAAAATCTTGCTGTCCTTTTAATACTACAAGTTGATGGATTATACTATGATTGGGTATATGGTTATCATGTTAGCTTTTAAGATACTCATTTATTGATGGTTAACTGTTTGATCATTATTCTCAGGGAATGGATTCTCTTCCTGATGCCATTGTTCAGTACATTTTGTCACACTTGAACAATGCTCGGGATGTTGCAGTTTGTAATTGTGTATCCAAGAGATGGAAGGAGTCACTGCCTTACCTTAAAAGTCTTTACTTTCTTCGCAACTCCTTTGATAGCCACTCTGGCAGTGATAGCCCGGAAACTGTTGTCTTGAAAATGGTATCGGCAATTGCATCTTTAGAGGAGCTTGTTGTTTACAGTCCATTCACTGGTGCAGGCCTTGCCTCGTGGCTATTGCTGGTGCATCCATCACTCAAGCATCTTGAGCTCAGAATGGATAATATTACTGAATATCAGGCATGCCTTGATAGCCTCTCCAAATTGGACTGCATTAGTGCAGCAAAGAATTTGGAGTCTTTGAAGCTCTGGGGTGTGCTAATGGCTAATCCACCTAAGTGGGATGTTTTTGAAAACCTTCAAAGCCTTGAAATTGTTGGAGCAAGATTGGAGGATCCTGCATTGTCTGCTGCACTTAGGGCATGCCCTAATTTGACTAACTTAGTATTGCTTGGTTGTGAAGGGGTTAGATCAGTTTCAATCGAGTTGCCATACTTAGAGCAGTGTAAGCTGGACTTTTATGGCTTGGGAAATTGTTCCCTTTCTCTCACTTGTCCGAATATTGAACTCCTTGAGGTGCAAGGTTGTAGTTGGATTAGAGTTCGTAAGACTACATGCTTGAGGAACCTTTCAATCGCGAACAATGCTGGTAATCAGTCCACTTACAGTTCTAGTATGCTGTTTTTCTGTAGGATTTCTTGTTGCAGATAAAGAACTGGAATTTTAATTATCATTTCAATTTGTGATGCTTTTAGGTAGAGTATACATGGTAGACTTTGGAAAGCTTTCAGCGCTTGAATTCTTGTCCATGAGGGGAGTCCAATGGTGTTGGGATGCAATAAGCAAAATGCTAGAATGGTCTGGTGAGGTGAAGCATCTCTATATGAAGGTTGAATTCACTGGAGATTTGGAGACCCTTTTACCCTTCCCAGAAGTTGACTTTGTTGAATTTTTTAATAGCCATCCCAAGCTGCAAAAGTTTGATATTCATGGAGCCATGTTTGCTGCTCTTTGCCAGAAAAACAGCCTGAAAAATGTAAGTTGATAACACAAACTGTATTATTGCTGATTCTCTGGCCTAACTTGGTCTTCAACATTGCATGTTTTGCTCATGAAAGAAAATTTGTGTTTGCAGGTAGAGCCAGGCTTTTCGATTCCATGTCTAGAGGAAGTTGTGGTCCAAGTGAGATCACCATTAAACGCTGAGCAGAAAATGAGCACTTTGGAGTCTCTTCTGAAGTATGGGAGAAATTTGAAGACAATGGTAATAAGGATTCTTCAAATGAAGAGCAGCCATGGCAGCACAGATGATTTCTTTGATGAGATATGCAGGCTTAGGTTTATGAACCGCGAAATAGTTCGAATTGAATAAAGCTGACAAGGGGCACTTTCTCAATTATATTTTTTTTCAGCTTTGAAGTTAAAAGTTTTGACTGCTAATTCAAGCACAGATGATTGCTTCATGATGGTTCTCATGGAGATACATTCAAGTTTTTAGTTCTATCTTTGATATTGTTGTTGTGTATTTTGATCTACCACGTCTAAGTGAACTTAGGCATATGAATTTTTTGCTTTTGACATTCAGCGAGTTCTTTACCAATCGTTTACACTACTTATTTTAATACAAATTAGAAGTTAAAAGATTAAAAATTTATTTGGATACAATAAAGTATAAGGGTTTATTTACTTGAAGTGTTAAAGTTGAGTTTTTTATTATTATTTTGCATTAAGATTATAGACCAGACCACCTGCCCAAGCCCAAATGCCCAACCCGAAGCTCACTCGCTGGTTTTATTTGTTTGGGTGGGAGTGGGACTAAACACTTGCAATTTGTGTGAATATGTATCTTTTTCTCTTCTTTTTTTCGTGTCAAATAAATATAAATATGTTACAAATTATTAAATGTGTCAAAATTTTAAGTATGAATATGATATATATATATATATATATTAAATGTATCATATTAATTGTGTTAATCTTATTTAAACATATCGTATCGTATTTATTAAACATATTGAATTCGTGTATTTTTTTTTTGTAATATCAAAAATTATTAAATCTATTTGGAGCTTATCAGGTTAGTAAGAGACACAGACCGAAAGTACTAAACTTATGGGTAGGTTTGATAAAAGGCAGGCCATATTAGTTTTGGGCCGATGATAGGCCTAGTTGGACAGTCATATACCTCTATATTCAACCCATTTGATTTTGGTGTTAGAAGTGAAACAAAAAACAAAGAATTATTAAAATTTAAAAGTAGTGTTAAAAAATTATCATAATCTTCTTTTCTATAGGATTGAGAAAAATTAAAGTTTGGTTACTTCTTTTTTCATGACTTATTTGTAGGATTAAGTTTAATCATCAAATTTTGCTATACTAAAGATAACTTGGTAAACTCAAAATTTAACTCAGTTATTTTATGCAATCAGTTTTAAGAGATAAAATCTAATAAATTCGAATATGTATAACTTTTTTTTTTATCTTCAAACTACGAGCTTCTTTGCATAAAAAAAAAAAAATTGGTAACTTATCTAAAAGAATGAAGAAAGTAATAACTTGGTAAGGACATTATGTAGATTCTAAATGGCAATATGGATTTATTTTCAACGGTCATCTAAGTAAGGTCCCCATCTAACATTTTTTTTGTTTGATATGCTCGTGAGCTGTCAGAGCTTTTCCAAAATCATGACCTAAATTTACATTATTGGTTGCATTTGAAAAACCCTACTTTTTCAATTTTGATGCTTGACAATGTCAAATGGGCATGGCCCTACCTTTTCACTATGTTAAGATTCCCATTCTTGATTCAGATAAGGAAGGCCATCCACTTCTCCACCTTCTTCACTCCACCAAATTGGTGGGAAATAAAAAAGGAATTTTATTCTTCTTTAAATTTAGACTAAAGGGATTTATCCCAAAAGATTAATTAAATGAAAAAAGAGAATTCCAACGGTCCAATGGTTCACTCTTTAGCCATAAAAGCTAGAAAATTTTAGATAATCTAGATTGAACCAGTAAAATAATGGGATGATTAGGGAATAATATATTAATCACAAGAGTTAGTTTAATTGGTAAATGGGGGAGTTTTTTTTTTTCTCAATCAAAATTTGATTTTGTGAAAATCGTTTTGAGAATAAAATATTAAATTTACGGAGTCAATATGAGAAATGTGTTCTTAAGATTAGATATTGCACACAATTGTGGGTGAAAAATTAAAAAATATATATTTTGAAATAAATAATTTAATAATATTAAATGTAGGTTTTTTTTTAAATAAAAAAATTATTTTATGATGTAATGTGAGTTTTTTAAATAAATTTTTTTTGATGAGATCATGTGAGATAATTTTTTTTTAAAGAAAGTAAATTATATAGACATCTTTAATTTTATTTTATATCATATATTCAATTTATTTTTTTGTATTATCACCATTTGAGTTGATGTCATTTGACTAAGTGACATCAACTCAGCCATTACTTTTATAATAGTATAGAAGATTGTTTAAAAAAAAAAATTAAACTCAAACAAAGTATGAAAATATCCTATGATATTATTTGATCTTTAATTTTCGTTTAAGAACAAAATAAAAGTTAATTCATTGATACATGAAATCAATTCATATTCCTAAAGTCCTTATATATATATATATATATATATATATATATATATATATATATATATATATATATATATAAAAGAACCAACAGTTATTCTTTTTCTTCTTTTTTTACTAGTATTTAGTTGACAAATAGGGACCAAAGTAGTCATCCTTTATAGGATTCTCCACCCACTATCTTTTTTTCATTAGGTAGATCTGTGATTGAATTCACCCAACATCAAATTATGGAAGCTCTCCTCTCCCAGTTCACCTTCCTGTCAGATCAAGCTTTACAAGACAAGAACTTTGATCCATCCGCCATCGAAGACCTAATGAAGCTCTTTGAGATTGAATCTTACAAGGCTTGGGCAGCTATGGAACTTGAACAGGAACAAGAAGTGAAAGAAGCTGAAATAAGCATGCAGCAAGCTGAGGATTATCTTGACTCTGTCATGGAAAGTGCAATGGATGAGTTTAGGCGTTTTGAGGAGGAAATGGAACGCACATCAATGGCTGAACTGAATGTTCTGGAAGAGACCGCTGAGAAGGCTAGAAAAATGGGAAATTTGATTGAAAAGGGTGCAACTATTGCCTCCAAAAAGTATATTGAGGCTGCTCTGAATTCTGCTACTGCTTCTATGAAATCTGCTTGGAAGGGACTTTCCTCTAACAAGGTTCATCCTTCATGAAAGTAAAATTTTCTTTTGTAATTTACATGTTGTATAATTGAAAGGGCCTTTTTGGGGGTTTCTTTCATGTGACTGTTTGTTACTTCCATTTTTCTTTTAAAGTAATTAAAATCCATGAACTGGGTTTCAAGAACAGGGTAAACCATGTTCCAGGAATAAGAAAATTGGTTAGATCAAACAGGCAATTTTCCTTTTTATCTTTTTGTGTTTTTGACTTGAATGATATCATGAATTGGCCTAATATCACAGATTCTTTCAATGACTTCAGCAACAAAAGGGTTTGGCTACAGTAAGATGTTTCCTTTATCTAAGTTTTTGTTGGCCTGATTCCTACACAAAATTCTTCAGTTTCCATGGCCTGCAATCTGAGTTCTCCATTCCCATGTGCTTAATACTATATATATATATATATATATATATATATATCAAGTATTTTAATTGCAGTCGCGGATGTGTTTTCGATCGCGTTGCATTTATCGCGATTAATTGCAGTGAATATCGACGGAGAAAATCGAAAACGCAAAATAACAACCATAACATTGCATTGCGCTATTTAAATCCTTGCTATATACAATTTCTTCAATAGTCAGATTAGATGTTTTGAATTGATGTTTTTGCTTTTCACAAACTGAGATCTGATATGCCAAGAGTTGAACATGAGCTGAGAATTTTTACCCTAGTAATAGAGCATGTTACAGAACAATCAAACTTTCAGCTATATTTACAAAGCAAATGCCAGAAATCAGAATTATCCAACTAATCTTACCATATAAGTCCAACAAAAGAAAAGATAAACTAATCTGATTGATAAATTAAGCTTGAAATTTTCCCCAGAAAGGCAGAAACAGTAATCCTCCATCTCTATCATAACTTGATACTAATACCAAATTCTGTTCTAAGTACATCCCATTTCTTATAAAGAGCTAATTGAACCAACCACTCTTCTCCACTGCAAATAAATTTGAGGAAACTTTTGGCTGTTTGATTTTGCTTACAAGGGCACAATTGAAAGATACTATTAATTACTTTGCAGGGATTAATTCCATTAACAGCTTATAGAAATTCAGAAGCGACTAGAGGAGGGATGGAGAAGACTTAATGATGAAGTTGCAGCTCAACTTGAAAAATAAAAGGGAAGAAGAACATTTAAATCAAATGAAATTATTGGGAAATAACAAATTGCGACCAAAGTTGTCGTTTGCAATTGGTTCAAAATTTGTGCTGAACTTCCATTTGTAATTTGTCAGTGCAGTTTTGAAAGTTGAAATCTATTCCGCTTGCTTTACCTTACGAGTCTCGGGGTTCGAACTTGTGGGTTGTAGCCTTTTAGGGATTGGGTCGCAACCCGCAAAATGCGACGCAATCTAAGCTTAGCTCTAGACTGGTTAACTTAACATGTCCAAACCCAAATCCATAGCTCCCATGGCCTCACTGGCCCAATTGAGCTTATCTCGATTCATCATAGTCAAAGTTACCATAAAAGCCTAGCTTGCATTTTCTAGGAAGAAACATTGAAGTCGAGGTTCATCTTTAAATGCAAAGACCTGTTTCTGACTTGAACAGTGAATCAGAATTGGAGATTACTTTTTAGATTGGCTCGGGAAGGGGAAGAAAGTGCAGGGCATAGATTCTATCATTTTTACTGTTTGGATCGAGTTTCAACATTACATTTTGTTAACAATATATATATATATATATATATATATATATGATTTTGTTAACAAGTGCTCTAAGAATTTTTTAAAATTATTATATGTAGTAATATTTTCACTTAATGCATTGAAAATAATGCATAAAATTATCAAAATTTGTAATTAATACAATGCTATTACTATAAATAATATATTAACTAATTTTAAAAAGTGCTCAAAGGACATTCGCTAACAAAATCCATATATATATATATATATATATATATATATATAAAAGTATTGATTGAGGATTCGCATGCTAAACAGTTGGAGTGAATTGAATGAGAGAAATAGAATAGAAGTATTATTGTCTTGTTCCATAAAGTAAAGAGACAACCAAACCTTTTATTAGATTCATTGAAACTACAATAATATAAAGGACATGACATGAAAGTCTCAATCTCTGAAACTTGGAATTGGAGTAGACAAATGATGGCCCAATCCAGCGGCGTCAATGGCGCTTTTAAGCCCTATAAAGTTCGACCTACAAAAGGCCTAACCTAAGCCATAATATATATATATATATATATATATATATAAGATTTTGCTAACGAGTGTCTTTAGGACATTATTTAAGGTTAGTTAATATGCTATTTATAGTAATAAAATTATATTAATTACAAAAATTGACAATTTTATTCATCATTTTCAATGCATTGGGTAAAGATATGACTACATATAGTAACCTTAAAGAGTGCCTTTAGGACACTTTTTAGCAAAATCCATATATATATATATTATATTTTGTTAACGAGTATCCTAAGAGCATTTAATATTAATTAAGTTATTATTTATAGTAAATTTTTTATATTAAATGCATTAGTCACTACGCCAAATTTAACATATAACAGCATCTTGAAGTGTTGTGAAAACTAAAAAAAACTGTTGTTGTAAGATAAGACAACATTTATTCATGTGTTATATATGTGGTCACAGCCTTATGTCTTTAGTAGCATTTTTACATATGTATAATAACACTTATCAAAATGTTGCTATTTCTACTTTATAACAGTTTTTCATGACCTTTTGCATGCATTTTTCATTTGCTGCAAAAGATCTCAATGATAGCAATTATAAGTGCTACCAAAAATATTTTTATATGATAAGATTTATAATAGCACATGTCAAATGCTTCTAAAAATTTTAAAAATGCTGTAATTATTGGCCATTATAATATATAACAGCAATATACAAAATGCTGTCAAAGTGTTGCCTTTGTTATTTTTAACAACATTTGAGAAATGCTATAAAAAAATGCTGTCTAAAACTAACTTTGACGTAGTGAGTTGGTAGTTAATTTAATGATTTTCAATACATTAAAAATTGTAACTTACTGAACCCAAAGCTTAGCTTAGTTGGTTCATGTAGTCATTTTTAAGAGGTGGTATCTAGTAGGTCTAGAGTTCGAATCTCATTTAATATGATAAGATACGACCTCCTTTGTATCAAAAAAATATAGAACTTACTTAATATGGTAACCTTAAAGAGTGCCTTAAATACACTCGCTAGCAAAATCAATTGACAATACGTAAGATATCAATTTTTTAGAACAGTTATACCTATTAAGTATCCAACTTAAAATTAATTGGTAATAAGTGGAGAGGTCCAACTTAAATATAAGACCATAGACAATTTAGGACTTAGCAGATGTGGGATAATATCACTATAATAGACGCCCATCACGTGTAGATAGAAATAGAGAAGTCTACCGCGTGACAAATTCGAAAGTGGTACATGCAATAACAACAAAATAGAGCATTGGCTCTGATACCATGTTAAGCATTCAACGTAAAATCGATTGGTATTATGAAGAAATCCAACTTGAATATAAAACCATAAGTAATTCATGACTTAAAAAAGATGTAGGATAACACCATTTTAACAATATCAATCCTTTGCTTTGATCAACTAAGAGTGAAAAAAAAAATAACAATAAAGCCTTTAGTTTAATGATTGATGTATGGTTTTTTTTTATTTATTTAAAGAACATATCTCAAATTTCATTCTCCAAATAGTAAAAAAAGAAATTTATATATAACATGTTGTAACATGTATAAATAGTGTCACTAATGATAGTCACTTATCATTAGTATATTCTTTTTCTAATTGAAATGCATGTGAGCATTTAACTCATGTTTTATAATTTATTTTTTTTTGAACTTCGGCTACTTTGGAAAAAAAAAAAAAAAACTTCGGCTGCTTGAATATGAAAAAACATATGTTTATTTAACTTTATATTACTTTAGATTTTAATCACACAACCTACATTTAAAACAAAATAATAATTGAAAGAAATAAAAGAATGGATCTCACTAATTATTTTCTTAACAATTCTCTTTATACTTATGTAAGATTGTACTACCTAAAGCTGAAAAAGATAATTTGACTCGTTTTAAAACTTTTTTTTTTTTATATTAGAAAATGAAAGATTGTTTCGAATCTAGCTTTTTAAATAAAAATAATAATAATTAATAAATCAAATATTTGAATGAAATTATTTTATTATTTAAATCAGAAACATGTGAAACAAAAATGTTTAAAACATGTCATATGAAGGGCTAAGTTACATGGACTCGAATATCGATATCTAACACTGGTACGTATGCGTTTTTTATTTGTCTTTCGTATAAAATTTTGGACTTACGAAGTTGGTTAAAAAAAATCCAAATATTAAAGTGGGTATGTGAATTACATCTTATAACAATATTTTAAATAAATATAAATACAAATAATATAATACCATGTATAAATAAATACATTTATTCATATAATTTTATATAAATTATTCATATTTAAATATGTTTTGCTTGATTTAAATAATTTTATTTAAAATTATATATATCATTGTATTTATATTTAAAAAGTATATTTAAATACAATGATCGTTCTTAACTTCATTCTTTTTATCAGAAGTATTTATTTTTTAATAGCCACACCTTTAGCCTGAACATCAATATCAACCAATATTTTTTTTTTTCTATTTCATCAATCAACTTTACCCAATCAATTCAAACAATCCAAAAAATTAATGGTGCTATTCAAGAGAAATTAAGTATTCATGATACATCGAGAAAAACCGAAAAGAGATAATGTAGTGGATGTATGAATCAAATAAGAAAAAGAGTGGACCAAACTTTTTTCTTTCTTTCTCCTCCATTTGCAATAATCACAAAAATTATATCACTTTTATGATGAAATGTCGAATATATATATTTTATTTTATCTTATTGATGAAATGTCATACACGATATAATAAACATTATTAAATAGTTCATATATATTAAAAAAAAAAAATTGAAGAGTCGGTGAGAAAGAAGAATAATAATAGTAGTAGTACTAAGCAATTTTAGATTCAAATTTCATTTTAGAATAAAGAATGTAGAAATAGATTGGAATAAACAAGAGAGAGAGAGAGAGAAAGATTCATTAAATGGAGTAGGACCCCAACTGTCACTAGACATTGACATGGGAAGGAATCGAATGACTGAAATTACCCAAACAAACAGAAATAGGCGGGAAATTATGGATTGATTTGATTGCAAACCACCAAATAATAATAAGCAACACTCATCAACAACAACATTCCATGAGAATTGAGTCAACTCAGCGACTCAAACACACTCGTCTCGTCTGACCAGCTGGTGACACTGTCAAATCTGACTGACACCACATTTTTTTTTTCTCACATCTATCATCATTAACTCATAATTGCCCCCAACCAAGAGAGGGAAAGGAGAGGGTGGGGCCCGCGTACGGGAAGAGACTGCGAATGTTGGGACACCACGTGTCCTAAGTGTCAGCTTCTCAGGACACCAACGTGGTCTTGTCTCCTCCTTTGTGGTGGCCCACTCACAAAAATAAAAAAGAAATTTAAATTTAAAAAAGTAAAAAGAAAAAAGAAAAAAACAACAGTGACTGTACGTGGGGAGGTGCATTTATTACAAGCACGAGGAGGGCTGTAAGGAGTTAGGTCTTTTCCCCCAGCGTACGATGTGGGCGCATCTTAGCCGTCCATCTCTTCCCACTTTCCCACACACAAAAAATGACAAAGCTCTTTTCTTTTGACTTGCGTTTTCTTCGACTTGGGGCTTTCATCTTATTAATTTCTTCCCATTCCTTTTCCACGCGCTCTTCCTATTTTTATTTTCATAATAATAACTTTTTTTTTGTTTTTTATTTGTTGTATCAATGTTTATTTCATAATTTATTTGTTAAAAATTATATAAATTAAAAGTAATATCTTATTTATCTCCCCCCAAAAATGAATATTGTTGAATCACGCGCCATGGAGAGAGCAGGAGGAGGGAGAGATTGGAAATAGTTTGAAATTTGAAGCGTCGACGTCGGCGATTAAATTCGGTTCCTCGTTACTCGGGCTATTTCGTTCCCTCTTCCATTGCTCACGCTGACACCCCGCCCCATTACTTGTAAACAGCCAAATCTTGCATTCTCAAAACTAAAACATCTTTTATTTTTTTTGTTTTTCTCTTAAAATTTTCAAATTTTATTATCAGTGTTTTATTTTTTTAAAAAAAAATTGTTATATATAAGAATTTTGTTAACCAATGTCTTAAAAGAGTTCTTTAAGATTATTACATATAATATTATTTTCATTCAATGTACTAAAAATATGAATAAAATTATTTATTACGTCATTTTAATATTATTATTATAAATAAAATATTAATTAAACTTAAAAAATATCCTAAGGACAGTAATTAAAAAACTTATATATAATAATATCTTCATGTAATATATTAAAAATAATAAATTAATTATTATTATTATATTTAATATAATAATATTATTTAATTTTAAAGAGTATTTAAAATCACTTGTTAACAAAACTAAAAATCTTATTATCATTTTTATTTTGTTCCTTCAATTTCATGATTATGGTCATAGAAAAATTCTAATATTTTACTTGGAAAGAAAAAAAAAGAAATTCACTAAAAATAAGGGTTTTCGTTGAAAAATCCAATTCATTTTCTTTTGTAAAAATGGAAGGAAATAGTACAAAAAAGTAAAAGAAAAGGGTTAATGTTTATCTCTGGTTGGCAACTTTGAGGAGCCAACCATAAACAGGAGAAATGAATGTAGAGAGAGAGAGAAAAGTGACAAACTCATGTGACTAATAAAAAGAGAACTTGTTTGATAATGTTTCTCTTTGGAAAATTGAAAGTCCAATAATAAGGTAATGATGAAGCAATGGAAATAATTGCATACGAGTCTGCCATAATAGCATTAGGGTTTTGAGTTCTAAGTTCTGACTTCAAACTTGTAAATTTGAACCCATTTTTTTAGGATTTTTGTTTTACTTGGGAAAGTGAAATATGTGCTTCTTGATATAGAAAGATTGTGCAGTCAAATATTTTAAGGTATTATTTTTTTAGGATTAGTTTAATTAATGTTTATAGACATTAATTAAAAATTATTTATTTGTCATTTTAGAAAAGTTTTTTTTGTACATTTAATATATGGAAAATGTTAATCAATGTCAAGTGCGATTGATTAAGGTGATATATATAAAAAATAAAAGTGTATTTAACAATGTTGAAAAAATCGGATCAAAAGTCGAATCGGTAAGACTTTCGGTTACCGGTCGGTTGTATTAAAAAAAATATTTTGCTAACTAGTGCCCTAAGAACACTCTATAAAGTTACCATATATAGTAATATCTTCACCTAATGCATTGAAAATGATGAATATAGTTGTCAACTTTTACATTTAATACAATATTATTACTATAAATAGTATATTAACTAACCTTAAAGAGTGCTCCAAGGGCACTCCTTAGCAAAACCCTTAAAAAAAATTAAATATTAAATAAGTAATTTTAATATTAAATAAATATTAAATATAGTAAATATTTAATAAAAATATGTATTTGGCTAAATGGTATAGTTTTTAATATAGATTTAAGGAGTTAAAGGTTCAAATCTCATCACATACAATATTTAAAAAAAAAAAACAAGTGTAAAACCGGGATTTTTTTTTCCGGATTTTTAATGGTTTTTTTACCGATTTAACAGATTTTCTACCAGTTCAGAAAAATCCGGTTCTATGACATGCACTGGACTAGACGAGCCACCGATTCAACCGGCCGATCCGGTCCGATTTTTTATTTCATAGTATTTAATACATTATTTTTTCTTGAATTCAATAAAAGTAATGTATTAAATATAAAATACTTTTTTAAAATGGTAAAAAAGTAATCCTTAACTAGTGCCTATAGGCACCGGTTAAACGAACCCTTAATATATTATTTTTATTGAATTTTAAAAAATAATGTATTAATTACACATTTGTTTTTATATATATTATCTTAACCAGTGTCACTAGTCACTTGTTAACATTTATCTTTAAAAAAAAACATATATTAACATCTATAAACACTTGTTAAGATTAATTAAAATACTATTTTAAAAATATTTTTTTAATTAAGTTTTGCTAATGAGTATCCTTACATACTCTTTAAAATTAATTAATATACTGTTTATAGTAATAATATTGTATTAAATGTATTAATTGATAATTTTTACATCATTTTCAATACATTGAATGAAGATAAAATTATATATAATAACTTAAAAAAATATTTTTAGGACACTCGTTAGTAAATTTCTTTTTAATTTAATATACCATTTTCACTAAATTAAAAAATATATATTAATTTATTTATTACAATTTTTTATTATATAAATATCATCTTAATAACTTGGAATATGCACACTCTAACCCAAATCAAAATCATTTTTTTTATGTTTCTTAAATGGAATGCTATCTTGAGGATCACAAAGAGAGAGCTGTCCCCACTCCCCCCCCCCCCAAATCAAACAGTAATATACATCATAAAAGGCAAACATAATGGACAAATGCATTCCCACAAGATCTCAGTCAAAATTTTGGTTGCATAAAAAAGTCATGCCATTCCATACAAATGTTAGAATTTAATTTCTTTTCTTTTTTGTGATTATTCTCAACAAAAAGGCAAAAAAGAAGAAGAAAAAAAAAGTTCCCAAGCGTGAAGCGCCTGAGATAAAAGTTGTTAATTATATATGCAGTGTTTGGATTTAAGTTTTTTTTTTATATATATATATACAAAAAAGATTAAGATTTAAAAGAAAATTGAAGAAGACAAATTTATAAATATTGGGAAGAAAATTTTTTAAGTATTGAAAATTAAATCGCAATTTACTGTAGCTCTTCATAAAAGTGGATGAACCATTTGAGAATTCTCTAATTTAAAAACCTTATTCTCTTTGTTGATGAATTATAACTACTTGTTGCTTTGACATTTAATAAGATATTAATTAGATCAGTCATCTTAATATTGGATATAGCCAAACAGGTTGCCGGTTAGGAGCCCAAAATAGAAATTGGTCGTGACTTTGAATAAGATGGAAATTGACTAGAAGTTCAAAATTTTTCATTGAAAATTAATTCTATGGTTTTCCATTTTCTTGTGTGGAATTAATGTTTTTTCCGATCTTTGTATACATCCATTGAATTTAACTAGTTTTCAGTTAAAATCTTGTTCATTTAAAGACTTAATAAACACTTTATTGGCCAACATATATGTTCAAATACTATATACCTATTTATACTAATTATAAAATACTTGATTAAGTTGATATCACGAGTTAACTAAACATAAACTCGATTTATAAAATTACTTAAAAATCAAATTCAAATTATAAGGTAAAATACAATGAAAGGCTAATTATATGTTTTATTCTTTTAAAAACTATATATCATATCATATAACTTCTTTACTTTTTTAAAAAAAAAATTATTCATACATCTTATATTATATTATCAAATAATTTTTTTAAAAATATATATCTTTTTTCAATTTTTTATCTTCACTCATATCATGACTGTGCAATATATAAATATATATATATCGATTATAGTGAAAGAAAATAGTATATAAAAATCATGAAATTTCAGGCTGGATATGATGAGTACAAATTAATTTGAACATTTTTGTAAAGAATATATATAGATTGATTTAAGGGGGGCAACTAATCATGTGATAGTCTTACATTGGAAAGAGCAGTGGTAATGTTTTAAGAATCTCAATGCTCCAAACATAAAATTAAAATTTTGTTTGTTTCTTTTCGTAACATTAAGAATTCAAAGATCCTAATGACTAAATTAAAATGTTTAGGTTTTTTACTGCTCCATCTTGTCACTGACCTAACACCCACCAACACTCTCTTTTCAAATCGTATAGTATTTATTAATATATTATATAGAATATAGTCACAGGATTGATCAGACATTTGAGATTCAAATTCCAAAGACCAATTGTTCAAATAATTAATGAAAGAAAAATCAATTTAAAAAAAAAAAGTTATCCCATTCAGTTAAATTTTTAAATTTTATTCGGATGACATTTATCTTTAAGGTGTATTTAAAAATATAAAAAGACGTCAGTGTGTTAAAAATGAATGCTTTATCTTTCGGACTCTTAATGAGAGCGTGGAAATACGCGCTATATGAGAAGTGTGAGCTTATTTTTAAGTGTTTGGGAGATGTCATCAAAGGACATGTTGTTTAACCTCTTTCTCTCTATAAATCCAAGTAGGCTAGGGTTTTTTCAAGGTGAAAAAAAAAATGTGAGCTTTGTGTTTTTTCTTTCTTTGATCTGTTTTCCTCGTTTTCTCTCAAATCTTCTATCTGGGGTTGTTGATTATTGAAGAAGCCTGTTAGGGTTTTGTTTTTGTTAAAGCAAGAAAGTTGATGGAAATGGGTTGTCTTTGAGAGGAATGTTGGCTGGCTCGATGCGAGGGCTTTGAACTTTGAAGTGATCAAAGTGAAGGTATCGGACCAGGCTTCATTCCCCTCAAACATTTTCATTTTACGGCTCTACTTCTTAGGCTTCTGAGAAGTTAAAAGGTCACCGAAGAAGAAAATTAAGGAGAAACGGTTGATGGGAATGTTGTTTGGCTCGAGGTCATCTAGGTTGATTTTTATATTTCCATGAAATTTTCTTGGATTTACTTTTCCGGGAAAGTTTCTGGATACGTATATATAGCCCTATATGATCTCGGACCAGGCTTCATTCCCGTCAACCAAACACTTCCTCTGATCTGTTTCTGACCAAGTCATGAGATGTTGTTCTTGTTGTTCAGTTTCAGGCGATGTTTTTGGGAAAAAACTAAAAATGCGAGTAGTAATTAATTTCTCTGTCTTTCTCTTCTCTCCTTCTACGAGCTTTTAAGTTTTGCATGGAATCCTTTTGACCCACTTGTCAAAAATGCTAACAAACAAAGATCAGAAGATGCCATTGACTTAGTTTTTGCTGCTTCTTTTTGTGTTGACCATGTCTCTGTTTTCCATTTTTCATGATAGATTCTCTCTCCCACACATAAATCTATGATCTTATTAATTAATTAATAATTTATATTTCCAAATTTTAGACTATTTTTTTTTCTTGCAAGTCATCAAATAGTTCATTTGATTTGTAGTAGCTAGTAGGAGACAAGCTAAAAGGGGTACTGTAAAAACATCAGTCTAAGGTTAATTCTAAGGCATCTAGAAATTTTGAACATCATCTACCCACATTGCCTATAGCACACATCTGTCCAAAACTTCACCTTCACCTTCACCTTCACATGTATGTATGTATGTATGTATGCATGCATGTTTATGTGTGTATATATGCTATTTTTGTTATACATATATATAGCATGATGACATATATGTGTATCTTTAATTTGCTTCTTTTTTTTTTTATCAAGGTTGAATATGGTAAAATTGCAATATTGAATTCATGAAAGTGATGAGGGCTTTAATTCCCATATGTGAAGTGAAATGTATGTGATTTTGGGTCTGGGTTTTATATGCATTAGTTAATGAGATACATTCTTTTGTTTTTCTTTATCTGATATTCCAATGACCCTTCGATCTTTTCTTTTTTTTGTTTTTTAATCTTTTGGCCCCTTTTGCCAGTATAGAATGTAACCGCCGGAGCCCGGTATGATGAACTGAGCAGGAAAATGTAACTGATACATTTAATTCCTTTGTATAGGAATGCATACTCAACATATATACTGATAGCTGAATCATGCTTATTTTGGAATATATATATATATATATATATATATATATATGTATATAGAAGATAGAAGTCAACAATATAGCATGTTTCTTCTTTTCTCCAAACCTTTCACTTCTTTTCTTCCTGTGTTCTTATATATATATATATATGCTTTATTCCGTTTGATCTTCCTTACATTTCAGTGGTTAAGAAAAAAAAATTGTACTTTTAATCGAAGAAAAGAAACAAAAAGAAACTAAGAAAGTATAGTCAAGAAATAAAAGGATCTTTTTTAGCAACCTTATGTCATATGTCACTTGAAAAAGGAAAATAAAATACCTTATAAAGTATTATATATATATATATATATAGGAAGAAACTAAATTAGTTTTACACACTTTTGTAATTTTTTATACAATTTATATTTTAACAAATTGACTGTTGGATTTAACAATATAATTGTACTCATCGTGCACGTAAAGTTTCGAATCGATCCGATATCTCTATCATATCTATCAAGAATACTGTCTTTTTCAATATATATCTAATGGTTGAAAGTTTTTTACATCGAACAAATAGTTAGACATTTTTAATTTACTGAAAACTCGACGTGCATGATCTACGTGAATAGAACATGAAATACGATGGTCGGATTAAACAAATATAAATCGTATAAAAAGTTATGGAGGTGTGTAAAACTAATTTAGTTTTATACTAATGTAAGTGGATCCCTCCTCATATATATATATATTTATATATTGCTTGATATTTGGCTCTTCTGACCCTAACTTCCTTTAAATAAAATCCTTCGGCTTAGCAAATATATATATATATATATATATATATATATATATATATGAAATCAAACAAATAAATGTATATTCCAGGTTGAGGTTTGAACAGTAGTTGAGATGGAAGATTAATTCAACAATATTATCCTCTTCGTGTATAAAAAGAAGAGAGGAGATTAGAGAACATATATTTAAATTAATTCGGGTTAGGTTAATTAATTTGGAATAGATAAATACAAATGCCAATTTCCAAAAGTTTGAGTCTAACAGATCATCATGCCCCATTTTTCTATGAAGCAGGCAAAGGAGCATTGGGTTGGGTCAGTACTCATTGATTGTACTTTCATTATTAAAGAAATTAAAGATGGATAAAATAAATTTTAAGTTTTGTTTGATTAATGTTTTTTCTATATATTTTTTTACTACTATTTACCTTTTGTTTTCTAATTTTTATTTTTTACCTTTTGGTTTTTTTATTAATGAAGCTGTTTGATAAGTACTAATAATTACTTCTCTCAACTTAATTATAAATGTTAAGTAATGCATGCAAGTATATATATATATATATATATATATATATATATATAGTATGAAGGCACAAAGTGCTGGGATGTAGAAAGAGAGAAACAGATGGTTTTAATTGTTTTTAAGTTATATAAAATAAAGAGATCAAGGAAATAAAGATACAAAATATTTATAACTTTTCACAAGATTCTGCCTTTTATGAACTTGGGTTGCCCTCATTATTGAAGAATATGAAAACTTCTTCAACCACTTATCTAACTCTCTTGACAAATTTAATTTTTGAGTTCCCGAAGGATTTACATGATACTTTTGGTACATGATTGCAATATATATATATATATATGTATATATATATATATATATATATGTATATATATATATAGGCACACCTTTTATGAAGTTAAACGATTCTTTCCTTAGAAAATCTTTGTTTGTTGCTCTTACGACTACAAAATAAAAATACACATTTTTCTTTGTCGAGAATATAGACAGAACTAGCAAATGTATTAATTTGGCATGTTTGTCGGTAGAAGTATTTATGAGTCGGGTCGGATCAAGTTAGGTCTGAATAGCAAAATAATTTGCTTGTCCAAAATTGATCTGATTCAAAAATTTGTTTTACTTTTTGATATATATTAAAATAATAAAAAATAATTTTATATTAATATTTATGTATTTATAATTAAATATAAATAAAAAATATTTTATTATTTAAATAATCATTCGAATCTGGCTAAATTGATCTGGTTACAAAATCCTATCTCAAACTAAACTCGTGAATAAGTGTATTTGTCGGTTTAATTAATCACTATCTAATTATCTATCAATAATTTGAGTATTTATTTTTCTTTGTTGGAATCTAGAGAGAACTAGCCAACATGTTGAATGGGTATGTTTGTCGGTTCATTTTGCAGTTTGAAATAAAATCTGACCCAAAAAAATTCACATTGAGTGAACATGCTTGTTAATTAGTCCAATCAGAGGCGGATCATAATGGGGCCAGGGGAGCCCTAGCCCCCCCAAAATTTTTGATATCTTTTATTATAAAAATATATATATTAAATACATTTAAATTGGCACTTCCAAAATAAAATTATTATTTTTAATTTTATGCATTGACAAAATAAGTAAAATAACATTGTTGTTTATCTATTATTTACAAACACTTAAGATTAATAAGTTTGTCACAAATATTAAGTCACAATCATATAAATTTAAGAAAAATCAAATTCACTTTCTAATTTCTCGACATAATTTATATATATATATATTTTAATTTATTTTATTTTATATTTTTTTTGACCGTTTTCAATGTGTTTTGCTTAATTATTTGAGTTACTACTTGTCAATCGTTTTTACAAAACTAAAATTGTTGTTAAGAGTTTTTTTTTATTTTAAATATATGTACATATATTCTTGTGTTCATATGAATAATCTTAAACCTTTTGTGTTTTGTCAAAAATTTGGGATAATTATTTCTTAATTTCTGTTATAATGCTATATAAATTGACTTGTCTTAATCACTTAAGAAAAATTCTTCTTTTACAAAACTTAATACTTTCGGTTATTGAGATTTTATTATGAAAATTAAATTGATAAATTTATGAGTGGCTAAAATTTATATATTTTATGATATTTTTATTTTTTATTAGTATATTGTTTGCATATATCTTTTATATTAATTTTTTTATGGGAAATACCTCAAACGGAAATAAGAAAAATATAATTTTAATTGGCCCCCTCAAAATCAAATGTCAAGATCCGTCACTGAGTCCAATCAATCTTATTTTTCAAGAATTTGAGTAATGATGCAATGCATTAATCTACAATTTGGGAATTATAAAAATTTCACGTTAAATTCAGAATCTTAGAAAAAGCATTTAGAATTATAGGCAATACATGTTTTGAATATGATGAGAAATTCGAAGATTTTATGTGATGAGCCACTTTTATGAGAAATTGGTTAATAATCATGTAATATGTTAGTAGAGTTAAAATTTTAATGATCATATATTAAATTTTTTTAAAAAAATGTTATAAAAGAGATCACAGCGACGTAGTCTGAAGATAAAGAAAGTGGTTGCAATGTTTAGATTATAATTTTAAATTTATTGAATATCATCTTAAGAGATGACAACATGCGACAAAATTAAATATCAAGTTCTAAACTTTAATAATAATTTTAAAAATTTGGCTAACGAGTACCTTAAGGACACTCTTTAAGATTACTATATATAGTAATATTTTTATCCAATACATTGAAAATGATGAATAAAATTATCAACATCTGCATTTAATACAATATTATTATTATAAATAATATATTAATTAATTTTTAAAATACCCTTAAAGGAGTCGTTAGCAAAATTTCAATTTTAAATATAAACAAAAAAAAATGTAAAAGGATTGGGGTCGAAGACATATGGACATTTGACACCTGTTCTTGAATTGAACAGCTAGTCAATCAATGAATGAAAAGAAAAGTCAATCTTATTAGAATTATTTTTGCATTGAAGAATACTGGTACAAATCAGGGTAGGGGTTTCAGAAAAAAAAAAAAAAAAAATTATGAGAAATAAGGCATGTAAAGCATTTGTCCCTGTTAATGCACTAGCTTCCATGTTAGTGAGTGACAAGTGAATTGGTTCATTAATTTTGTTTCTGATTTTCACGTAACAAACAAGCCTTCATCAGTAATGAGAAAACATTTATTTCAATTGCTATTAAATTTATTGAGGAATCAAATCAATGTTTTTTTGATAAAATATAATATAATATAGAGTTTTAATTTTGTCAAATGCTAATTAAGTGAAGGTTCCAACACCCTAGTACACTGTCTCCCCTACCTTTTCTTTTTCTTTAAGTTGAAATATTAAGACAGAATTCCGTACAAGCTACAAGCTTGTTTGATTCTGACACTGCTTCTTGTTAACAGATTGAATCCAGGTGGGTGAAGAAAGAGACAGTCCTTAAAGTTTCTTTCCCTTTTCCCCATTTGTTTTAATTACTGCATTTAATTTTAATTCAAATGTTAAAGATATCTTTAATTCATGTTTATTATATTATATATATATATATGTGAATAGTTTGGAACTTGAATTTACAAATACAAGAAGTCATATGTACTCAATAGCATTGCTCAAATTTTTGAGTCGAGCTCGAATAGCTCATAAGTAAATAAATTCATAAACACCCCCAGTTTGGTTTTTGGATATAAAGATAAAAGACGAGTTCGAGTAGCTTATGAGTAAATAAATTCATCTACACCTCCAATTTGGTTTTGGATATAGGGACAAAATATGTTATCTGCACTAAATAGATATGTTGCTCCGACTTTTCATTGTTATACTCATGTCCAACACTGGATATTGATATGAAGATATGATCCTCCAAAAACCCTTCAAATACATAAAAATCTTAAAAAAAATTAAATATACCTGTATCTGATACTCACATCGAATCCGAGTAACATAACTAAATAACATTGCTCAGTATTCTCAAATTTTGAATACGACCTATAATGGCAACAAAGCATTTCATGCATTTTCAGGAAAGAAACCTGGGACTTGGCTCCGATGATTCTCTCACCCTCGCTAGGCGATGGTCGACCAGCAAGGATGCACGACCAGTGAGCTTGAGCTCTTGCAAACCACCTTCGAGCCTGTTTGCCATAAAAGATTGGATTGCGAGAAGAGAAGAGAACAAGCAAGAAAAGAAAGGAACAATCATTTTCAACTTTAAAACTTTCTTGCTGCAAAAGTTTTAGAATCCTGCCTGTTAGAAGATGCTGCGTATTTTCAAGATGTAATTCTCAGTTATCTGAAGAAAAATGCATAACCAAGCACAGCGCATTGCTCTCAGGAATGCAATCAAGGTAGGTTCTATGTAAATGCAATAAATTAAGAGCTTAGTACTGTCACCAGGTTATAGAAAGTTAAGAAAGCATCAGAGATTACAAGTATATAAATTTTACATAATTTTTATAGATGCACTTGAACCTATGTTTACTCGGATTCGGATGTGTCTTATACGAATATGTGTCCGATAAAGGTATGTTCAATTTTTTAAAATTTTTTCATGTATTTGGAAGATCATATCTCCATACCCATATTCGGATATGTGTCGGACACGAGTGCTTCATTAGAGTCGAAGCAACATAAACTTAAACTATACAGAACAATATTAACCACAGAAATATCAGAAAAAACTTTATTTCACCTATTAGATATGCTCAATATCACTACCAACCACTAAAACAGGTACAGATAGTGATCACTTAACAATAAATGACAGTAAAAAGAATTGTGTCAAATTGAGCAAAGGTAAAAACAGATCAATATATCCAGTTTTTGTTTCATGGTTGTTCGGGGAAAACTTTTTGTTGCAAGAAATCGATGAAACGTTGAGCATACAGCTCGGGTTCAACAACAGATATTGATAAGGGGTCAAATTTCACTGATTTGCATGCATGCTCAGCCTTTTTCTTTGCATTGTATTCCTGTAAAATGTCAATAATTCCCATATAGAGAACCACATCATAAACCTCGAAAAGTTCAGCTTCAGTTGAATCAGCTTCATCCCGGGAAAGCTTGTGATTAGCCTGTGCGGGCATGTTTACTCCTAATTGCACCCGTAACCTGAGTATAAAGTGGTCGCCAACTGAATAAAAATGACTCTCAACAACAGCCTTACAATGAAAAATCTCCATATTCAGGAATATATGTTGTAAGTGTAGCAAAAAAAAAAGGCTAGAATGGCAAGCAACACACTATGAGCAAAGAATATCAGACTTGAATCGAGAACAAAATGGAAGATGAGACAGAATTTTGACATTTCCACATATACCTTCGACAAATACGAAACGCTTCTATGTAAACCATACAATCAGGCTATACACCTTTCTTAGTGTTGAAGGTCCATTTCTTTTGTAGCAGTTAAATAAAATTCTTAGTCCTTATGATAATATGTTCTATTAGTGATACCAACATAACTCAGTCCAGGAACATGCAAGCTTATAAAAATATTTAGGGTTTGCTAACTAATGGGCAAAGCAGAAAATAATCAACAAGTAATAGGCCAATTACTTTTGTATAACATTGGAGACAAAATTTCAATCCTATGTGCAAAAAGAATGAGAATGAAAGCAGCTACCTTCCAGTACCGGGCACCAAAACATCGACTTCCTTGTCACCCAGAGAGAAAGCTCTTAACGGTCTTCCTCTGATGTGAGGACCAGGTTCAGTGTTAACAGAGCTGGGTTCATGGGCTACCAGCCGCAAGCCTTTTGAAGGAAATAACACTTCTCCTTCTGTGGTCAGACCTAGTGAAAGCAGTAACATAAGCTGCATACTATTCAATAAACTAATAATATGAAAACAAAGGAAGCCAAGATCATAAACTAGCCACAGAAAAGAAAAAAAGTTTCAAGTAAAACTAAAAAGTTCTATTGGAAGTGCACAACCACTAAACATGAACTCACAAATCAGTTGCAATATAAAATAAAAAAAAAAGTTATTCCAAGAGTCCAAAAGGGAGATCAGATTCTTGTATTATCATGTCTTCTTTCTCTCTCTTGGATTAACTCCAGGTCACTCTTCAACAAGTTTTACCAATCCTCAGTTTGTATATCATATGCACCTGCATATCCTTGTGCTACGGTTTGGTCATGATAAAGAAGCTTAAAATAAAAACAAATAATGTGACCATTATAGTATCTCATTTTCCAAGTCATCCACACCCATGTGTCAGTGCACCAACAAATGGTTTAATCAACAGTCTATATTACTCGGATTCGGGTGTGAGTGTCGGACACGGGTATGTTCAATTTTTTCCAAGATTTCCATGTATTTGGAGAGTTTTTGGAGAATCATATCCCCATACCGATGTCCAGATATGCGTCGGACACGGGTACTTCAAGAAAAATGAAGAGTCAGAGCAACATAGATCAGAACCACATCAATTGCCAGTAATAATCAAAAGCATCTGATGAGAGAGAAACTCTAATATTGTATAAATTTTCTTCAGGGGTGCACCTGGGCTTAGTTCATGTGCTTGAGGGCCAAGTCTAGGAAAAGGACCAGGACAACTACTCTGTCTCATGACCAGACTGCAACATTTCATTCTATTCACACTCCCAAGTTATTTACTCTTGTCGAGTAACTACTCCCTTCACACCGTATTCCACTTCATCACATAAACTAAGCATCATATAAATAACATACAAGCAGATTAATAACATAAAATGGTCAAATAAGAAAGCGACACCTACCTTGGCCAGCAGGTGAGCTCTCAATATTGGGCATCATGTTGGGAGGTTCTAGCAGGCCGTTTAGTTGCTCAGGAGCTCTAAAATGTAAACCCAATAGAATGCTATAATCAATTATCTGTTGAGATTTCAAGAACTTGCAGTCCAGAGCAATTTGGCTACAATACGGAGAAAAAAGAACAGACTGTCAGAAATCAAGCAGACACAGAGTCATGACATATCTATATGCTTTCAGGTAGACGTAGTAGGTTTTTGGTTTTAGTAAGTAGAAAATGCTAAATGCACCAATGTAAGTGCTTAATAGCTTTGCATAGAGTATAGGGGGAAAAAGTTTACAGAAAAACAATCTTTCTTCCCCTATAATTTAAAAAACATCAATAAATTCCGAAAGTAAAGCAGTACATTGAGGATAAGAGGACAGGCACAGCCATGAAAATATAGTTCTTAAATATAAAACATGTGAAAGAAAATTATACTTCCGTTTCCATTTAATCTAAAACATCAGTTCCAGCATAATAAGTTATAAGGGCTATGTGAAATGGTGACCTTGAGTAACCACATGCAGCCACAAGGTTTGGCTGCTCACACCAGATGCAATTGGAATAGGACACTTCATCTATGAGTTTTGCAGAATAAGGCAATGTGGAAGCTTATACTCATGAAATGTGCAAAAATAAAGCATCAAAATTTTATTTTATTTAACTATGGAGAGGCCCGCCGCAAGCTTTTGGTTGCAACTGGGACAATTCTTGTCTATTACTGGCTTCACTGGACAAATTAGTGAACAAGCATGATGATTTAGACGCCACAAGCTATACTAATTAAGATTGAACAGCTAGCTTTAATGTTTTAAACTTTAAATAACCAATGAAGAAGGAAACAAATCCAGCACCAAAGTTAAACATTGATTTGAATTTTATTTTCAAATAAAGATGACACTGATACATGGAAGAAGAATTGAATTTGAAAATACATGCAGAACAGCTGCCACCTGCTGTTTAGCTTTGAACCTTGCAATTAGGGACAAATTAGCAAATGAGTTTAAGATTGGGCTATGACAGGCATTTAACATCCTTCTCTTAAAGGTTGTTTGCAATTTATCAATTATGAGAAAAATTTACAGTACCGATGCACAAGTGATTTTACAGAGGACGAAGATGAGGAACTTACTGAAAAAGGAATTTCTGCAATGATTTGTCCATATGAAACTCATATGATAGATCAAGATCCTTCAATGTAGTATTTTCATGAACTTTATCTTTATCTGTACATCTTCCATGAGTTGATCCCTTTAGATCATAACGACGATGAATTCGCAGTTCTGTGCAAAACATATTCCCCATAACCACAAAGCGCACCTAGAACCAGAAAATTAATCATAAGCTAGGTGCATTGCTATGTATAAACTAAGCCAGACGGATAACAGATACCTTTCTTCTGCCCGGTAAAGTTATATGGTGGAGCCCAAAAAATTTTGTTATGAGAGTATTTTCATGCTCTTTCACGTGATTGTAATATTTATGCAGCATCTTGAGTAAAACCTGCACAGAAGAAAATTACTTATGTAACATAGAGGACATCCTTCATTGTCTAGGGGTATAGGCCTACAGTAAGAAAATTCGTCATGAACTCCAGTAATATATACACATTAAATATTTCAGAAAGAAAGGTTAAATTAATAAATTCACAAATAAACTAAATCTGAAGCAAATTACACAATGAAATATATGTAATTAGCAAATTTGATGAGAAAAAAATATGAAGGGTTGGAGTGGGAGGTTTTCTTGGCGGATACAAAGAGAGGGGAGAGAGTGGAAAGAGTGATCTGCCTCATTTAAAGTCAGTGCAAAAACACCAATAATGTTATTAACATAGCTGGGCAAAATTTCAGCCAACAATTTGAGACAGATCACTTGTTTTGCACTGACTCATTTTCAAATGCCATCTCGAACTCAAGCTGCATCCTCTATTGTCTTCTCTTTGTCCTTGTAACAATTGCAATTGTACCAGTTAAGGAAAACTTCGAAGTTTTAACCCAGATTTTCTTCATTAACCCAAGGGAAACTACCAACTCTATCATGCAAAAACCAACATTAGATATAAATCTTGGTGCATGTTGACAGCATTAGCCATTTATTCCAGGCCCAACACAGGGCCTAGATCCAAATCAATATGCCCATCAGGCAATGGAGACATACGGATTAGCTTTGAAAAAGTGCAGCTGTTTCTATGTGCAGTAAATGGTGCATTAAAAGTTCATTAGTTTTGGCATCAAATCATCTTAACAATTTTCTTAAATATCAGAATGAGTTGAGTATTTTTCTAGTTTAGGAAACAAAAATGGATGTCCTATTCCAAGCTCAGGAGGAAATTATATTGGAACTAAGTTTATAGCTGAGACAAGTGTCCATCCTAAGATTAGTAGACTCTTTAATGCCGTCATCTCATGATTATAAACATGAACAAACACAATTTACATAATCTAAATACAAAAGAATAAAAGTGAAAACATAATGGGTTTAACTCTTAAGCTTGTGTCACAAAATGGCAGATCCTGTTTGAAATCAGGCAACTGCTAAGGTTTCCTTCCCCGTCCATGTTTAATTGGAAAAAAACATGCTTGAAATTTGAAACATAACTATAACAATGAGTAGATAATATGCATGAAAAGCTATATAGGTTCAAACCTTGAGTTCAGATTTTTTCAATGTCTTGATCACAAATTTATCATCATGAGATATATAAAAGATACTGCCACTTTTCCCTGAAGAAGAAATCTCTGTCAGACCATCATCACCACAAATGGACATCATGTAATCTGCTGCATCTAGCTTGAACATCTCCCTCAGATTCCTTAACATAGTGCAACAAATATGCACAAAGTATAAGATCATAATTCCATTCTTTTTGCAGATGATTAGAATCTGAAGAATTTAGATTACTCCAAAGATATATCTCCACCAATAAGATTCAATCATTAAAGGCATGGAGACAATCTTTTTTCACAAGTCTAAAAGTAACATGTGCATAAGATTTTAATACCTGAAAACCATAGGACAATAATCCTTCCAGTAGAAATCAATAGATTTGTGCGGAGGTGTAAAATGTGAACCCCTTCTAGGGAAAAACATAGTAATTCTAGCTCGATCTCCAAAATCAGCAGTTCGAACCTCACGCTTAGGCACTGGTGTTATCTTGCCAACAGTATACCTGTGAACTTCAAATCAAGCATTTTAGAACATGTAATAAAGCCAGAGATTATATATATATATATATATATATATATGTATGCAAAACAAAATTAACTCTTAGAAAAGATTAAGTAAAAGACATGCCAGAAAGAAATTTGATGAAGTCAAGCCCCAATATAGGTACAAATATATTAATATCCCATTAAGCTGAGTTGTCAAAAAAAAAAAGGAAGGAATTTCAATCTCAATCAGTTTACCTTATACCAAGTTGCAAATTAAGCATCAAGTGATAGCTGTTTCTGCCTTTGAAAATGCCAACACAAGAACTCTTTTTTGTTTCTTTGGCATGACATTTAGTTTGCTCTTCAGCTTTCTGTGATAATTCACTGTAATCTCTTATTCTCTCTTTAATCATTACTCCTTGCATGTATTCCCTCTCGTAAACTACAGCAGTATTTTCTTGCACCTCACTCTGACCAGCATCAGAATCAAGGGAGAATGTGCCTGAGGCATTATGGCGTATGAATTCTCTAGCAGAATCAGAAAGTCTAGAATTTTCAGCAGTCTTGTGTGATTTTCGACCTGAACTTCTTAGAACTCCACTTACTGAGATCTTCTCAGAGAGGCTACGCTTAACACTCAGTTTCTTGACCATGCATTCCTCCAAATTTGATGAAGAACATTGAGATAACCCACTTTTATGACCATTATCACATCCCAGAGAGATACCAAACTTCCCCAGCGAGGGGCATTTACTTCCAGCAGGATAGAATATTCCTTTTCCATCCTTAAGGCCCCTGGTCCAAGTTCCAAAATAATATCCCCCATCTGCATACAGATAAACTCCAGAGCCATGTCTGAAGCCATTTAACCAACAGCCATTGTACTGATCACCATTTACCCATTCCATAACACCTCTACCATGCATTTTCCCACGTTTCCAATTCCCGGTATATTTGTTTCCGTTGTTCCAAAAATATCTACCATTACCTTCATGCACTCCTTCCTTCCATTCTCCTTCATAAACATCTGAATTAGAATACTTCTTTCTTCCAAATCCATGCTGTATATTCATCCTCCATTGTCCTTCATAAATGGATCCATCAGATGCTGTAAATGCGCCAGAACCATGAAGGTAATTCCCCGAGATATCACCATTGTATTTTTCTCCCAAAGGCCAAAGTAACAGTCCTTTACCTGCCATTTTTCCTGCTTCCCAATCACCCTCGTATACTGTTCCATCTGACCATGTATACTTTCCTTTGCCGTGGGGAAGAATTTCCTTAAAATCACCAACATATAAATCTCCATTCGAGAAGGCCTTCTTATTAAGCCTGCAAGAACAAAAGTTTACATAACCATAAGAAAACATGATCTGATAGATGAGATAAAGGGGCACAACGAAGAAAAGGTGTAGAATTTGGTGCTGAAGAGTATGTAATAATACCTTTCAACATTCTCCACATTGATGCAAGATACAGGACCAAGCTGTTCAGCATTGATTTGAGAATCCTCATCAAATAGATTCTTCAAGCGAGTCATTCAAGCACTTAGATAAGAAATTCTCTTGGCACCTTAGTTCCAACTTTTGAATCTGAAAATGCGGTTCATTTACCCCAGTTAGAGTTGAAACATCGACAATGAAAAGAAATAACAAGTAAAGCAGTAAATTTTCTTTTTTGCCATTTTTCTCCATGATAAAATGAAAATATGAAACTTTTTAGTTGTTTGCAACTTCTATCAATGCTTTATGTTCTTGTTCTCTATATTCAGATAGCGGCTAAGAACATAACCAACTGATTATCAAAATCCTAAAGTTTAGGAAGAAACTCCCGAGTTAATGGTCATGAATTCAGATCAAAATAAACCCAAAAAATAAAAAATTTCACACCCAAATTTTTATTACTACTATTTCAAATAAAACCTATGATCATTGCCTCTGCTTCCACTATTTCTCTTTTGCCAGAAACTAAGAAATTCCTAACGGTATCTCAATTTTTGATATTATATAACTGAAATTTATTTTAAGCAAGGAAAAATAATAATAAACTCACATGGGATAGATAATAAACTTAGCTCCTTCTCCTTCTGAACTGAACAGTTTGAAACCCAACAAAAACTTGAATGAAAATAAGAATAACCCCAGAGTTTATACACCATAAAAACTAAAGGGCAAACAGGAAAAAGAAAAAACTAATTGAATATATATGATTCTTGTCAAAAAATTCCAGCAGCCGACTATGCCCTTCAAGTCTATTCTTCTTGAATTGACATTTCACCTCTCTATCTCACTCTCTATATACTGCTAACTCTTTTTCTCTTAATTTTATTTTTTTTACTAAAATTTTGGATTATGGGCATCCCTTTTTCATTAATAAATGCTTATAAATTTAGAGTATGGGAATCATCAAAGTTCTTTTCCCAACACTTTTTTTTTTTTTTTAAATTTTAGTTTTTACTAAAAACTGTTTGTTTTTCTCTTCTGGTGGAACTTGAAACCTGATCAGCAAGGCAACTAAAAAGACAAAGGGGAACAATAACTTAGCCACTTGTCGTTTAAGAAAAACTTGTTGGGGTCCCATTTTTTTTTTTTTTTTCAATTAAAGCCTAAGGTTGTCTTGTCATTTCATCTCGAAAATCAAGTGGGTCCCACGTGTTATGTGGCGGTGGTTGGTTGGAAAATGAGGTGAAAAAGAGTGAACCTGAGTTGTAGACGATCTTTTGGGACAGCTTTTAAAACGGTGTAATCTAATAAAGTTGAGGCTGAGATTGGCTCGATTTGAAATTCGATGAAATTTTATTTTTATATTCAATTCGTAATTTACTTCAATAATTTGAACTCAATTTGTTAGACTTGAATAAACTCGATAAACTATAAATATAAATATTAAATAAAATGTTTTATTTACTTATTTATATATACATAAAAAATAAAAATTCAATTGAATTTATAAATTTTTTAAATTAAATATTAAAATATTTTAATTTCATTCAGTTATTCGAATAACTTAAACTCAAACTGAATTTGATAATAAATGAATCAAAGTTGTGTTTGAAAATTTGAATTTCAAACAATAAATTTGAATTTCAAAAATAGTATAATTGTGTAGTAAAACACATGTAAATGTAACATTCATGTATTTGTTAGATGTCTATGTAGTGGTGAATTTGAAATACCTATAGGTATTTGTGAATTTGAAATTCATGTTTTTATACCTTTCAAATATAAAATCATGTTGAATTTTAACTGATGTATGCATTTTATTATCACAATTTATATAGCAAATAAAATTCAAATTCAAATTCTCAAATTCATATTCCCAAACGTAGCACAAGAATATTCATCAAATCAAATAAAAAAAAGTTTTACTAACGAGTGTCCTTAGGACACTCTTTTAAGGTTAGTTAATATAGTAAGAATATTATATTAAATGTAGTAGTTGACAACTTTATTTATCATTTTAAATACATTGGATGAAGATATTAATATATATAATAACCTTAAACAGTGCCCTTAAAGTAGACCTGGCAATACTGGACACGACATTATTACACGACACGAAAAAAATAACTAAAAATACGACACGAAAAAATAACACGAACATAACACGAATGTCTCAAAATCTATTTAATACGAATTATTAACGTATCAAAGTTTATATAAATATAAAATACCTTAAACACGATTATGACACGACACGAAAAAATAACACGAACACGACAGGAATGTCTCAAAATCTATTTAATACGAATTATTAACATATCAAAGTTTATATAAATAAAAAATACTTTAAATACGATTATAACATAAAAAAATACACGAATATAAAATGGATACACGAATTATCAGATTTACCTTAAAGCACTTAAAAATCCATAAATAAATAAATAAATAAAAAATCGCCATAGTTGCAAACAAAGATACAAACTGTTTGATAGAGGAAGAGGCAAAGGCTTTTATTGTCTGCTTTGTACATCGAACAGCTTAGATGACGTGGATGATTCCCTTTGTTTTACCACATGGGGAATTTTACCTTATTTAATAATAATTACAATTTCCAAAGCCGACATATGTCCTATATTTTATTTTTAAAGCTAATACTTAAATTTGCATTTACAAAAACAATTAAAAATGTGATGAAAAAGGAAAAACTTTAAAAAATTAATTTTACTCAAAATAACATCATTTTTATGATTTATGCTCTAAATGAATGAGGTTAGGGAATGAGATGTTAAAATAAGATGTAAAGGGTTATAAAATTAATTTAGTTTTATATTTATTTAATTTGATTATTGTATTTCATATATTATACATGTTGAATTTTGAATTAATTAAAAATATCTAATTATTTATTCAATATAAAAAAATAATTAATAAATATATATTGAGAAAGATAATATTTTTGATAATATGATAGAAATATAAGATTGATACGAAACTTAACATATGTGATGGATACTATTACATTATTAAATTCGACAAACGATTTTTTAAAATATTACTCGTACATTTATATAATTTTATCCTCATCTTACATATATTACTTAAATATCTATATATAACACATTTAAAAAATTCCGTAAGGGAGTTAAAGCTTGACACATGTTAAGCTTTTTTTACTTGACATGTGCCAAACTTTTTTTTTTTAAAATTTTTTTTTTTTGGTTTTTTATTTGTATTAAAAAACACTTTCTAAAAGGATGGGGAATAGTTTCTTTTTTTCACTTCCTCAAATAGTTATAAAATAAGGAAGTTACTTTATTCTTCAATTTCTTTATTTACTTAATTTATGAATATATTCTTCAAGTTATTGGTTTCAATTTAATGAGACAACAAAATACAAGATCTAGGGATGTATTTAAGGGTATATATTATATACTGGTTTCTATTCTTATCGTATGGTGCATGTATTATATACTGGTTTCTCTTTACAATCATAGTTTTTTTTTTTTTTTGAATAATATAATTATTTTAGTTATTCCAAACTTGTTTAAAACATTGCTTAGTTATATATATTAAAGATTAAATAGCTCATGAAAGTTTGCATCGAATCTCAAGCATTCAACTGATGCTGTTATTCTAAGTAGAATAAAGAATAAAAAAACAAGAAATCAAAATTGAAGACAGCTATGCGCTATACTAAAATCCAACGGACTTTACTCAAAAGGCCATCAACCTGAAATTATAAGTGGTGTCCTTCGTATATGTCTATTACCAATCTTATCACGCATGACACATACGAACAAATAATTATCATAACTGACAAACGGTCAAATCAAACAGGTAACTTTAGATTTTTAATGATCACAAGAATAAAATGTATTAAAAAAAATTGAAAAAATATCAAAAACATGCAGTGCACAGTAAAATTATTATTAAATGATGTAATAAATAAAAATTATTTGAAAAATAAAAATGAATAAATAAAAATTATTGTAAAAGATATTGTAAAGATAAAATTACCCTTCATGAAAAAATTTACTTTTCTTTTTTCTTTCATTAAAAAAATATTATTTTTTAAAATTTTTAATTAAAAATAAATTTTAAAAATAAAATATTTAAATATATATTTTTTAAAAATTTTAAAAAGATCTAAAAAAATTTAAAAAATTAATTTTAGGCATATTAATTTTATTTTTTTAAATTTTTTAATTAAAAAAAGTAAATAAAAAATTTAAAAATTTATTTTTTAAAATTAAAAAGTTTTTATTTTCATAATATTTATTTTTAATTAAAAAATAAATTAAAAAATAAAAGAAAAAGTGAGGAGAAAGTTTTTAATCAAGGATAATTTTGTCTTTACAATATCCTTTTTAATAATTTCTAATTATTCATTTCTCTTTTTCAAATAACTTTTATTCATTACACCATTTCACAATAATTCTACTGTGCACTGCATGTTTTTCATATTTTTCCAAAAAAATATCCCACTTTGTTAGAGTATTTTTAATTTTTTAATTAATTAATAATAATAAATTAATTTTAAATTATATTTTATTAAATACTATATTTTATTTTTTATTTTTAAATTGTAATAATTTTAATCTAATTATATTTTGTTAATTATGAAATTAAATTTATAATAATTATTTATTTATAAATGGCGTAATATAAATGAATTTTAAAATGCTATTTCAAAAAATAATAAATAAGAAAATAAAATTATGATTTATATTTTATTCTCTTATAAAATCAATTTTTTCATATAGGTTAGCAGCAAGTTTTTTTTTTCTTTTACTTTTTTTCCAGAGCTAATCGAGTACGGATCCTAAATAGATCCGCGATTCAACGTGCGAACCTACGCCTTTAAATAAATAATTTAAAATTAAAATAATTAATAAAATATTTTTTCGAGTCGTTTGGGTACGGATCCTAAACCGACCCGAGGTCAACGTGCGGATCCAACCCTTTAAAATACATCATTTAAAATTAAAAAAAAATTAATAAAATCATTTTTTAAATTTTTTTCGATTCAGTCGGGTACGGATCCTAAATCGATTGCGAGTCAACGTGCGGATTAACATTTTTAAATACATTATTTAAAAATAAAATAAAAAGCTAATTAATAAAAAAATTACTTTTTTCATGTGCAGGTCAAGTACGGATCCTAAACCGACCTGCGAGTCGATATATGAATCAACCCCTTTAAATACATCATTTAAAAAAAATAAAAACTAAAAATAATTAATAAAATATTTTAATTTTTTTCAAGTAGGTCGATTTAGGATCTGTAATCGACCCGCGAGTGAATGTATGAGTTAACCTTTTAAATACACTATTTAAAATTAAAATAAAAGTAATTAATAAAATAAATTTTTTATTTTAACTTTTTTCTCAAGCTACGGCTTGGATACATATCTTAAACCGATTCACGAGTAACCGTGTAAACCAACACCTTTAAATACATCATTTAAAAAAATAAAAATAAAAAACTAAAATAATTAATTAAAGAAATTTCTTGCTTATTTTTTTATTGAGTGGATAGGATATGAATCTTAAATCGGCTCGCGAGTCAACATGTGAATCAACCACCTTAAATATATCATTTAAAAATAATTAATAAATTTTTTTTTTTAAATTTTTTTTTTGTACAAGTCGAGTATGAATCTTAAATCGATCAACGAATTAACGTAAGGAATAAACTTTTTAAATACATCATTTAAAAAAATAAAAAAATAACTTTTATTTTATATTTTTTTGTACGGATTGAGTAAAGATCCAAAACCGATTCACAAATTAACGTACGGATCAATATTTTTAATTATATCATTTAAAAAAATAAAAAATAACTAAAAACTAAAAAAATTAATTATTTTTATTTTTATTTTTATTTTTTCGAACGAATCGATATGAATTTTCAATCACAGGTATGAATCAATGAATGAAAACCTCAAATTCTATGAATCTATCCAAAAAAGAAAAAGATGATTGCCATGATCCTGGTTTGTTTTTTAGCGGTTTCATCAGGCTTTGTCCTTGACTAACTGGCCATTTCGATGCTGGTTTTGTTGAACTATTTCCTTAAAAATGGAAGAATAAACAACTGGCCTTTGATAATGGCCTTGTGGAGCTGACTTTGCTGAATGAAGGATAAACAATCAATGGTTTGATTCCCCGACAACTGAGGATCAGATGAAAACTTGTATGGAAGTTTGCTATCATCCATTCTCCCGAATGTAATTCATATCCTGCTTACACATCACCAAAATGAAATAATTAAAGTACCCTGCAACATTAAATATTTTCAAATTAATCAGAAAAGATAGATGGAGTTCAGAACCTTTTCCCTTGAAACAGCTGGGACACCATGCTTAGCAATGTCGGCAATTATGTTAGACATATTCGAAATGAATATTAATACAAATATATATCCCATATGATATATTTAATTTTAATTTTTTTATATTTAAAAAATAATAATTTATATTTATATTCGAATATGTGTCGAATACGAATATTTAAAAAAAAAATTTCGGTAACATAATTAACAAGTATCGAAAAAGAATTTTTTATTCAAAAACAAAATCCCCGACATGAACATATGCGCCATATATCAAAGATTCAAATAAGCATAATGCATAAAAAAGAAAACAATAATCAAATTGGTGCGGAGAGAATATAAAAAACATAACCAACTGGCACAGGTCCCGATAACTCTCCTGGACTCACGATCTTCAAACTTAAACCAAAAGGAACATTGCACTCAGTCAAGAAAGAAACAGTGCAAAAGGCTGAAGAAAGTCATGGTGGTCAATATGTGGAGGAATGCGCAATCCCCTTCGTCATAAATAAATGTTATACAATGGAACTGTTGGGAACACATGTTGGAGGCAAAATATGTCATCTGATCTGACCATCCTCTTGATCATTTGCTTGAACAATGGGGGCAAGGTATCAACTTCTTCATCTCTAATGACATCGGGTCGTTATGTTATTTCGATTTTTTATTTTTTTGAAATATTTATATCAAACGTATATTCAAATATGAACATGAAAATATGATTTCAAAACCTTTCAAATATATAAAAAAATTTAGAATAAATCAAATATATTTGTATCGAACATTTACCCATGTCCGACCCTCGTATCTAAATCTGATCAACATAACCTGGTGGGTTCCCATTTTTATCCTGCAAAGGTTCAAAATTTAATGCGAGATTCAGGGGTAAAAGGTGAAAAACAGAGATAAAAGAAATAGAATAAGAGTTGAAAAATACCAGTGCATAGTTTTAAGTAACAGCACCAATTGTGTCGTAAACGATATTTACAATACACGTAAAAAAAAGTAACAAACGTTAAAAAAATGAAACAGAGAACAGTTACAAGTAGTAGTTGTTTTTTACTATTTTTTTCCCCATCCGTATAAAAGAAGGAAACGACGCGTTTTACATGATGCACACAAACGCTGTCGTTTATTTCTTCCCCTCTTCTCTTTGCTTTCTTCTCTCTCTCTTCTTCATTGTTTGTTGCAGTTGGAGGAAGTATATTTTCGGTTTACGATTCACCACTCTTGCCGTAACTACGACGAACTGAAAACGGTACGTTTCGACCATCTCCAGCTGTAGAGTCTGTTTCTTTGATTTCCATCCCCAGTATCTTTCGATTTGGTTTTACTTTTATCCATGAATTTGATCTGAAAACTATTTAGGTTTGAATATTCTTGTCAAAATACTCAATCCCAGCCAAATAAAAAATAGAAAAGAAGGTTAATTTTAGATTCTACTTCTCTTTCCTTTTGGGTATTAAAGTGTTTTAATTTTCCCCCAAATTTATCACGGCCTAAAGAGTTGACAAATTTGTTAATCAGTTCCTTTTTGCTGGAAAAATGCACCCTCCTTTAACGTTACACAGGCATCCAATGTGTGCTGAAGAAAGTTCAATCTTTCTTGATGAATCTAAAATTTTAGCTGTTGGAAGGGTTCTTTCTCGTTAAATTAATCATGGGTCTATCAAATATTACCTTTGAGCAGATCATCGAAGAGTTCCAAAAGTGTCATTTAGACCATCCCATAGCAAAATTCTTTGGTGAATTTACAGAACTAAAGATAAAGCTTGATCGCTGTTTCCGTCAGGAAGTTAGTTATTTCTGAATTCTGGTGTTTTGTTTCTTGTCAGAAAGAGTACCAGTTTTGTGACTCTGCCTGAAGTACACCATGATTTTGTCTGCAGAAAGCTCTGAAGAGGAAGGCCAACTTTGAACAGAGTAAGAAACTGAAAGAAAGACTACAGATATTAAGGAAACTGCTGAAAACGAAACCTGAAAGTGAAAATACGATGCTTTGGTCAGTCAGATCCACACAAGTATTGGCAACAAAATTTTTAATTCAGATATCTTGTTGTCCCTACTTGATAGCCGCTGTTTAGTTGTTTTCATCATGTATTTTGGGAATGATTTATTTACCCAATAAAATATGGGAGGAATAAGATTATTGTTCCTTCTTGATTTTGATATAAAGAAACTTTGATTCAATCTCTTATCAAAATTGAAGGTATCAATTTTTTTGCCCTTTTACATACATAAGTTATCATAAATCTTAACATCAAAATTTCTCTTCCCAAATGTTCATGCTTCAACACTAACCAGAATTTAAGTGGCAAAAACATAGCAAGTATATTTCTCAAATGCAAGGCAAAAACATAACAAGTATAGCTGGAAATAGAATTCGTGAAACTTTCACAGAAAACCAACTACTTGGAAAACAGACATTGGACTTCTAGTAAGAAACTGCAGACTTGCATGCTTTAAATGTAGGAACATATTTTGAATAGCATTCTGGAGTGCATTTCCTGGGGCGTTCCTGAACAATGCCTGTCAGTCATGAGTCTAACTCTTACAAAGACTTTTGTATTCCTAAAATGAAACACATTTGGATTAAAAGCATAACTAAAGTAAATATTGCAGAGGCAGAGTGATACAATACCTGCTTAGCAAACATACTTGTAATGAACAGCCTTTCTTCTATATATTTCTCCCAAGGTATCACCACAAAGAAGGTATTACAAGCTGTTACTCGGACAAGGTATTACAAGCTGTTACTCGGACACGGACGTGAGTGTCAGATATAGATATGTGTCCGACAATGGTACGTTTAATTTTTTTTAAGTTTTTTCATACATTTAGAAGGTCGTTGGAAGATCATATTCTTATATCCATGTCTGAAAATACGTCGGACACGATTGTCAAGCACGGATGCTTCAAAAAAAATGAAAAGTCGAAGTAACACATATTACAAATACTATAGGTGACTATACAACCGGGAACAAAAGTCATTATAATTGATGAGTAGTCAATTTTTGCTTGCAGGCTTTTCACTTGATACTTACATTCACGATAGAAGACACCGATAAATAATGCTGTCCCATTGAAGAATCAATTGGCCACCACCACTAAAAATAAGAATTTCGACCAAGACAATGACCTCACGCAGAAAATACTAAATACAAACTAAATCTGCTCATGGGTTGGGTCACGATCCAATTTTTTTTATATTTTTTTGCTCAGATCCAGCCCTGGATCGGGCCGATTCGGTAGGTCCGAATTTACTGTTCATCGGATTAAAAAAATATTTTTAATATTTATAATTATAATTAAATAAAATAATATTATTATAACAAAAAAATACTGTTTCGGACCGGGTCGAAACAAAAATATCCTATCCAGACCCGGTCCGATACGGGCCGAGCCGGACGGGTTGCTCGGCCCATGAACAGGTCTAATACAAACTATAAATAATGAGTTTTGTATCATCCTACCATGAATGAAACATATCTACAATGTGCAGTAGAGATTGAATTATAGGTTAGAAAAGGATGCTTAATAATTCAAATCATAAGTGACCAAGGGGCACGCTAACTCGTTCGGTTTTGGTCATTATTAAGGGCATGCTGACCGGTTGTCCAAAAAATCAAAAGCCATGCTACTAGGAATCACAAATTTTATGTGACCAGCAGCTTAATTTTATCCGAATGAGAACACCGAGGACAAAAGGACAAAGGAACATGTTCAGTAATTCTCTTTGCAAAAATTGGCAGCCAAACTAGTATGTATCAATCATCCTAACCATGAATGAACCATATCTACCATGTGCATTAGAGATTGAATTATAGGTTAGAAAAGGATGCTTAATGATTCAAATCATAAGTGACCAAGGTGCACACTAATTAGTATGGTTTTGGTCATTATTAAGTGCATGCCGATCAGTTGTCATTCTAAAAATAAAAAAAAAAATCATGCTACTAGGAATCACAAATTTTATGTGACCAGTAGCATATTTTATCTGAACGAGAACACCAAGGACAAAAGGATTAAGGAACATGTTCATAAATTCTCTTTGCAAAAATTGCCAGCCAAACTAGTTAGACCCATCATGAGTATTCCATTTTTTACTGCAAGCTTTCCACATGATAAAACAAATTTAAGAACATTGTTTATCAATACCTTTCTCACAGGTTAATATTCAATGCTCCTAAAAGCAATGTCCTAATCACCCTATCTGATAAAAGCACATGCACAATTAAACTAAGTTAGAAGCAGATATAGCCAGGGAGTAAATTGACTAGGTATAGAAAATATATGTAACAGAAGTAGAAACTTTGCTTCTTTTGCGTGCTAGAATTATTGGATATAGAAAGTTTTGTGCTTAATTAAAACTTATTAGAAAACTAAACAAACTTTGCTCCCAACAAAGTTTATTATCTGCATTAAAAACAAACTCAGTGACTAATATTAAGAAGTAATAATTAAACAAAAAGTACCACATTAATCAAGTATGTCTCAGTGGGAAGCAAATTACCCTTCCACTGTAAATCAATGAAAAATCCAAAATCCAGAATCATCATGCATTTTAAAAAATGGATTGTTAGAGGGAACCATGTAGGAATCACAGTGAAGTGACATCTTACATATAGATGTCTTGTACGCAACCTTGGAGAGCACAACAAAACAAAGAAAGTTGATTTCAAAAGAGCAATAAGAAGAAAATTCGTTTTTTAGATTTATAAGAGAAGGCATGAGTTTTGTAAAGAACCAAGAATGAACCATATCTACCCAGTGCAGTAGAGATTGAATTACAGGTTAGAAAAGGATGCGTAATGATTCAAATCATAAGTGACCAAGGTGCACACTAACTAGTATGGCTTTGGTCATTATTAAGTGCATGCTGACCAGTTGTCATTCTAAAAATTAAAAAAAAAAAAAAAAAACCATGCTACTAGGAATCACAAATTTCATGTGACCAGCAGCCTAATGTTATCTGAACGAGAACACCAAGGACAAAAGGATTAAGGAACATGTTCATGAATTCTCTTTGCAAAGTTTGCCAGCCAAAGTAGTTAGACCCATCATTAGTATTCCATTTTTGACTGCAAACTTTCCACATGATAACACCTTCAAGCAAGACAAAAGACAAACCGTTGTCCTTTCAATAACCAAATTCTTTAAAAATACACACACTGATAAATGTGACTGGAATTCTTTAAAACAAATTTCAGTGACTAATATTAAGAAGTAATAATTAAATAAAAAGTACCACACTAATCAAGTATGTCCCAATGGGATGCAAATTACCCTTCCATTGCAAATCAATGAAAAATCCAAAATCCAGAAAAATCATGCATTTTAAAAAATGGATTGTTAGAGGGAACCATGTTGGAATCACAATGAAGTCACATCTTACATATAGATGACTTGTAGACAACCTTGGAGAGCACAACAAAACAAAGAAAGTTGATTTCAAAAGAGCTAGAAGAAGAAAATTCGTTTTTTAGATTTATAAAAGAGAAAGCATGAGTTTTGTAAAGAACTCCACATAAAATTCTGAACGAGAACACCAAGGACAAAAGGATTAAGGAACATGTTCATGAATTCTCTTTGCAAAGTTTGCCAGCCAAAGTAGTTAGACCCATCATTAGTATTCCATTTTTGACTGCAAACTTTCCACATGATAACACCTTCAAGCAAGACAAAAGACAAACCGTTGTCCCTTCAATAACCAAATTCTTTAAAAATACACACACTGATAAATGTGACTGGAATTCTTTAAAACAAATTTCAGTGACTAATATTAAGAAGTAATAATTAAATAAAAAGTACCACACTAATCAAGTATGTCTCAATGGGATGCAAATTACCCTTCCATTGCAAATCAATGAAAAATCCAAAATCCAGAAAAATCATGCATTTTAAAAAATGGATTGTTAGAGGGAACCATGTTGGAATCACAATGAAGTCACATCTTACATATAGATGTCTTGTAGACAACATTGGAGAGCACAACAAAACAAAGAAAGTTGATTTCAAAAGAGCAAGAAGAAGAAAATTCGTCTTTTAGATTTATAAAAGAGAAAGCATGAGTTTTGTAAAGAACTCCACATAAAATTGCTATATAATAAAACTTCAAATAAAGACAGACTGAAACAAAGTAATTAACAGAAAAAGAGCTTGACCAACATTTAGTATGGAACTTGAAACTCACTAGCCACAATAAAGATCATCTGCAAGAGTGCAACAGCTGGTCAGGAAAGCAAAAAAGATGCCAAGTTTTTCAATTGAAAATGTCTGAAAAAGAGATATGGAAAATATATGTCACAATGAACGAAAGATAAGCACTCAATCACAAGCAGCTTACCAGAGAATATATTGACATCCCTCTGTTCCAACATCTTGATATGGAACTTTGAGCTAATTGGCCACCATCAAGATTGTAGGTACCACCTGTGATGTGGTAAAAACAATATAAATGTTCAATTTCTGAAGATCGTAACTCTGGTATTTCTAGGGTTTCACTTCTCTATCTCTCGATCTTCTAATCGAATAACAGTTGAAATCAATTAGGGCTAGGGTTTTCCCTTTCCAGTCAAATAGCCAAAGGTGCCACAAAGACACTCAAAGAACAACAACGATTTAGCCTTCTTCACGTACGATGAGAAGAGGAAGGTAGGGGACGGTGCTCAAAAGGAGAGATTAGGGAAAGACTCGATTAAGCCATTTGATGCTTGCTGCCTTTGCTTGAAGCCTTTCATCGATCCTATGCCTTGCCAAAAAGGTCATGTCTTTTGCAAAGAATGCATTCTCGAGTGCCTGTTAGCCCAGAACCCTATGTTTCAATCAATGAGACGTAAAAGAAAATTGATCTTTGCATTTAACAAGAGAATTGCATAAAGAGTTCAGATTTCAGAAAGAAAAAAATTTGAAAATTTCAAGAAAAATAACTTTACTACCAACTTCTTGATTTGAATACAACTCTGAATTCTTTGTCTACATAATAAAACCCAAACAAAAATTCAATAATCGATCAATTCTATCTTCTGTTTGGTAATCAAGAAATTAAAGTTTTAATGAAGAAAAAAAACTGTATCAGAAATAAGAAGAAAGGAAGAGAGAAACTTCGAGAAGGGATGAATGAATTAGAGAGGGAAAAATGACCGTTGTTAAGGAGCTTGAGTAGTAGCTGGGATCCGCTGGTTGTGGATTTATAATATATGGTGAACCCTAATATTTTAAGTCGGTGGATGAGCTAAAATGGGCCTATAATTGGACAAATAAAGCCCAATAATGTCCAACACTAGGCCCATGTGACCCAAAACTTGACAATGAATGTGGGTTTCAAATATCCTGATCCATTAGTTTCTAGACTTTTTGTCTTCTTCTATTTTTAAAAATTTTGTTATTAAAATTTTTTAATTAGTGTTGTAAGTAATAAAAAAGTTAGTGTTAATTAATTTAAACCCTTTAAATTTTATTTAAGCTATTTAAATTTTATCCTTATTTTTAAAACAATAAACAAAAAAATCATTATTTATATTTACTGCTGTAAGTAAGAAAAAAACTATATTTCAATAATAAAAATCTTAAATGAGGGTGAGAAATCAAGGGTTTGGTTTTATCTTTGAATAAAACGACAAGACGTGAAAAATAACATAAACACGATATGAATACACGAACGTGTCAAAATCTACATAAAATAAATTATTAATGTGTCAAAATTATTATAAATATATAATACCTTGAATACGATTATAATACAAAAAAATAACCCTAAGACAACAGGAATATACAAATATTTTATTTTTTTCTTTATTAATTAAATAAAAAAATGGTTAAAGCAATCCCCCCTCAATGGAGGGGATTGCTTCAATTAAATTGCAAATTGAAGTCCAATTACTTTTATTGTATTGTATAAGATAAGAGTAATTTTTATTTCTTATTACAAGTTAAAAGTAATTAAAAAAAATAACTTATTTGGATTGGGAGGCTATGTTACTCGGATTAGGGCGTGAGTGTTGAATACGGGTATGTGTCCGTCATGAGTATATTTAATTTTTTTTAGTTTTTTCCATGTTTTTGGAAGGTGATCATATCCCCATACTTATTTTCCGGATATGAGCCGGATACGAGTATCAAATACGGATACTTCAAGAAAAATGAAGAGTCGGAATATCATAGTTGGGAGGTAAAAATGTGAAGTAATTAAAAAAATATAATTACTATTAGAAGAGAAATGAGTTATTATAAAAAAGTTGGAGGAAGAAATGTGACAAAATCTTCACCTTATATTCAAGGATTCAAGCCAAGGTATAAATTTCTATATGTATAATTTGATCAAAGAAATTAACTTTGTTTAACAATAACTGAATCAATTTTCTTGAATTAGCCTTTTATAGAATTAAGCAGCAAGTTGTCCTTAGTAGCAACAGCCTCCCTTTCTGCAAATTCTCTTAACAATTAAACCAGCTCAAGACCCAGACTGAAAAAGTAACTATGAAAAGTTCCAAGTTTAATCCCAACAGCAGAGCTAGTTCTGACTGTCTAAATACTAATCACAACCAAGCAAACTACTAGTTACATGCATCATACAAATATGAAAAACCTCCATTAATTCAAGCTTTTTTTTCTGTCTAGTTCCTTATATCAGATTTATGTTGTTTCTGATCCTTCAAGTCCTTGACAACAGCAGTCTTGTCTTCTCCTTTAGACTCGGGACTGCTGTGGTATATTATAAGGCTATGTCTGCTGTCGAAATCCTTGACAAATTGCTTCATTTTCTTTTCAGAATCCAAAGCTGAAGCTGGATCTTCATGTAATAGGCCTTTGATTGCTTCTGGCATGGGTTGATCCTTCATCACACTTCTCCAATAGTCCCTAGCTGGTTCTTTTCTTGCATGGTTGAGGTTGGCAAACTATCCAAGAAAAAGATCAAAGTAAACATAATTGATGAATGAAAAACTAAGATTAGGTTATTTTGAAGAACTTGATAGAAACTGATGAATTATTGATTTTTTCTTGAAACTTTGATTACAACAAGTGGAATGCTTACCAGGAGAAGAAAGCAGAAAATGAGGATAGCAAAGAAAGTCTTCATGTCTTTGGTTGGAAACACGGTTAGATTTTGCTATTTTGTAATGTAGGCTGCTCAAAGACTGACTAACCATTTATAGGCCATTTGCAAAGGACAAGAAAGTGATTATTATATTTTATTGAAGAAACAATTAAACAAATAGTATGCTTAACTTAATTAGCTTTGCATAATATAATATAATTAAATTTGCTATGATCTGTCGGTCAGGGTCCTTAATTTAGATATATACTAATACTATGGATCCGAGCCTCAAGTTTCAGTGTCCAATGGCAACTTTTTCAGGAGTTCACCACTTCACCCACCACTCCTCGACATGACAAAAACCATGAGATTTGAATCAGCTTTGACCTCAGGAAAGGATTTATATATATATATATATAATTAAATGGTTTTCCAATTTCTGTCACTTTTCGTGGTAGACAACATTCCTACACTTTTTAATGGCAGCATAGTGAAATGTTTTAAACAATATCATGGAGATTTGTTTATGGTGGGAGAAGGAGAACTGATAAAACTACAGAAAATTAACATACTTTTGACCTCTTTTATTATGTATTATATACTATAACTTTTTGGAGGTCTGAAACACAGACAAGCTGATAAGATATTCAAAGTTTAAAACCCTCTCTTTTCTCCAATCCTATCAGATTTGTTGTAAAATCTCCTCACCATTACCAAAAGGAGGAAAAAAAAAAACTAATATCTAGAATTGGAGTCTCATTTTTTTCACCAATTGTGCTTATGTTTTCAAGCCTGTTGATTAAATTAAGTAATCTGTACTGTGTACTACGTACAAAGTACTGAATATATGCTCCAATAACAAACAAGCTTGCTCACTTTATGGCAATAGATAGAATTTAGAAATGGGTTTCTCAGTGGAACATTATCCTATCATGTTTCAATCCCATTTTCTGGTGCTACCATTTAGAGTGATGATGATGTACCAAACACTAATTTAGGGAAGTTACTAAGGAGCAGAAATCTTTTAGTGTTTAGTTGACTTAATAAATGGCCTTGGCTTAAATAAATTAATCATTTCATCAACATCTTATGGCTAATTATGCTTGCCAAACAAGGTTTGGTTTCTGATGAACAGTTGATGTAAGGTCCTTGTCATGCAAACACTAGCTAGCAACAGCGGAAGCCTGAAGTCATTTTCATCATTATCAGTTGTTTGATGTGAGAAATAATACTAGAGAACAGCATATATTGATTAGTCTGTAGAGAACAAAGTGAGGACCATTTACTCTTGAGTTGACTCTCTAAGGAAGATACTTAGCAGGAAAAAAAAAAGATTAAACAAGGAAAAAGAACACAAAAACATGAAGATCAATTAATGGTACAGGTTCCAGCAATAATCTTCAAAAAAATATTTCAAAACAAGGTTTGGGGAGAGGGAGAAGAAAATCTTTTTGGGTTGATGCAATGCAGAGTCATGCTTACATACCATGAAAAAAGTTCTAAGCTTTAAAAAACTTCTGTTGAAAGTTGACCTCTCATTTATAAAAGAAATGTTTGATTACAACCTTAATTCCTCATAAAATTGAGAAACACTACCTTTATTCATTTAATACCTATCAACATGTGAGAATCTTAGCCTACCCGTATATTTTTAACAGTATTATCCTAATATATTCATTTAGTTTGGTAAGATGCAATATAAAACTGTTGCAATTCAAAGATCTGTATATCTTTATTATTGATTTGTTCTTATTTTAATCTTGAAGATGGGTCTACATATATATTCTCATAGACTTTTGCATGATCCTATTTGTTGATTATCTGCTGACCAACAACAAGGACTAAACAATAAAGTTAAGTGCAGTGGGAACTGGGAAGTGGCTGAGACTGTGAAGATCGAAAATGGACAAATTTTGAAAGAGGTTAGATAGACTCTGAGACCCCACGACAACTCTAAGTTGGCTGTTTCCAGGTCTAAAGTCAACTTGATTTACAATTGTCTATTTTGTGCTTATCAAAGAAATTGTCTAGTTGTACTGCTTGTGTTGTCCCTTTGGTTCATGCACAGCATCTTTCTTTTTCTCATATAATTTGGTTTAATCTTTACATTTTTATTATGGTTCTTATGCTGTGATTTGCTGGGCACATGATCACTGTCTTGGCCTAATGTGCCAAAGTCAACTTCATTTGCATATCAAACATGTAAACCTAGTTGTAGCTTTTGAATTTCATCTTTTCTTTCTTTCTATTTTGCTTAATTGATGGAAAATAACCCATTTTAATTTGGTGCCTAAACTTTGAACCTCATACCTTGATCATCTTCATGGAAGGAAAAACAGCAAGTTATAGAACTATCTTTGCAAGGGTTCTTAACAGTTATAGCTTACTCTTAAATCTTTAAATCCTAACAGTTAATAACAATTTCTTCTTTTGATTGCTTCACTATCAAGGAAAGAAATTAACTAAAGAAAAAGGGTTCACGAATCATGATCCCTCCTGCTTTCATAAATTTCAACTTAATTCCATAAAGTCAATGATCTATTGGTTTGCTTTATCTATCAAGCAATTGATTTAGTTCCTTGAAAGCGTGTTGATGGCTTTGTTGGGGTGTGGTAAGATCACTTTCATTAGAGTCCTAAAGAAAGGTCAACCATTCACATTGCAAACTCCTAGGCAAAGAAAAAAAAGGGTCCATTTTCCATGTTATGTTGATGATGATATATTGTGCAATGTGCAAAACTGTATGTGGTATAAGATTCAACGAATAGTTGCAAGCTATATTGCTCCGACTCTTCATTTTCTTTGAAGTATCCGTGTCCGACACATTTTCGGACATGGGTATGGGAATATGATCTTCTAATTATATTGAAATCTTGGAAAAAATTGAACATACCAGTGTCGGACACATATCCGTGTCTGACACTCACACCCGAATCCAAGTAATATAGGTTGCAAGGTTTAGGTGCCTGGTGGAGGTAGGGAAGCATTTTTGTAATGCAACTTTGTTGACAATTGGTGAAAAGTCTTTTCTGGAAGTTGCCATTTTTCTATAGAGTCATCAGACAGAAAACTCCAAGGAAAACAAAACAAAGAAGAAAAGCATAATCAATTGGACTTTGCAGTGAACCTAGCTTTATTAGAAAGAAGAAAAAAAAAGGCAACAGTTTTTTCCATGTGAAAAGGAGTAGGAAAAATGCAAAGAGAGTAGAAACTTATGAAATTGCAAATATTAGTTAGGCTGGGCAGATCAAAGAAAAATTTATCTCCTCCATAAGAATTTGAATGGCAATAGTGTACAAGGTCGTTGAAGAGAGATCACAGCCTCCCCTTCTGGCCTGCTAGTTGGATATTTCATGATAGCTGAAATATGCCACCTTGGTAACTCAACGGCATGTTACCAGCCTTTTGATGCCTACTTTAATCATTGCAATGAAGAAAATGAACAAGATTTTCAGTGCTATATGATACTGTAATCTCGTTGAAACATGCATATATTCATTGATTACCTGACCTGACAGGGTACGTTCTGCACTAGGACACCAGGCCCAGGGTCATAGTCAACTCTTCTGCAGAATTTCTATCCCACTACCGTCCAAAAACCTCATCTTTTCTGTTTTTTGGGTCAGTTCACAATCCATCCCTTTATTGGAACATTTACTATTACATGTGATTCTTGCCAAGGTTAAATGAATCAAGGAACATTATTGAGTTTATTATATAATTTAATAAGTAATTTAAACTAGGCCAGATTTGCTGCATATACAGACAGCCCCTAGTTTTATGATAAGTTTTACTTGGTGAAAGGAAGTGATTTTCGAAGGAACAGTTTAACAATTTGACCAAAACCTGACAATAAGGCCTCACCTGTCCATTAAAACGGGTTCTAGTCCAATAGTTTCTCAAACTTGATATATATAACGCTCTCTGGGAGACATGTTTCATTGGTTGCAACTTGCAAGTACATTATTTCAATGGAAATAAAATACTATCTTTGCTTAAGCCAAAGTCTGCAATTAATTTAGTTGAGCACTGTTTCTTTATTTCAGAAGCAGAAGAAAAAAGAAAGCAGAGTTCTAAAAGCAGAGATATGGGTTCTGATTTTGCTTCTTGGTGCATTTCCCTTTCTGTTCTTCTTGCTTTGATGGTACGAATCAACATAAGCTTGCTTGATTTAATTTGTACTCATTAAAATATTTTTCTCTTGCAAATTCCCACTTTTCTTTTAGTTTCAGCATTAAACTTTGCTTTGAAACTTTTTCTTTTCATCAATTTTAATTGCAGTTTGCACAAGCCAGTAATGCCAGGAAGATAACTCGCAGACAACATATCGAAGAAGGTGGTTCAATCAGCACAAATTATCTGCAGCAACCTTCAAGTACCATGGATGGCGATACTCATGTATTAACCCACATGGACCATATAGATCCTTCACTAAACATTTTCTTCAAGATAGATGATCTTAAGGTAGGCAAAAGAATGCCAATCTACCTCACCAGTAAAGACCTTTCGGCCTCTCCTCATTTATTCTCCAGAGAGGAAGCCAATTCTATTCCTTTCTCATCAACAAAACTCCCACAACTTATTGAGTTCTTCTCATTCTCTAAAGACTCTCGACAAGCCAAAGCCATGGAATATACAATAAGACAATGTGAACTTGAAACCCCCAAAGGTGAGATAAGGTTTTGTGCCACTTCCCTGGAATCAATGCTTGACTTTGCTCGTTCTATCTTTGGCTTGGATGCCCAACTTAAAGTTTTAACCACTACCTTTCTTAAAAAACCCACAGTCCCTTTACAGAATTATACAATTTTGGGCAAGCCTAAACAGATTCCTTCTTCAAGAATTATTGCATGTCATACTTTGCCATATCCTTATGCAGTATTCTACTGCCACAGCCAAAAGAGTGAAACCAGGCTATTTCAGGTTTTACTAGGTGCTGAGAATGGAGATAGAGTGCAAGCTTCAGCAGCTTGCCACATGGATACCTCTCAATGGGATCTTGATCATGTATCTTTCCGTTTGCTCAAAATCAAGCCTGGATCATCCCCAGTGTGCCATTTCTTCCCTCCAGATAATCTAGTATGGGTGCCTTTGCCTGCTTGAATGCTATGTTACTCGGAATCGGGTGTGAGTGTCGGACATGATATGTGTCCGACACGAGTATGCTCAATTTTTTTCAAGATTTCCATGTATTTGGAGGGTCAAAATTATATCCCCGAATATGCGTCGGACACAGATACTTGAAGAAAAATGAAGAGTAAAAGCAACATAGCTTGAATGTACTGGCCTGGTTATGAATATTGCTTGTATGCAGAAAAATTCAATAGACAATCATGTATTGTTTTGTTACTATCTGATATGAATTGTTATTTTAACACCATGTCCGGGTTGGTTCAGTGGTAAGGGTCCTCCGTTGGAAGTCTTGGTTTCGAAGCACACCATAGCCCATTTTGAGGCCGGCCTATCTAGGTGCGGTGGGGGTGATCCATATGTATGTGGGATGAAAAAGGCGCAATTTTCCCACCAGCCACTCCGTAGCCGATTAGCATCCCATTTTATGTACCTAAAAAATAATAATAATAATAATTAAATCCTGAGGTCTTTTAAAATAACTTGATTCAATCATCAAAACATAAGGACATCGGACATGTAAACCTCATCCGTTTACAGACAAGAGGCCCGAGAGGCAGTGAATCAGCCTTCGGGTCTCTACTAGGTGATGATTCAAAGTAAGCCCAAAACGAACCATTAAAACAAGAAGTGAGACAGAACGTAGGCCTGCATAAACAAGCCCAATATGTTGATGGGATATCCAGTATGGATTCATCAGGCAAACTCTTCCAAATCGAAATAACTTGGACTGGGCTCAAAGCAAAGTCACCCTCCTTAGACAAGTACCCTTTTTCCTCAGTAAAGTGGATTAATAATCAAATTATTTGGATTATAATTGGTGTTAGATACGGATATATATCCATATACGAATAAATATCAGATTCAAATATTTTAAAAAAAATAAAAAATTTGAATAGCATGATTCAATACCAAAAAAAGTAAGAACTCAAAAAAAAAAAAAAAAAACTTCAGAACACATATTTTGAATGTGAGTAATTGTTGGCAACATTCACACCCCACAATAATGCAATTGTCATTTTCTTTCACATCACTTTCTTTTCTGGATCAATAACTTTCAAGAAAAAAGATAAATAAATAATATTTAAATAGTGTCTTTTCATTCATTGGAATAATTGAATCATTATAAATTTTCAAGGGCCCAAGCTTGTATACAGAATAATCAATGAAAACAATGAACAAGATAAGTAGGGCCACTAGTCACCATTACATGGGTCTGGGTCCTTCTAAAGCCCAGGCTACCCAAAAAGCCTAAACCAATTGGCTTAAGATCTTAAATACAAAGTTAAATTATCACAATATATCATGTGGCCATAGATATGAACCATTGAGCATGAGCTCTTTTTTTTTTTTTTTTTTTTGTGGATAAGCCATATGTTTATTTATCCAAAAGAAAGCAGGAATCCTGCTACAATGAATTAACTGTACAGCTATAGTGACCATTATACACAATTGTATCAAGTCCTCATGAGTTTATAAGTATGCTATTTACAAAGCTATTACAAAAAAAAAAAAAATCATTCCAACTAATCTAGCTCTTACATTGCTAGCTATGAGGTTAAAAAGTTCTTGCACCGATCGACCCTGTCTCCGTGAAGCCTTCTGTTCCTTTCTTGCCAGGTATAGTAAATGCAAGCATTCCAGACAAGCCTCAAAATTACTGAACTTAGAAATTTGCCTTTGGATTCCTTCTTCACCTAGCTAAGCTCTTCTTGTCAAGATCTCATTTTTACCTCATATTTTTTATATCTGAAAACGTGAAGCACGTGAGGACAATATCTGTGTCTACCAACCGTGATAATCGTCCATCTTTGATTAACTTATGAGTCTAACCTGATTTGGACAAATGTTGATTTTTTTCTTAAAATAAGTAGGGGACTTTTTAGTTATGGATCTAGTTTTAAGAAGATTCAAATAATAGTACTATCTTTTTTTTGATAAAACAAACAGTACTAAGCCAATAATGAATGTTATTAATTTTCATGATCTGCTGCATGGGCCATGCATGAAGTGGGCATTATTGTAATTCTCTTTCTATTTTTTTCTTATATATAGACGAGCTTGTAGCAAGCCAGTACAGTCAGTTCAAGCAAGAGTAACGAACTTGGAGAGTAAATTAATTATTAAAGAGCGATGGCCCGATTCACTCAGTGCCTCCTTTTCTCCTATCTTTTGCTTTTAGTGGTAAACTACCAAACCTTCTCTCTTTTCTCACAATACTAATTTGCAGCTGATTCATGTAACTATTTAATTAATATTTTATGTTATATTGAATCTTCATTTTCTTTTGAATATCATAAGTATTTGATGAGTAATATAGATATGTAAACATTGATCTTTTACGTGCAGTGTGGGCATGGCATCGATGGAGCCAGGGATGTGAAGCCTGCTGGAGTGGCAGATCCAAAAGACCTTGACGGCAAATTTACAATTTCCGACTTTCACAAGACAGTGAAAATTGGGTCACCAGAAAAGACTTCTCTTCAAGCTCTTGTAGAGAAGTATTCTCTTCGGGATCATTCTCATGATAACATGGAGAACTCAAAGGGTTGATTATTCAGTGTTGATGAGTTACATAACAATTTCCATGCAGGAAAAATGTTACCAATCTTCTTCCCTAACAAAGACGCTGCTACATCTCCTTTCTTGCCCAAGAAAGTAGCTGATTCCATCCCTGTCTCTTCATCAAAACTTCCTGAAATCCTCCAACTCTTTTCGATTCCTCCAGGTTCTTCCATGGCCAAAGCCATGAAAGATACACTTCAAAAATGTGAATATGGACCTGGCAAAGGAGAGACCAAGACTTGTGCTACCTCCTTGGAATCAATGGTTGATTTTGTTAGCGGTGCCTTTAAAGTGGCGCCTCAAGATACCAGATTCGTTACTACTACCTGTTGGGCATGGGTCCCTCCTATGTGGAGGAAATACCCATTCTGCTCTTAGCCCTTTTAATTTGAGGGCTTTTGTATTTGGCTGAGAAAAGGGGAGTCAGTAGCTAAACAAAAAGAAAAAAAGAGGGAGGCGGCAGAGAAAGAGAGAAAAGAGTGAGTTGCATAGTTTTGATCAAGTCGTCGATCGGAGGTTCATCCGTGGTCCGATCTTCTTGATTTTCTGGCAGTGGCTATAGGATACGTAGATGCTGATTATGTACGGTGAGAATTTTCATCTGAACACTATAAAGTACTGTTTTGTGTCCGAATAGTAGTCACGTTTTTGGTGATTTCTCAACTTTCTCTCTTTGATTTTAATATCACTTGTTGATAGCTAAGTTAGAGTTGTGTACTCATTGTGTTAGCTGAATTATTGTGATATTGTAAACACACTCTCATTATAGTGGAGATTTTGACTGGACTCCTAAGTCCCGTGGTTTTTACCCTTTGATTTAAAGGGGTTTTCCACGTAAAAATTGTGTCTCGTGTGATTGGTTGTTGGTGATTATCCTTGGTTGAATTTGTGTTGCTGGAATATATTTATATATATCTTGTGCAATTTAGTACCATATTTACAGATCCTGTTAATTGGGAGAGAAAGAACTACCGGTTGTGTTTTCCCGATTTATTGGTAAGTTCGGTTTCTGCCCATCACACTGGTATCAGAGCTTTGGTTGTGTTGTTGTTTAATTATGGACGCTGGCACAAGTAGAATGATTGTTTTGAATGGCACAAATTATCAATTGTGGCAGAATAAAATGAAAGACCTGTTATTCGTGAAGTCTTTGCATCTTCCTGTCTTTGCTACTCAAAAACCCGAATCTAAAAGTGATGAGGAATGAGAATTTGAGAATCAGCAGGTGTGTGCTTTTATTCGCCAATTTGTTGAGGAAAATGTTTACAATCACATTGATCAAGAGACACATGCACGCACATTGTGGAACAAGCTTGAAAACTTGTATGCTTTAAAGTCTGGCAATAACAAGTTGTTCATGCTTAAAAAGATGATGGAACTGAAGTATAAAGAAGGAACAACTGTGACTGATCACTTGAATGAGTTTCAAGGAGTTATGAATCAGTTAATTGGTATGGGCATCAAATTTGAGGATGAAGTAGTAGGGCTTTGGTTGCTTGCTACTCTACCGGATTCTTGGGAAACATTTCGGGTTTCACTTATTAATTCTGCTCCTAATGGTGTAGTAACTTTGGAACTTGCCAAGAATGGTGTTTTGAATGAAGAAGTGAGAAGAAAGTCTCAGGGTTCTTCATCACAGTCTGAGGTTCTAGTTACTGAAAATAGGGGGAGAAGTAGGAGCAAAAATGAAACGGGTAGAGATAAAAGCCGAAGCAAGTCAAGATCAAGATTTAAAAATGTTGAGTGCCATTATTGTGGCAAGATGGGCCATATCAAGAAATATTGCTACAAGTGGAGGAAAGAGAACAAAGGTGGTAGTGATAAACAAGAGAAGAGGGATCATGGAAATAATGATCGTGTTACTACTGCTACCTCTGATGATCTGTTGGTTACTTGTGATGAGAATGTGATCAACTTAGCATGCGACGAGACAAGTTGGGTAATAGACACTGGTGCTTCACTTCATGTCACGTCTAGGAAGGAATTCTTCACATCTTATACGCCTGGTGATTTTGGGGTATTGAGGATGGGTAATGATGGCTTGGCACATGTTGTTGGCATGGGAGATGTCTGTTTGGAAACTAACAATGGAACAAAGTTGACGCTAAAAAATGTCAGACATGCACCGGATATCCGTTTGAATTTGATTTCAGCGGGAAAGCTAGATGATGAGGGATTTTGTAACACCTTCAGTGATGGTCAGTGGAAATTGACTAGAGGCTCACTCGTTGTGGCTCGAGGAAAGAAGTGTTCAAATTTATATTTGATGCAGTCTTCAATTTCCAGAGGCATTGTTAATGTGACGGAAAATGATAGTTCAACTGTGCTATGGCATAAACGGCTTAGTCACATGAGTGAAAAGGGGCTTAATTGTCTGGCCAAGAAGAATCAACTTTCTGGGTTGAAGAATGCTACACTGAAGAATTGTGCTCATTGTTTGGCTGGAAAACAAAGAAGAGTTTCATTTAAGAGTCATCCTCCTTCAAGAAAATCAGATTTGCTAGAGTTGGTACATTCCGATGTTTGTGGTCCTTTAAAAGTAAGGTCGTATGGTGGTGCACTTTATTTCGTGACTTTTATTGATGACCATTCAAGAAAACTTTGGGTCTATACTTTGAAAACAAAAGACCAAGTGCTTGATGTGTTCAAACAGTTTCAGGCTTCAGTTGAAAGGCAAACTGGGAAGAAGTTGAAGTGCATCCGTTCCGATAACGGCGGCGAATATAGTGGACCATTTGATGATTATTGTCGTGCACAGGGAATCAGACATCAAAAGACACCTCCTAAGACACCACAGTTGAATGGCTTAGCCGAAAGAATGAACAGAACATTGATTGAGAGAGTCAGATGTTTGCTTTCAGATGCAAAGTTACCTAGATCTTTTTGGGGTGAAGCTTTGTATACAGTGGCAAATGTGATTAATTTGTCTCCAAGTGTTCCTTTGCAAGGTGATGTTCCAGACAAAGTTTGGTTTGGTAAGGATATGTCATATGATCACCTGCGTGTGTTCGGTTGCAAGGCTTTTGTACATGTTCCAAAGGATGAGAGGTCAAAGTTAGATGCCAAGACTCGTCAATGTATCTTTGTTGGTTATGGTCAAGATGAATTTGGGTACAGGTTATATGACCCAGTTGAAAAGAAGCTTGTTAGAAGCAGAGATGTTGTTTTTGTTGAGGATCAGACCATTGATGACATTGACAAGGCGGAGAAAACCGATCCACAGAATAGTGATGACTTGACCGCCATGGATCCAATTCCTCTAATCCCTCCGCCAAATCCAGTTGAGGATGGCATGCAAGAAGATGTCCATGATGACCAGCAGGGTATGGGTGATTTTGATGCTCCCATGGATAGTGTTGTGAATGATCAACACCAAGGACCTATATCTCCACCAGCAGTTCCACTTCGGAGGTCTACTAGAGATCGACAGCCTTCTGTGAGGTATTCTTCTGATCAGTATGTTCTTTTAACTGATGGGGAAGAACCGGAGTGTTATGAAGAGGCTATGGAGAGTGAATGCAAAGATCAGTGGGTTGATGCTATGAAAGATGAGCTTAAATCTTTACATGACAACCATACGTTTGAGCTGGTGAAATTGCCTAAGGGTAAAAGAGCTTTGAAAAATCGGTGGGTTTACAGGTTGAAGCAAGAAGAGAATTCTTCAACTCCACGATACAAAGCTAGATTGGTCGTCAAGGGTTTCAGTCAGAAAAAGGGGATTGATTTTGAGGAAATATTCTCTCCAGTTGTAAAAATATCCTCTATCAGATCTATATTGAGTTTGGCATCCTATTATGACTTGGAAGTCGAGCAAATGGATGTGAAAACTGCTTTTCTTCATGGTGATTTAGAAGAAGAGCTTTACATGGAGCAGCCAGAGGGTTTCATTGCACAAGGAAAAGAGGACTATGTGTGCAAATTAAAGAAGAGTTTGTATGGTTTGAAGCAAGCTCCGAGGCAATGGTACAAGAAGTTTGAGTCTGTTATGGGGGAGCATGGCTACAAGAAGACTACTTCTGATCATTGTGTTTTTGTCAAGAAATTCTCTGGTGATGATTTTATTATTTTGTTGCTCTATGTTGATGATATGCTTATTGTTGGTCGTAATGCTTCTAAGATTAATATGTTGAAGCAAGAGTTGAGTAAATCCTTTGCGATGAAGGACTTGGGGCCAGCAAAGCAAATTCTTGGCATAAGGATCACACGTGATAGAAATGCCAAGAAATTGTGGTTATCACAAGAGAAGTACATTGAAAAAGTACTTCAAAGGTTTAGTATGGATAAAGCTAAAGTGGTGAGCACTCCTCTTGCTACACACTTTAGATTGAGTGTCAAGCAGAGTCCTTCCACAAGAGAAGAGAAGGAAGACATGCAGAAGGTTCCTTATGCTTCAGCCGTGGGTAGTTTGATGTATGCAATGGTATGCACAAGACCTGACTTAGCTCATTCTGTTGGCACCGTCAGTCGGTTTCTTTCTAATCCAGGCAGGGAGCATTGGAATGCAGTGAAGTGGATTATGAGATATCTTCGGGGTACTTCCAACTTGAAACTTTGCTTCGGCAATGAGAAACCTGTTCTAGTTGGTTATACAGATTCTGATATGGCTGGAGACATTGACTCCAGAAAGTCCACTTCGGGTTACTTAATTACTTCTGCAGGGGGAGCTGTGGCTTGGCAATCCAGATTGCAAAAATGTGTTGCATTGTCCACTACAGAGTCAGAGTTCATTGCAGTGACCGAAGCGTGCAAGGAGTTGCTTTGGATGAAGAGATTTATGCAAGAACTTGGCTTTACCCAAGAGAGGTATGTTTTATTTTGTGATAGCCAGAGCGCTATTCATCTTGGTAAGAATTCAACCTTTCATGCTAGGTCTAAACATATCGATGTAAGGTATCATTGGATACGAGATGTTCTCGATGCTAAATTGTTAGAACTTGAGAAAATTCATACTGATGATAATGGTGCTGATATGTTGACTAAAGCCTTACCAAGAGAAAAGTTTGAAATATGTTGTTTGATCGCCGGGATGGCGAACACCTCCACATAGTAGGGAGGGGGAGATTTGTTGGGCATGGGTCCCTCCTATGTGGAGGAAATACCCATTCTGCCCTTAGCCCTTTTAATTTGAGGGCTTTTGTATTTGGCTGAGAAAAGGGGAGTCAGTAGCTAAACAAAAAGAAAAAAAGAGGGAGGCGGCAGAGAAAGAGAGAAAAGAGTGAGTTGCATAGTTTTGATCAAGTCGTCGATCGGAGGTTCATCCGTGGTCCGATCTTCTTGATTTTCTGGCAGTGGCTATAGGATACGTAGATGCTGATTATGTACGGTGAGAATTTTCATCTGAACACTATAAAGTACTGTTTTGTGTCCGAATAGTAGTCACGTTTTTGGTGATTTCTCAACTTTCTCTCTTTGATTTTAATATCACTTGTTGATAGCTAAGTTAGAGTTGTGTACTCATTGTGTTAGCTGAATTATTGTGATATTGTAAACACACTCTCATTATAGTGGAGATTTTGACTGGACTCCTAAGTCCCGTGGTTTTTATCCTTTGATTTAAAGGGGTTTTCCACGTAAAAATTGTGTGTCTCGTGTGATTGGTTGTTGATGATTATCCTTGGTTGAATTTGTGTTGCTGGAATATATTTATATATATCTTGTGCAATTTAGTACCATATTTACAGATCCTGTTAATTGGGAGAGAAAGAACTACCGGTTGTGTTTTCCCGATTTATTGGTAAGTTCGGTTTCTGCCCATCACTACCCACCCCACCATGTCAACTGCTTCGTTACAAAACTACAGGGTTTTGGAAGCTCCTAAAGAGATTAAATCTTTCAGGAAAGTGGCTTGCCACCCTATGCCTTATCCTTACGCTGTATTCTTCTGCCACTATGATGAGGATTCAAGTGAGACCAAAGTTTTCAAGGTTTCAATGGTTGGTGAGAACACTAAAGACAGAGTAGATGCTGCTGCTGTTTGCCACATGGACTCGGCTAGCGCCGCACTTCTTAACCTCACAGACAAGCAAGGCAAATCTCCGGTGTGCCATTTCTTCTCCGCTGGGGATCTGATTTGCAGATTTGGGTTCAGTGATCGATGACATGCCAATTATCGTCTCTAATTAGTGGCTTGTTTTAGTTTGTTGCTTCTCTGTCTTGTCAATTGTCATGCATGCAGATGTCGTTTGATATTACAAGCCTATATGATCCGGAAGTGTCTCTAAGTACTTTAAATGCTACTTTTATAGTTTGGAATATATATATATATATATATATATATATATGGATTATTATCTGGTACACCGTCAGTGAATTTTTTTAACTCCACAAGACACGCGTCTGTAATCTTTTATACGATTTTTATTTTTACAAACCGACCGTCGGATTTAACAATATAATCGTACTCGTCGTGCACGTAAATTTTCGAGTCGATCCGATATCCCTATCATATCGATCGAGAATACTGTCTTTTTTTATATATATTTAACAGTCGAAAGTTTTTTACGTCGGAACAAATAGTTAAACATTTTAAATTTACTCGAAACTCGACGTGCATGATCTACGCGAATAGAACATGAAATACGACGATCGGATTAAAAAAATATAAGTCGGATGAAAGGTTACGGAAGCATGTAAACACCGCTTGTGGAGTTAAAAAAGTCTACTGACGGTGTACCAAATAATCCTATATATATATGTATGATGTAATAAAATCTGATGATATATTCCTCAATCCTGATGTACAAGGAATTGAAGGAGATCAGATTTTAGAGGCTGCAATTATGCCAACTATTGCATTGTATAAATAAAAATATGCATGGCGCTTTGTGTTGGAATCTTTTGTTGATTTTATTTTTATTTTGGTATTAGTATGCATGGGTATTCATGTATTTTATTATATCATTTTAGATTTATTGATATTTATTGATATTATCTATAATATATATATACGCATAAAAATATACAATCATTACATACATTTATATTCAAATATAAATATTAAATATTAAAAAATTTTAATATTAAAAAATTTTAAACCTTAAATAAATAAAATAAATATAAAAAATATAGAATAAATTATTTTTCAATAACTGAATTTAGTGAACATATATTAATTTAGATAAAATTAAGAAAAACTAAAAATGATCATGAAAAAAGCATTAGAAATTGATTTAAAAAAAGTTAAAAGTTAAAAGAAAAGTAAAAAAGAAAAAAATTTTGTATCAACCAGTACGATCGATGTAGAGTGATACGATTTGTATGAATCGGTACAGATACTCATATCAAAACGGTACTTAAAATTAATTATATTAATTTTAAATAAAATTGATATACTCGATCGATACAAATAACGTACTATAAACAAAGTTAGATATTCACTTTATGAGAAATTATCTAATATACTGTCAGTGGAATTTTTAAATCCACAAGTTTGATTAAAAGGGTGACACATACCTAAAGGTATAGTAAAAAAAAAAAAAACTAAAAAAAAAGTGAAGCATGTGATAGTCTTTTAATCTCGTTTGTAGAGTTTCTACTGTATCAAAGACGAACCCTTCTATTTATATATATATATATATATATATATATATTCATATTATACCTTGACGGCACCACAGGCCGCCAAACCAAACAAAGGGACATAGGCCCAACAACAAAAAGGCCCAGGAGACCAAGACAATTTGAGACGTCTGGAGTTGCGGCCCTGGACATCAAAATTCACTCTCACGTTTCAACGCACAGTTTGATACCTACGGTTGAATAAAAATTAAAAAGTGAATGGTTTATGGTCTCCCCTTCTGGCAGATCCTGATGAGCCCATATTGATTCCACTATCCTCAGAACCAGACGATTGCTACCTAGTTCAGAAAGACATCCACAAAAGAAATGTTTATATATCTGTTTATCCATTTACTTGAGACTCAAGAGTTGAAAACTTCACAATCAAATCATTCGGTTTTATAGTTACAGGAGTTGCATATGATCAGTGTACAATGTTATGTTATACTATTTGATTAAAAGGGTTTTTTTTTTCTCCATTACTTCACAAGTTCACATTTCAACGGATGATTTTTCTCCCAACTTGCCTGGCGTTTCATGACTTCTTTTATGCAAATGATTAAACCTTCAAAAAATAAACCCATGAATGTACAAAGAATCTCTTTCTACACATATACAATCTTCTTTAAAAAAAAAAATGCTTAAATGGGCATAAATTTGATGACCACAAAAGAAGCAGCCTAAAACTTACTCTATAATCTTATTAGACATCAGAAATAGAGTTTGCCTGCACTGTGCAGCTGAAGCCTCGTTTGGTGTGCTCCTCAGTAAATTCCTCCCAATGTGGGAGCCATTAACTCAGCATACTGACAGCTGTCAAGCTTTCCTACCCATAAGATGCAAACCACAAGCTTCTGAAACTCATTCATGTGCAGAGAAGCAAAAAGGGCAAGGTAAATTCTAGTATGACTAAGTGCATCAGCTTTAGTTCCTTTCTGAATAATCTCCACAAGTTGAAGCCTATGAAGTTTTAGCTCAAGATTTGAACCATTTTGCTTGAGCTTCTCATGATTGGCAGTGATCCAGTTCAAAGCAGGCTCAAGGTTCTTAACCTTTCAAAGCTTCAAGTATTTAATACATTTCTAAGAACTTGTCTATTCCCCACACCCATGTGAACATACCTTAATTTCTGCAATATAGTAAGCCCACCAAAACAGAATGGACATTAATTTCTACCTTCAACACAAGATCAAAATTCAATGTTATTCAGCAAGAAAAGAACAGAAAGTAACAGATCATATTTTCAATCAACGTTTAGCAAACCAAGTTAAAATTGTAAAGCTTACAAAAATTCGAGCATCAAAACATCTATAAGAACATCATCAAAACTGAAAAAAAAAACCTTTGCTTGAAAGTTTCAACAAGTCTTTTTCCGCATTAGAAAAAGAAATGTCACCGGTCAGACACTAAAAAATGCGAAATTCAAACTAGAAAAAAAAGAGACGTAATTTCAGTGATAATTAAATAAAAGAAGAAATCAAAGTTTAAACCTCTTCCAATAACAGAGTTCATAAAGGTTTAATTTTTCAACATCAAAGACATGTTTGGTTGCAGAGAAACGATCAGAAAACAGAGAAAACAGTATCTTCCTGTTTCATTCATTTCGGATACCAAAATCAATAAAGATGATGAATAATAAAATGCAAAACTAAAATTTCTTTATGACATACTTTTTCCTCTGTTTTCTCGTGAAACAAACAGGGGAACAAAATCATGAAAGAAAAAACCATACTTAAAGATTTCAAAAAGAGATTTGATGAAAGATACCAAATTTGAGATCGAAATTGAAGAGACAAAATCGCAGAGTGAAGAGAGAGCGCGAGTCTCTATTTTCGCTTTGATACTTGGGAAGGGAAAATCACCATAGTTTTGTTAAGTGACGAGAGAAAAAAAAAAAACGCACACGTGCGACAAATTCTGTTAGCAAACAAACACTCGTGTGGATTTGTTTTAATTTCCTCAAATACCCTTATTATATTTCGATAATTCTATCCGTTGCTTGTACGACGTGTCGTTTTGAGGATTTGGGTTTATCAATGGGGGCATTTTCGGTTTTCGCGTTTCTTTATCTACCCGTTTATTCGGAAACGAGCGAAAAAACTCGAACACTCTCACTCTCAAATGGGCCTTCACATCCTCAAAACGACACCTTTTTCTTCTTCCTCCTCCAAAGCTCTACGCCTCACCACCGCCACCACTGCAAAACCCGCCACTTTCGCTAGATTTTTCAATTCTTATTCGAAAACTGCTTCTAATTCTGTTCTTCCTTGTAATACCTGCTTGAGATTTCCATTTTCTTCGCCAAAGGCCATTACTTACTCCATTTCTTCATCCGGGTCGTTTGCTAAGCTAGTGGTAGTGTTGGTTAATACCCTTTTTATGTCAAATTGTATAAATTTTGAGCTTTTATTGCTTCTGTACCAAATAAGGTTTGTAATCTAATAAATTATATGGAATTGGAAAAGAAAAGATAACTCATGGAGAATTGGTATTTTTGGAGAATTTCTTTTGTGTCTGACAATTTTGGATTTGGGTGTTTGTTGTCAGAGTTTGGTAGATCAATTTGCAAAAATGCTGTCTTTTTAGTTGTTTTGTTCATGGAATACCTTCTGGGCAGTTTATTCAAATTGTGGTGGTTGTTTTATTATAATCTAACTAATGTCACTCTTCTCCCAAATGGCATTAGATCCTTCTGACAAATTGAGATTTGAGTCATGCTTAATTGCTCATTATAATTTTCACTGAATCATGCTAGTTAATGCATATCCATTGATAATTCCTGGCAACGTTTTGATGCTGTATAGGTATCCAGGCACTGGTGAATATGACAAGTTCTTTGGTAAGGGTGTCTATAACTGTGCAGGATGTGGCACTCCTCTCTACAGATCTACTACAAAATTTAATTCTGCTTGTGGTTGACTTGCTTTCTATGAGGGTCTCCCTGGAGCCATAAATCGCAATGTGAGCTCAGTTTCCTTCCTCTTTTTTGCTCTACTAGTTTCCTTCTATTTCCAGTGTTTTTGTCTGTATTATCTTAAACTAGTATATGTTTCAAGTAAATTTTACTAATGAGAGTGTCATTTTTAAACAGCCCGACCCAGATGGGATGAGGACTGAAATTACTTGTGCAGCTTGTGGTGGGCATTTGGGCCATGTATTTAAAGGTGAAGGGTTTCAAACGCCCACGAATGAACGTCATTGTGTCGATAGCATATCACTCAAGTTTGTTCCTGCAAATTCTTCGGAGTAAATCTTGTTATAGTAGCAGTTTTGTTGAATAGATATCTTTTGCTCCATTGGTGCCTCTCCAATAATTTTTTGACACGTGTATATGATAGAGTTAATTTTGTCCATTCTGTATAGTACATGGCCGTAATGGATGTTATGCTAATAAGAATTGATGTAATTTCTGGATGAAATTCTACTTATGGTTCTTTTGTATTTGAACTTCGTGCTTTCTTGCAATGTATGCAAAATGTTTGGAGTTTCTTTGTTGAGTTTCGAATGGTTACCGACTATGTTATTTGGATTCGGGGATGAGTATTGAATACGAGTATTCGACACGAATATATTTAATTTTTTTTAAGTTTTTTCATATATTTAAATAATCATATTTTTATATTTATATTCGAATATGTGTCGGACACGAATATTTTAAAAAAATTAAAAGTTAAGATAACATAATATGAAAAGATGAGTTGACGGATAGAGTTTACTTCCCTATTTCAATTGAGATTTTAGTTCTACTGCATCATCCAAAAACAAATCATTTTTTTTGGGTAAAGAAAAGGGGTAGAAGGTCTTCATATTTACCCTCTCATTAGCTCAAAAAAACTGAAAATGGCACTTAGGTTTACATTTAACCTATGCTAATTGAATTTGAGTAAATGTCGGATATGTTATATGTCGAATTTAATTTTTTTAATTTTTTTTGTATATTTAAAAAATTATATTTTATTTAAATATTATATAAAAATATTTATAAAAAAAAAATTCGAGTAATATAACATTTAATTAAAGATAATAGAGATGAAATATAAAATTTTAATAATAATAAGCTAACCACATATCTTCTTAGTTTCACAAAATCAAACCATATCTTTTTAGTTTCACAAAATCTAAACCATATCTAATGTTAACGCGTATTTTCCCTTCCAATATTATCCACAACTGCCACGTGTACATAACATTACCTTACTAGTTACCAGTTTAAAAATCAACCACTTCCTGTTTGTCTTCAATCGAGCATAGACATGGTCCTCAAAAAAAAAAAAAAAAAAAAACACTTCTTGCCCTGACATTTCAATTCTTTCCACGAATTCTTACAAGCTCCAAAATCACAGGCTTTTAGAGATAGTCGTGGTCGCTTCCCCTCCTCTCTTCTTTAGCCTTTAAATACCCACAAGAAACGTAACAGAGGGAAATTAAAGTAAAATAAAAAACCCAAGAGTTCGCATCTCTTTTTAAGCTTTCTTTTTTAAGGTTCAAGAATCCTTAACTTGAATCTTTAAGGTTTATTAGAGAATCAGGAAAATGCGTTTGAATTTGTCTGTTTTGGGTTCTTGAGTCTTCAGTCTTTAAGCTCTTTAACACCATGTTGGAGTCAGTATCTTGTTGCCATAGTCCCAAGGTATGCAATCTCTGAACTTTGACATTTTCTTTGTGTTTTCTCGAACCATAAAAGTGCCAAGCAATGATTGTTCTTTCTTTAAAATTTCTTTACAAAATTTTACATTCTTAAGTTTCGTTCTTTACCGACAAAGGAAAAAAGGATTTGAACTGTCTTTATGTTTTACATGTATGTTCTGCACTGCACTCACTTTTGAGCCTTTTGCTACATCTTCCAAGACCGTTACAGACAAAGGAAAAAAGGTTTTGAACTTTGAACCGTCTTTATGTTTTACATGCATGTTGTGCACCCACTTTTGAGCCTTTTGCTAAATCTTCCAAGAAGGCTTTGCATCTCTAACTGACTTTGTTAAATTTGAGAGGCCAGAATAATGGAAAAGATAAGCTTAATTATTTAAGTAGTTTGAAATTCTGGATATTTTGCTGATAGTAATAGTTAAAACTCTTTTCATTTGATTTGGCTTCCCTATATTCTATTGGTATTTCAAGGACATATAAAAATTTGTCTATTTTTGCAATTGTTTTCCAGAGTTGTTGTAGTTGTTTGGAAATGACTTTTCGCTGCCAAAGGTGTTAAGAACTTGATTGTAGAGAACTCTAGTTAGATAAGTACTGGCTTCTAATTAGTGAGTGTTGTGTTATCTCATGGTTAAACTTTTCTTTATCATTTTTTCCCAAAGATGTCACAGTAGGATTTGTCCTGATAAATGGATTATTCAGGATTGCAATTTGCACACATGACTTTCAATTTTTCCAAAATGTGTTCTTTTGGGGTAAACTTCTTAAGTATTTGATTGTTCTTGTGGTTCATTCCACCAACCATTATTGAAGACCGATGAGGATAAAAATTCCTAAAATGTTTAACCCTATGAATTATGATCAGCATTTGAATTGATTTGAGGTTTATGTTCTTCAACGGTTTAATTGCAGGGTTATGACTTTGTTAAACGAAAGAGCCTGGGCGGCGCATACTCTCAAGCTATGTCTTGGTTTTCTGGGCGTTCTTCTTACATGCCATATATCAATAACATGCTCTTCCATTCTCGACCACTATCTGTAAAAGTCAGAATGAATAATTGCACTCTTGTTTTAAAGCATATATTTGGTGGCACACCTTCTCTAACTTCATCACCATCTAATTTGAGAGGACTTAAGTTCTCCAATGATAGACTGGTCCACCGGAGAAGGTTACGAATCTATGCAGCAGTTGATGTTGCTAGTGCTGTTGATGTCATCAATGATTTAGGATTGGATACTCTGACATTCTTGGCTGTGACTGTCATAGTTATTCCCGCATTCAAGATCATTAGAGCAAGCCCTGTAAGAATAAACAATTCAAGTAGCATAATTCTCACAAATTATTCTCTTTTATTCCATTGCCATTTCATGTATCGGCATCACATATAATGAGGTTCTCCCTTATCTATACATATGTAGATATGTACATAGGTATAAACTAGGGCAAGCATACTTGTAAAGCACAATGTTTTAGTAGTTACTCAAGGAATCTCAAATATTTATACAAAATGGAAGAAACTATGGATGTTATTCTTATTGATTGATAGTCTTCCATCCCTAATAATAACAAAAAATAAATGCTAATTGCTTCCAGATACTTGGCTTCTTCTTTGCTGGGGTTGTGCTGAATCAATTTGCATTGATTAGAAATATTACAGATGTCAAAGTCCTGTCTGAATGGGGGATACTTTTTCTGGTAAGTTCAATTGCTTAATTAGGTAAGGTGCCATTTTTCTTTCCGTTAATTGTGTTAGATATGTGTCAGTGTTAGAAGAAGAAGGTAATTTATTGACACTGAGGATTAGTAAAGACAACTATTTTGTCATTTGACTTGAATATATTGATTGCAAATCATGCATCTTTCACTCAACTGTTCGCTTATAGCTTTCCTTTTAACTATCCTGCTCATGTACACCTAAAAGTATGAGATATCTGGTCATATTTCTTGGATTGATAGCCATCTTCTTGGCATTTTCTATGTTGTTCGTTGTTTTCACTCTTTAAATAAAGAAGGATAGTTGCTTTTTTAAGCTGCAAATTTCGTGTAGAATGCCTTGTAAATATTATGCATATTAATTTTGGGCTAATACATTTTCCTTTTCAGCTGTTTGAAATGGGTTTAGAGCTTTCACTTGCACGCCTGAAAGCTCTTGCTAAATTTGCCTTTGGCATGGGATTGACTCAGGTATGATGTTAATGGGAATTGTTATTTTAATCAAGTTGCTTATTGGGGTTGAAATTTTTGCATGTCTTATCACTCATATATTTGTAAAACTACTGAGCAATATTATATTGAAAACTAGAGTTAGAATGAGTTAAGTTGTTAAAACTTGCAAGACATGAAACTGCTAGATTGCTCTGTGAAGTTTTCTTGGAGTTTAATGCTCTATCTCTGTATGACTATATTTCACTGTTTTCTCACTATAGTGGTTAGTTAGGATCATGAGCGGGAAACTCTACTGTCTACTTTTTAAGTGAAAATGCAAAAGTGAAGTACAATAGTACATCACTGAACTAATTTGGGCGGAGGTTTTTACTTCTTAAGCTGTAACACTTAGAGGAGCCATCAACTTTACGTGGTAGAGTCTCTATTTCTATTTTCATTTTCCCGTTATTTGAAGACACTTCTAACAAGTTCCTTGGATTACTATTCCATCACTACACATTTAAGATCCTTTATTTTGGGGTTTACCAGTAAGGCATGTTCAGTACTGAGCCCATTTTGACCGGCTTGGTGATTTAATAGAGCAGTTATTCTAGCTAAGCTTATAGCAAAGAATGTTGTGCTGTACATATGCCATGATAAACATAGTGCAAGACAAGGTCAGGAAGTACATAAACCATTGTCAAGAAAGTTAAAGGACCCTTGACTTTGGCTTCTTTAAAACTTGTTTAGCGTCTCTTTTTTATCTCTCCACTTATAATTTCATTTTTATAGCTTGTATTTGTTATATAAGTTGGCTAGAGAAGCACTTTTTTTTTTTTTCCCTTTGAATGCTAGGTGATTGATATTGTCTTTTTCCTCTTCCTATTTTTAAGGTCTTTTTATCCACCCTTGCTTTCACGGCGTTTGAACTTCCACCTAATGGGGCTATCGGAACCAGAATTCTACAGTTCCTATTTCACTCTAGGCCTGACCTGGTGAGAACACTTTATCCTGACATCTTTAATCATTCTTGTATCTGCATTTATTTGTTTAATGCTATAATCATTCTCTGCTACTTATTTGGGTTGGTGTTTCATTGAGTTTGTCATGCAGCAAACTCTAGTGCTACTTATTGCAATGGACCTGCAGATATGTTTTATACCATTTATTCTGTATCCATGAATTTGACTCAAATTTGAGTAGATTTGGGAAAAATATTTTATTTCGATTTTGTTGTCTTGGTTGGAAAAAAAAATGTATTTTGGAATTTAAACTGAATATTGGAGAGAGAGAGTAAATGTGGGCTTACTGTATGTTTGGCTTTTTAAAAATATAAAGTTCATGATTTATCACCTTAAAATTTAGAAGATTCAACACTAAATATGACTTAAGAATTTGGTGATAATGAAGAGATAGGCTTGGATTCTGGTTTCAGTTTCATTGGGATTTTAAAGTTTGGTAGCTCTTCTTTATTTTATTTTTGGTTGAGAAATTGATAGCTTGATTTCATTAAGTAATTCAGAATTAATAAGTAGTAATTGTTTGTAATTTGAATGTTTCTAACAGCAGTTACCTATTGAAAGCCGTCTATTATCAACATTTTAGAGTAAACCTTTTTAACATAATTCTTCTTTTTGGTACAATTGTAGGTTAATATCAGAAGCATTGATGAAGCCATAGTGATTGGTGCTGCTCTATCTCTATCTTCTTCAGCTTTTGTTCTACAGGTATTTTAATGGTAGATATCTAAGAATGGTTGTTTTATTTTGCTGTTGTCACTTTGGGTATATATGTATAGATCCTGGCAGTCAGGCTAAAATCATGCTGTGCTTATTACTTGCATAAATGGTAGTTTTGAGATTCTAGCTTTTCAAGTGAAGATTTGTGTTTCAGAGAAAGTGGATTGTATCATTCTATGTTGCTCCGACTCTTCATTTTTCTTGAAGTACCCGTGTCCGACACCTGTATCCGACGCATATCTGGACATGGGTGTGGGGATATGATCCTCCAAACACCTTCCAAATACATGGAAATCTTGGAAAAATTTGAACATACCCGTGTCTGACACATACCCGTGTTCGAAACTCACACCCGAGTCCGAGTAACACAGGTCTCATTTGTATTCTTTTTTGTTCCTTTACGAGTGGCTAAAGAGTGGACTGTCTCTATCAATTGAAATCTGGATTTGCTACTTTCTCTTTTAAACAAGATTCCTGCATAACAAATTATACATATTATACAAAATAAAAGAAGTAAAGTTCTTTGCTTTATGGTGCTTTTACATGCCACGTGTTTCCTGTTCATTGAAATATGAGATATACTTGCCTGATATAGCATTGTAAAGCTTACAATCATACGATACAGCTTCTTGCAGAGAAGGGTGAGCTGCCAACAAGATTTGGCTCAGCAACTCTGGGAATACTTCTTTTACAGGTTCTTATTTACACTCAACATGCTTGGCTTATTTATTCTAGTTAACTTAACATAGCAAAGGAGTTAAATATATTTGATATTACCTCCATTTGTGGGTTTTTCTGGGTTCACTACGAAGTAGACATCAGAAGTATGATGTCAATAACCTTTTTGGGCCCTATTTCTTGATATTTGCAGGACATAGCCGTTGTCCCTCTCTTAGTCATACTTCCAGTGCTCGAGAGCCAGGTATAGAGGAGTCTCTCCCTGCTCTGTGGATTAATTTTAGAATATGTATTTTAAATACAAGAAATGCATTTTTTTTCTTTTAATCTTCTTTCTTTTCATCTTCAGTTAGTGAGGTGAACTCTTCATTTGTCTCTCTGAAAGAGAGCAATCTATGATATTCTATGTATCCTTCCCTTTTCCTAACTGCTGAGACAGTTTACATTATGCACACTGCATTGTTTTTTTTTTTTTTTCCTTCTTTTAAAAATAAAGTATATTAATGTGTTTTTCTTTTACCCGTTTGAAGTTGTATGTTCTGAGAATAATGTTCAATTGCTGTGCTGTTTTCTATAATGTTGTTTGTAATTGATACTTTGATGTGTTGCTAACTTCTATTTGTTTGTTTCATTTATCTGAATGGGCATCATTTTCTCATTTACTTGAGTTCCTACTTCTCATTTCCTGTTGCATACTTGAGAAATTGATATTATGAACACCTCATATACAAGTATTATGACATGCTTAGATGAGAAAGGAGTCCAGCCATCTCATTTTTAGAGTAATGTTTCAATAGGAGAAACCTTGTAACGGTTGTAATGGTCAATCATCTCCTTTTTCTCGTTTATTTGCTTTGCCTCGTATGAATTATGATATATTATATGTGCTTATCAGATATATCTGGGATGCACTGTCATCTTTGACCATTTTAATCTCTTTTTCAACTTTGCAGAATATAATAGAGGAAAGTATTTGGCCTATGCTAGCTCAAGAGAGTTTAAAGGCGCTAGGTGGGCTTGGTCTGCTTTCTCTTGGAGGAAAATACATTCTTAGGCGAGTTTTTGAGGTGTGTTGAGTTTATTATTAAAGAGAGAAAAAAAGGAGGAAAAGAAAAGACTCCAACACATTTCATTTGCTGTATAACTAACTTAGGTTTCTTAAATTTTCAGGTTGTTGCCGAGACAAGGAGCTCAGAGGCCTTTGTTGCTCTCTGCTTGCTAACAGTTGCTGGGACTTCCCTTCTGACCCAACAGTTGGGCTTCAGTGATACGGTTTGATATATATTCTCAATAGCAGATAATGTTTAAGATTGATGCATTTAAAACCATGTAATAACTAAGTTTAATTTTGTTGTACAGCTTGGAGCATTTCTGGCTGGAGCAATATTGGCAGAAACAAATTTTCGGACACAGATTGAAGCTGATATACGACCATTTAGAGGCTTACTTCTCGGGTTATTTTTTGTGACTACTGGAACTTCAATTGACATGCAGGTATAGTAATTATTTTTAAATAGCATTATCCTTTATTACCCTTCGTTTTCTTATATGCTTGGTTTTTGAGCATTTGAATGTTAGCAAGTGAATAGCTGTTGCTTAAAAGAACTAAAAATTGTGTCAATTATGTGATATTTCTGTATTTATTTCTTTCATCCTATGGTTTAAGCAGGATATAAATTTCTGTCCTGAATTGGCTGTGAAAGGAATTGAGGATACAGTGCTGGGTATCTTAATTTTTGTGCTGTGGTGACCTTAAGCAGCTATGCTCTCTAGAAAGATTTGATGACATGAATTTATGTGGTTTTACCCAGGAATGTGTAAAATGTAGCCATCATCACAAGTAATGCATCCAGTAATAATGCTTCCCAGTATTTGATTTAATGCAAGTTATATTGTTTTTTTTTTGCAGCTTCTTTACCGAGAATGGCCAAATGTGCTTGCACTCTTGTCCGGTTTAATTGTCATCAAGACATTGATCATTACAGCAATAGGTCCTCGTGTTGGACTCACCTTGCAGGAAAGTGTAAGAGTAGGATTTCTTCTATCGCAAGGAGGCGAGTTTGCATTTGTAGTCTTTTCTCTAGCTAACAGGTTCGTCACAGCTCAAATCAATGGGGTAACTAGTCTCTAAGTAAGCACTCTTGTTTACTTTATGCTTATAAAGTCTTCTGCTATCCTCAAGCAGGCTTGGAGTGCTACCGCTTGAGCTTAATAAGCTGCTAATTATTGTTGTGGTACTGTCGATGGCATTAACCCCACTGCTTAATGAAGTTGGAAGAAGGGCTGCTGATTTCATTGATGACAAGTTTGATGCAGATGTATGTTCATATAGTAGTATTTCATTTTGGTCTCAATATGGTAAATGATTGAAAGCAACCAGATTGAGCTGCAATAGTGTGGTTGGATTAAGTTTTCATGACCCTATATTTTCTTCTTTTTAGTATTTTAGTTTATTATTTTAAAGTGACCAGCTAGTTCTGGTGACTGGACTATTTTTGTTTTCATCATCTTGCCTTTGAAAATGATTTTATCTGTATGAAACTTAAAGAAGAATTTTTCACAGAAAGCTGATGAGACGATGAACTTTGATGCAAGTGAACCTGTTGTTTTCATTGGCTTTGGGCAAATGGGCCAGGTACATCAATTATGATGTACTAACAGCAATAATTATCACTTGGCTGCAACTCTATTTTAGTCTTTAATGTTTTTACTTGCAGGTACTTGCTAATTTTTTATCAACTCCACTCGCTTCTGGAGTAGATGGTGACATTATGGGATCAAATTATGTTGCTTTTGACCTCAATCCTTCTGTGGTGAAGGTATCCAAATTTCATGCTATATTGCTACTTTATTGAAGATGTTTGAATGTATATACAATTTTGATGACTTCTTAAGATCTTACTTTGATCCCAATGCATGTCTTGGTCGGTCAGGGTAACCCTCATTTTGTTTGCAGTTTATAGTTTCAGAAGTTCAACTTTGGACTTCCAATTAATATTAAGTACTACAAAAAGGACCTTCAGTTATCAGAATAAGTTTCTTGCAGTAAAATAGTTTTCTAGTGTTTTAAAGTTGTAATATTTCTAGAAAATTATATAAACTGATGACAACTATTTTTGCTACTTTTTCCATTAAAATAAAAAAATATATATACTATATCATTACAGGTGATGGTATTTAAAATATTTGTTACTGCATTTGCAGGCATCTAAAAAACTTGGTTTCCCAATTCTCTATGGGGATGGGTCGCGTCCAGCTGTTCTGCAATCTGCTGGTATCTCCTCTCCGAAAGCTGTCATGATTATGTACAGAGGAAAGAAGAGGACAATTGAAGCTGTTCAAAGGCTTCGGCTTGCCTTCCCTGCGGTAATGCCTCTCTCTTTCTCTCTTTTTAGTCCTGGGTGGCTTTGTAATTCGTAAATAAGACACACAATCAAGTTTTGATGATAAAGTGACAGATATAACATAAAAAAATTGCTATTAAGGGGGTTTGATAAAAAAAAAAATTCCTTTTAATTTTTGTAGCTACCGGAGGCTCTAAAAGTTCCAACAAACTTATAAAGATTTGGTTTTCTGTATCTAAATTCATTTTTCTATAACAACGGTGCATTTGCCCTTATTTCATGTGCACCTGTGAAATTTGTGCCTCTGGTAGGCTGATTAGATCACTATTAGTTGCTATTGCTTTTTCTACTTTTCTTGTTTCAAAAAAGAAAGAAACTATTTTCCCTGGCTGGACTGCTAATCTTCGGCTAAAACGTGCTACTGAGAAGGTTCCAATCTATGCAAGAGCTCAAGACCTCAAACATCTCTTAGATTTAAAGAAAGCTGGTGCAACCGATGCGATCTTAGAGAATACAGAGGTATTGACAAGTTTTTACACTGCATTGTTATTACAAGGTTCCAACTATCATGCTTCAGCTCCCTGACTCTGAATATAATCCTATTTATTCATGCAGACGAGTTTACAACTTGGATCCAAGCTTTTGAAAGGATTTGGTGTCATGTCTGATGACGTGACATTTCTGCGTCAGCTTTTTCGAGATTCCATGGAGTCGCAAGCTCAAGAAGAACTCAGCAAAACTGATGATAAAGAATTTGATATGAAGGCACTGCAGGTACGTGGATGTATATACTATATGGAATCTACCAATTTGATTCAAGCTTTTGTTGTATGGTATGACGGTTTAAGCTTCTGCAAGTTAAACCTCTTAGAGTTCTGATTTTTGGATAACCTTATTGTTAAATTACCTTTCAAAGAGAATGTAGCAGGTCAAAGAGTTTAGGATTGTACTTGGTTAGCACTCGACAGCTTGCAGTAGATATTGTAAACACTGGAAGAAAATTGTATAGTTTCCATTTGCTCCCAACATTTTGTTTTAAATTTTAACATTAAATATCCTAAGAAGGGAAAATTTGCTTCTTTTATGAATCAATATTTTTTGTCTTCGAAAATGAATTTTTATCCCTTTTTTGGGGGTTATTATCGTACACTTTTGATGCCAGTACTCATAAGGTCCCAAACCTACATTTCTTTATGCTTTAGTAACTGTTCTGTACTTGAACTGCATGAATTACCATTCTTAGAAATTTCTTTTACCTATATACACCTAGAATATAGTTGTTTTTTTATTACTTTCATGTACTTCATTACTACAGTCAGGCAATTGATGAATTTGATGAATTAACTTTGATTGATTAGGGGAGAATGGATCAAGCCCAAGCATCAATATCATCAACCTCATCCGAAGATAATTTACCAATGAAAAGCCAGATAGATGGAGCTCAAGTCGCCAGGCTTCAAGGGGGTGTTGATCAGACAGACAAATTGTCAACCTCGTCTGAAGACGAATCATCGAGAAAAAACCCGGCAGATAGAACTCAAGTCTCCCATCTTCAAGTGGAAGTCGATCTAGGAAAGCATGACGGCGTACTTCATCAGTCCGAAAATCCGGAGTCCCGAGGTGTTTTATATGGTGAACTGGATAGAGAGAATGGTTTTCCAGCAAAAACAGCAGATAGTGAGGAAGTGAGAAATACATTAACCACTAGTGAGGAACATTAGAACTTGGAAGCAGCATCAAAGCTTGAAGTTTCTTTCTCTTCTGCAGTCGTTTCTCCATTGAAGCATTGCTTAGATGTCATGTCAGATACTAATTAACATTGTTGCTGAGAAAGAAGGTACTTTCGATGAAAGTTTTGCTTATCTTCAGCCAAAAACGATCAAGCTTGATTTTCAAGGCTCTCTTCCTATTTCTTTTGGCTGCTAAGCATTTTTCGAAACCACACCCTACCATGTATATTTTATTGAATATAATACAAAAGGAGTAATGATTCTTTTTAGTCATTCTCATTTTTCATGTTGGAGGTTTTTATTGCTTAATGATTCACCCACTTTTCTTAAGAGGTAGATTCCATCAAAACTGGATTCTCTTTTCTTAAGAGGTAGATTCCATCAAAACTGGATTCAATCTCTGGATTTGCAAATTCCCTTTTTACAGTTTTGCTATGACCTTTGTATATAAAAAATAAAAAAAGCAACAGTAATAAAGGAAAAGTTATTCTTCAATCCTTCTCTTTTTAAGGCAATGAGGTGAGTTCAAGCAAATGTTTTTCTTCAATCCTTCTCTTTTTAAGGCAAATTTATTCAGATTTTGCAAATCAGTATGGTCCCGGCGAGGCTCGAACTCGCGACCTTCGGCTCATAAGACCAACGCTCTAACCAACTGAACTACGAGACCATTGCTGGTTCGCTTTTTCATCTTAACTTTCAAGAAATCTTATACTAATAAATTGAAATGATCAATTCCTAAAAAATTTATAGTAATTAAAGTTAAAGAAATAGTATTGAAAACCCGCACGTGTAACAGCTTTGTATGTTTAAAGTCTATTTCCAGCAACAGTATCATAAAACCAACGGCGTAACTGGAAGGACATAAGGAGGGAACCAATAATTAATCGAATGTACCGTACCTCTTGCCATTGCCTTACGCTCATTGGTTATGATTGGACTTAGTCAAAATCAGCGTAAAATCACCCACACCTTGGACCAGTTACCATAATCTTGAACCCATCATTAAAAAATCCGAACAAACCGACTGAAAAGCCCACAGATTGTTTCCTTGGTTTTCCCCCTAAACTAACGTCTTGCTCTCCCTAAGTCCCTATATATAAACAGTTGACTGTCGATTTATCAAATGCCCATTTGATTCCCGATTTCATAGAGTTCATCTCTGATTATGGCGCCTACAGCTGCAATGTTGATTCTCCCCTATCTCGGTAAAACAACTTCACCACCCCTTCCTCCTCCACCGTCACCACTTCTGGAGGTTAATGTCTCTGCTTTAAAGTGGGTTGCACTCAGCAGTCTTCTGATCCGAGCAAGATCTGGGTCTAAGATCAAAGAGCCTAAGATGGAGGTTGATCGTTCTTTCTCTTCTGATTCTGCCTTGGAAAACAGATTCCAGGAAGCCCTTGAACTCAGCTGGTGGTAGAGATCATGAAATCAGTTTGGTTCAGAGTATTTGGTTCAAAGTTGTCGGGCAGAGGCCTATTGTAAATTCTGGCACACAAACTATGATTCTGTAAATGACAACAAATTTTCTAGTACAATATAATTTGTAAAATTCAGTTTCATGCGTCCTTTGCGCACGTTTGGATTACAGATTGGTTTTCAACAGCAGATTTTATCATAAAGTTACAATAATCAAGTTCTCGAGATTTTGCAAAGAGATTATTCACACACACAAATGAAATTTGGCAGCTAAATTCAGTTCCTTGTTTATCCACATCTAACAACCATATCAGAGTACCAAATGCTATCCCAATTAATAAAATGATCTAATTTACTCAAATGATAAGCAGAAAGAAATCATTGGTATCAATCTATATGATTATCAAGTCCTGCTTGCAAAAGAGGAAAAAGAATTCAGATGAGTATTTGAAATTGAAAGCATTGCCGCTCTAGTGCTCCTGGTAGCATTTATACAAGAGGAATCCATCATTTGACAAGTTTAGCCCAAGACTCGTTAGTCTCTGTAATGACTAATGACCTTAAGATCATAAAATATACTAGTTAATTGAAATAGAATTAATTAAGTTATAAAATATTTGATTTGTTTTTTTTTTATAAATAATTTTGAGAAAAAAAATGAATTTATTAATTTTAAGCTTAAAATTTAAAATTATTTAAAAAATAATAATAAAATTACACATAATTAATCAAACTTTAAAATGTTTTATTAAAAAAAAAAATAGATCTAAGAAGTTATTGCTGCCTGAACCTGTGTTGTTATTTTGGGCCGCATAAGTCTTCTTTTGGACTAATGTAGTCCAATATTGTTTCAAAACCATTAACCATAGATCTATATATGCAAATCAACCGACTTAAAACTAGGGTTTATACAACTCTATAAATATACTAGTCCATTCGATCATCACCCAGTCGCTGATGATATATATAATAGCATTAGATTTGCGACATATGGATTCGATGCTCATGGACCGTCCCTCCTTTAACAGTAACTAGAATTAAGCCCCGCATTTAACTGGGGTTCTTTTAAATTTTTTTTAATAACTTTTTAATTAATTAATAATAATAAATTAAATTAAAATTTATTAAATAATAATTATTTATTTAAATTTTGTATTTTTAAATTGTAATAATATTAATATTAATATAATTATATTTTATTAGTTAGGAAAATTAAATTTATGAAAATTATTTATTTATAAATTACGTAATATAAATGCATTTTTCAATGTTATTTATATTATTTTAAAAAAATATTTAGACCTTATTGTATAATGTATATTTTTATTTATAAGAGGTAAAATATTATTAATGAAAAATAATTAAATAAAATTGTGATTTGTATTTTATTATATTGTTGGATCGACTTAATACTAAAAGTGAAAAAAAAAAACTCGTCGTCAAGCAAACGAACTTAACACGTGTGTCACGTTGATTAGCAGCAACAATCAAGCAAATGTGCTTAACACGTGTGTCACACTGATTAATATCAATTTTATTTTTTTAACTTTTTTTTCCGAGCCGGTGGGGTACGGATCCTAAATCGATCTACGAGTTAACGTGCGAACCAACCCTTTAAATACATCATTGAAATTAAAATAATTAATAAGATAATTTTTTAATTTTTTTTCCTAACGAGTCGGCTACGGATTTTAAATAGATCCATGAATCAACGTGCATACCAACTCCTTTAAATATATCATTAAAAATAAAAATGTAAAATAATTAATAAAATAAGTTTAATTTTTTTTTTTAGCGGATCGGGTACGGATCTTAAATCAACTCGCGAGTCAATATGCGGATCAATCTCTTTAAATACATCATTTAAAAATAAAATAAAAAACTAAAAATAATTAATAATTTTAATTTTAATTTTTTTCTCGAGTGGATCGAGTACAAATGTTAAATCGACTTGCAAATCAATTTGCAGATTAACTTTTTCAAATACATCATTTAAAAATAAAATAAAAAATAACTTAATAAAAAACTTAAACTAAAAAATATAAAAATTAAAAAATAACCTTATCATATGTCGAACAAATAAAATCAACACGTGTCAAACTTAAACCCCATTAGAAGATTTTTTTTAATGTAGTTTATAGATTATAGATCTTTCTTCTATAAAATTGGGTAACGGTTAAGTTTTTCTTTTTCTTTTCCTTTTCCTTTCCCTTTCTTTTTTATTTTTTCAGTGGTGTTATCCTACAAAGATCTTAATACATGTGTATGTAGATCAGGCCTCCTATGTCCTAAGATACCAACTTGAACCAATAACATACAAAATCAAACCAAGTATCTAGTTCTACTTTAATGGTGAATTTTTTTTTTTTTTTTTTTTATAGAGATAGCAGGTTGGGTGTTTAACCGTCACTTCTCTTCGTTCAGTTTTCCCTTTCTTTCGTTTTCTCTTACATTTTTTTTATGGTTTCTTTTCCTATTCTCTTCTTATTTTCTTGATTACTAAGCAGAAAATTAGAAATTTCATTAGTTCTTGAAATTTTCTTGGGTTAAAATTTAAAAGTCATTCTTGAAATTTCTTTTTTGGAAATTTGAAGTTCGGTAATTTTACGGGATGTTCTTGTAAAAGCCGTTTAAAAACCCTAACTTTCTTGTTGACTAAACAGAAATTGGTTTTTTTGTTAAATTTTATAATTTTGACAAAGATTTTCCATGTCTCCCGAATTTTTCTTTGAATAATTGGGTTTCTTTTCCGGTCTGAATTTTTTTTATTTATTTAATGTGTTATTTTCTCAAACCAAATGATTGTCGGTCAGGCAGCTTTTTAGTTTGATGTCCGGTTAGAAATTGATATCCCCTGTTGTCACATTCTCTTATTTTTATCTCTGAGAATTTATGGCTATTTAATTTTACAAATTTTGCAGTGGGGAGATGGGGTTGTTAGTTATGCTCCCTTATTTTTATCAAACTTAGTTCTTGCTGGTTAGTAGGCTATTATGTTAAACTTTCAGCCATGAAAATGTTTACTTTATTACTCATATTTGATCTGTAAGTCCATTTCACATTGTTGATTTTACGTCATTCTATTTTTCTGATGACGCACTGGCCTAGTAAGTTTTCACTTAAGCACTTTTTTTTTTTCCACCAAACAATGTAACCATCCCATGGAGAAGATGAGCAAGTGATGAGTATTAAGCTCTAAAAGATTGCTTTTGACCCATTAGTTTGTGAGCTTGTTAAAAGAGGTGCTACTTTTATTAGTTTGGGACCAAGCTCAGTAAGAAGCCCCATAGCAAGTGGAGATGCCCTGATTAATACTATAATGTCAATATAACATTATAACATAAACTGTGCTTGGTAGAACCCCTATCAAGCACATAAGTAAAAAATTTCAATGCAATTCCGTGAAGCCAATGAAACGAATCTTCCCCAATTCAGTTTCTGAAAATCTGCAACTGTCTCTTTCACAATGGTAACCCAAGCTTTCATATCAGATTTGCAAGACAAAATCCTTCCTAACATATCATCAGCTTTCAAGCTTTTAACATAAAGGGGTCTACATTTGAATAATAATAACTCTGTTGAAAAAGTGTGGATAAATGACATGACAATTGCCATATCCATATTTGTTAGTCCTGTATCTGACGTTGTAAGAAAGATTTTCTACAGATATTATGAAAATGGAAAAAATAATAATAATAAACCCTTTAATTACTTAATTAAGGACCTGATCAAAATTGAGGCGAATTCTATGTCATGGCATTGAAATATATCAACAAAATTAAGTTGCAGTCTTTCCAAGCTTTCATCAATGCTTTTAGTTACTCTCTCAGCACTGAAATCAAAACCTTCACGATATCTTTATTATGCCTATAAATAATCTTAAGTTATTATGGTAATCTTGATATCCTACACTATCTTCTTTCTTATTTTACTGAGATACTGATTTGAGTATCTGAATTTCCTATTATATAACAAATTATTTATAAAGAAAAATATAGAAAGAAGACAAGGGGGCTGAATCATAATGAAGATAATAATAATTGAGCAAGTGAAGAGAAAATCTCTTGATCCTGACCTTGCCAATAGGAACATGAAAGACTACCATAAAGCTCCAAACTTAATAATCAATTCTAAAGGAGTTGTGTAACCCATAATTACAAGCTTCTTAAAAATAGTATTTTTGACATACGTTTCCAGTTAGGAATTTGAGACATTGATTTAACAGGCTGGCTCCAGCAAAACCAACGACACTTGTTCAGTCCTAGACAAACAAAACAACCTACTATTATTCATATAAAAAATAGAGTTTTCGTCAAGAGTCGTATCATCTGTTAATATAATATTGAACTTTTAATTTTAATAATCAGAAATCAAATCCAAACAACTTCAAATATCAAAAAAAAAAAAAGTTTTCGGTTTTGTTTTGAATCCTATGAGTTCATTTGGCAAGCAAACCATGCATGTATGTCTTTATTAAAATTTAACTATATATCTTTCCCTGCCATGCTGCTTTCCTTTTATTAGTGTTGTTTTGGTAGCATTTTTACCATGTAAAGATGTTCCAACGTAACCATAGTTTTCGGCTGAAATTTTTGAAGCTTCATTATCTCATCATGGGCCCTTGAGCTTGATCATTAGCCGACGTCTTTTATGGGTCGGTTTGAGGGGCCACATTGGCCCGGTTATGCCTTTATTGGTGTAGTCTAGTGCAGCATTCTTGGACAGGTATCATCACACCATTGGCTAAAATGACAAGCAAGTCAACAGAATGTTCTAATGAAAAAAAAAAAAAAAGGGTCATAATTTATAAACTTATTAACTAAAAAAATGTAATTTTGGGCTAATCATAATTAGCCACATCTTCAATCACGTGAATTTTAACTGTGAAAGACAAATTACTAATATGTGCGTTGGCTTGTCAACGCTATTTCTTCCTTCCTCGTTTCCTTGATTCGTGTAAAAATATTAGTAATTAATGGAGTTGGCTTGGATGATTGGGACCACAATTTTGGGGTCACTGGAATTTCATTTGTAAACATTGAATCAATTTTCAACGACTGGTTGGAGATGCTCATAAAAAGTCTGCAAAACAACAAAAAAAGAAGAGGGATATTGGTTTATGAGGGCTTATTTGTCAGCAAAAACAACCCACTAAGGTATATAATATATGTTGTTATGTTGTCATTAATGTACAGAAAGTATAGATTTTCATTGAGTGTGTGAAATGTCAAATGGCCTTTTCACATCAAGCTACCTGTGAGACTGGTAGTGGTGGACTATATAACAGGCAAGATCGCTCTAAAAGTTGGAAGAAAAGTTGGTGTTTGCTTCCTTCTTTATAGGAGTTGTTTGACATTAGAAAGCTTTAGCTATCATTAAAAGGTGAGAATTCAGGCTACAGCTATATTTTGCTTTCTCATTCCCTACATGGGAATCCTACTTTCAAACCTTGTTCTTTCAATTAGTTCTTAATCCTCGAAAGGGTTTTGTTTTCTGCGTATAAAATAGAAAACAAAACCAATTTCTAGGCCTTGTGAAATATGTAACGTAAACAAGCTTAGTTATTCATATTTTTGGGTGACTTTTCCTGCCAGGATATACTTCAACAGGCTCTTTCTGTCAGAAAGTGGATTCTTCAATGGAGATTTCATCAATTAGAGAGTTACCTGAACTGGTAAGACTCTTTTGAACTCTTATCTGGTTCATATTAGTGATTGTTATAGGTATATCTTCTTATACATGCATGAAGTACTGAAACATTTGTCATATTCTAGCCATGTTGCTCTGACTCTTCATTTTTCTTGAAGTATCCGTGTCTGACACATATCCGGACATGGGTATGGGGATATGATCCCCCAAGGATCCTCCAAATACATGAAAAAACTTAGAATAAATCAAACATACCCGTGTCGGACACATACCAGCGTCACACCCGAATACGAGTAACATAGTATTCTAGAATGTCATTTTTATAGCCACACTAAATCTAAAATCCACAGGGAATGGAGGATCCTAACTTATTCAATCAGTGGCATATGAACTCTCTTGATGAGCTCAACATCCTCCCACTAGCAGCAGCCTTTGGAGAGAACTTGCAGCACTCTTTCTCTGATAACTATTCGGCTGCATTTAACCTTCAAACTGGCTTTGATAGACCTCCACCAATACAGCTTAAAACCAACAAGTGGAATTCATGCAAAACTGATGCAGCTGATGTATCAAACCTTCAAGCTGCTTTTTCTCCTAACGCTCTCTCATTTGCCAGTTCCAACCACATAAATCCAATGGGCACTGTGAAGCTTAAAGAAGAGGGAGCATGTTCTAAGAGCATGGAATCCTTTCCTTCTGCTATCTTGTTTTCTCAAAATCCCTTTGGAAGCCCAAATTATGTGCTTAAAGGTTGCCATGGAGCTAAGAGGGTTAGCACAGGCAATAGAATTTCTCAGACACAAGATCATATCATGGCAGAAAGGAAACGGAGAGAAAAGCTCAGCCAGAGGTTCATAGCTTTGTCTGCTATAGTTCCTGGCTTAAAGAAGGTGTATTGGTATACGTATAACTTATTGTATTTTTAGTTACATTATTTATGCCAAGTAATTCTGATCCAATTTCTGAATTACATTGCAATGCTATTGGCAGATGGACAAGGCTTCGGTGCTTGGAGATGCTATCAAGTATCTGAAACAACTGCAGGAGAAAGTTAAGACACTTGAGGAGCAGACTAGGAAGAAATCAATGGAATCAGTAGTTTTTGTGAAGAAATCTCAACTCTTAGCTGACAATGATGACTTTTTCTCGGATGAAAACTTCAATGGCCCCTTTGATGAGCCACTACCAGAAATTGAAGTAAGATTTTGTGACAAAAGTGTTCTCATAAGAATTCATTGTGAGAAAAGAAAAGGAGTTTTAGAGAAAATCATGTCTGAAATCGAGAAATATCACCTAACAGTCATCAATAGCAATATCATGACATTTGGGAATTCTGCTCTGGACATAACTATTGTTGCTCAGGTACTTAAAATTTCTATGACAAGTGAATGTTTGTTTGAAACAGAAAAATTGTTTCTTCAATAATCTTCAATTTTTTTTTTTTTTTGGCAGATGGAAATGGAATTCTGCATGACAGTAAGGGATCTTGTGAAGAAGCTAAGAGCAGCTTTTAAATTGCTCATGTGAAAAATCTCATTTTAACTATCATATACTATATAAGCTAGGAATAATATCGTTGTATACATAATATCAGACAGTCTGAAAACAAGGCCTTTTAATGCTCCACCATTGAAGACCATCATCAAGCCCAATTGTTAGCCAATCAGAGGTTCATTTCTGCAAGACAATTTTTGCATGGTCCGATTGTTTGACCATGTTCAATTCCTTCTTGTTTTTATACAGTGATCTCATCTCACAGCTCATTTGGTCTTTTTTATTTGGGAGGTTGAAAGTTCAACTGAACCTGTATATATATGATGTATCCCTTTCTTACCTAAATTGGTTGAAAAGGGAAAAAATGGTTTTTTTTTAGATTAGTGGACAAACTGGCCTTTGTTGCTGTACTCTGTTTATTTCAGTGTTTTAGAGGCGTCCTGAATCTTGATTCTCTTTCTACTTGTAATATTTATCTGGTTTGTAATAGTTTGAATCACAAAAATGAAATAAAACAATACTTAATTTCATCTAAACAATTTGCCTTGTTTTTCCCTGGATTTTGATAATGATTGTGGTGGAGGAGCATGTTATTTATATTCAAAATGAGTATTTATGGATATATATCCGATACAAATATATTTAATTTTTATTTTTTTTATATATTTATTTATATTCAAATAAATGTCGAATATAAATATCCGTACAAAAACTTTGCATGACAAAAACACTAAACTTTTGAAGTAGCCTTTAACCGATACATGATTAATAAGATAAACTCCATTTGTTTTCGATATTCAGAAATGATTTGGCAATTGGCAGTATTTTATGATGTTTGTCAAGTTGACAAAACCAGACACTTTAGAAAATGGTGGCATATTTTAATTTGGAGATTCATTGACTTTATTTTTGGTTTCTGTTCAACGCTGCAGCTATCATAGAATGTCTATATAATTACTATATAGACATAGTTGTTTAGGATAACTTTAAAAACCTATAAAAAAATGCAAATAATATTTTAAGACATAAAATTAACGAAACAAATGAAGTTCAACTGAAATATTAGAAACTTAAAATAATAGACGGATTATTTTTTATCAATTTAAGTTTTTCAGATAATTGATCATCTAATTTAATATGATATCAGAGTTTTCGAATTTGAATCCTAACAACTATCCTTTTAATATTTTTTTCATTCTTATTATCCCTCGAATTATATGAGATAATTAATCATTCAATTCAACACCGATAATATAAATATACAAAACACAAAACCCTAATATATCTATTGTCTAACTGGCCATTTTTTTCTTAATAATAAGATTATATTATAGTAAAAATCTTAGTCCCCACAAAAGATCATGATCTTACCATGGTTGTCTGAAAGATCTGCCTACCCCCTACTAAGGAGACTTTAATGGAATTATTAATTTTCTAAAATTTTGGAATCGAGAATCATAACAGGCTGGTGAAACATTTGCTCCAACTTCTACTTACTTCTTACTTCTTTTTTCTTCTAATTAAGGTGTTATAAACCAATTATAATTTAATATGGAGTTTAATTTTACATAAATTCAGATAAAGATAAAAAAAAATTATAATTTCATTCTTCAAATACTAAATATAAATTTTCGCTCCCAAATTAAAAATTCTGATTCCAGCCTTGTATACTAACTTAATGATATATATATATATATATATATATATATATATATATCATTCTCCAAACAAAAGCAAGAATAATAATAATAAATTAAGAAAAGTAAAATTAAGCATGAATTAAGGTCTTTGCTGATTTAACTATTTTGGTTTTAATCTATCAATCAATCCGTTCATGACAATATAAATAATATCTTTATGTTTTAAATTGATCTGTCATATTTGCATGCCGAAAGGATAAATATGATATCTCTGTCATATATTTGTCATGAACGAAACAAGTTACAAAAATAAAGTTAAAGATGGCTTTATCAACTATCCATTCACTCATTGATTATATGATTTTTCTCTAAAGTAGTTTAAAATTTTGGATTGTTTCTTGGAGAATTTGTCGGACTAGAAGTCTAAAGGACGAGATCATGTGGTAGCTTTTCCAAGCGTGAGATTTGACTACATAAACCAGAAAAATGAGTAGATGAAGAACAATGGTGTTGTTGAATATTAGCAGATTCTTCAAAGATGCAATTGGCATGAAATAAACGTTTGAAGAGGGTACCTAAGGATGACAAAATTCGAACCGTTCGATGAATTTCGAATCGATCCATCCCGAATGAAGAGGTTTTTTCTTTTAACAATGGAGGCGGAGCGGTATGGTTTTTTTTTTTTGAAAAGCGGGGATAAAACAGTTCTGATATTTGCCTGCTCCGCCCCGTCCTATCTCGAATATTAAAATTACTATTTTACCTTTAAATATTTAGCTTTTAAAAGGATAATAAAATAATACAACTAAACCTATTATTTATTTATTTTTTTAAAAAACCAAAACCAAAACCTAATACTTTATCTTTTTCTTTCTCTAGATTAAAAATTCATTTATGTTGAATTTATATTTAATTTTTTTTACAATGTTTTATTTTTTGAAAAAAATTAGAAATAAATATCAGATGAGACAAGACAGAGCAAGACAATTATAGATGTAACTAATATTCATAAAAGTGATAATTGTATGAAAATTTCAGCATCCTAGGACACGAGACGGGACATAGTAATCTGATGACGGGGCTGATGTTACAAAATCTGCCCCGCCCTGCTCCCTAAGGGTACCTCGGAAGCTACAAAGGCATATTTATATATATAGTTGCTTGAATTTATCCATTAAAGCTTCTCTCCAAAAATTCTTTCCCTTCTTCGTCTTCTATTTGGAAGGTCCAAGAGGATTACAGCACAAGTTGCCTACACCTTAATTCATAGAATAAGGTTCAAACTTCCACCGTAACCTATTGGCAATTACAAAAATATGAAGATGCAAGCGTTTCTGATAACATTGTAGTAATATCCAAAAAGAATAAAAATCCATTATATTGTAAATCAGAGAGAAAACATTCAAGAAAGCTTTAAACTACAATGGTGATACAAATCCTCAGATGTCATCCTCTTCTTGTTCAAAGATGGATCATTGTAACTAAAACCAAATTTATGTCAATAGGTTACAGTTCTACGACAAATTTGTAAAAATTCCAACACCTTGAAACCTATGTTGCTTCCCTCTTCATTTTTCTTGAAGTACCCATATCCGACACTCATATCCGATACATATTCGGACATGGGTGTGAAAATATAACCCTCCAAAGATCCTCCAAATACATGAAAAAACTTTAAAAAATTGAACATACTCATGTCAGACACATACCCATATCTGACACTCACATCCGAGTCTGAGTAACATAGCTTGAAACATCATGTAATATGCATCACAGTATCAAGGCTGGGATTTACTTTTGCAAAGTACTACAAAGCAATTGAATGGTATACTCAGTGTCGTGATAAAGGTTGTAGACAACAATTTCAGAGTAATAAAATTAGTTTTCAGCCAATCTGAGCACTTGTTCCTTTAATGGTAACCAAAGGTTTAGTAAGAGATATTAACTAGGCCTTTGATGATTTCTTCCCTTTAGCTTCAGCAGCTGGTTTGGTCTTGAAAGGCATGAAGGACTTCCCACCCATGAACGGCTGTAAAACTTCTGGTATTTCAACACCATCTTCCTTCTGGTAATTCTCAAGTATGCAGCACATGGTCCTTTCTGTTGCTGTGAGGGTAGAGTTCAACAGATGAACATATTGTTTTGCCTGCTCATTGTTCTGCGAGACAAAAAACAACAGAAACAATCACAAAGCATGAACCAAAAATTTAACCAGTTAAACTCAAGACTTAATATGATATATAATAAGCTATAAAAGTAGTTTAAATTAAAGCTAAACTGATTTGTACTCTTACGCTATGTTACTTGAATTCGGGGGTAAGTGTCGGATATGAGTATATGTCTGACACGAGTATGCTCAATTTTTTAAAGTTTTTTCATATATTTGGAGGATCGTACTCCCATACCCATGTCCAAATATGTGTCGGATACGGGTGTCGAACACAGGTACTTCAGAGAAAATGAAGAGTCAGAGTAACATAGCTCTTACGAAAGGGAAAAAATAAGTACGATTCTATCTTTACACACTCTCACTCTGCTATAACAGGACCCACCTTTTTCTGCCCATATCTAATTTCTAGTCTCCTTGATTGATAATCTGTACAATTTGAGCAGGACACCAGCTCTCTGTAAGTCTGAGATGCAGGAAACCATGCTTCCAAGTCATACTTCTTGGCAGCAGCATCATTAAGAGCACCAGAAACAATCACCACAATTTGATAAGGTAGCTTTAGCTGCAAAACAGGATTTACACAAATCCATGTAAAGGTTCTTCAACTTCAAAACTTTAGGAAGTAATAAGTTTTAACCCAAAAATAGAACTATATTAATATATTTCTTATACTATATCAAGAGAGGAAGACTTTATGTGCATGCCAACTTTTATTAAAAGACAAACTAGGGCCATTTAAGTTGAAGGACAAAGACTCCACTTTCTTTATTTAAAGTAATTTTGTGATGAAAACCAAGAAGATTGCCCATTGATAACCCCCTTCCACGTGGCATGTGAAATAAATATGAAGCTAGCCTGATTGGATTCATTGGTCCAGATAAAATCAACATTTAAAGAGTTCTAATTATAGATAGAAATGGAATTAGGTGAAAAACAGGAAATCTTTCGTGTTCAGTAAATTCATGAAAAGTTATACCATCTGATAAAAATCCTCAGAGTTCTTAATCATTTCCTCGTGCATGTCCCATGAATCATTGCCATTTGGGCTGGTAATGCAGAATTGCTCCAATTTCTCAAATTGATGAACCCGGAAAATTCCCAGAGTATCACGGCCATGTGAACCAGCTTCTTTGCGGAAGCAAGATGAATATCCAGCATATCTGGGGAAAAAAATTGTTTTCACAAACAAAAAGGAACAAAAAATTCTTTACTAGCAATAGAGGCATCACTTTCACATAATTAGAACCTTATAGGGAGCTCTGAGGGCTGGATCCAATCATCTAAGTGGTAGGCACAGAGAGGCTGTTCAGCTGTTGCAATAAGATATTTGTCATCACCCTCGCCAGTCACCTATTGAACATCAACAAAACCAGTCATGCTTTCTTATTATACAATTAGAAATGAACGGTGAAAACAATAAGCCCGCTAATGAAGGACACATTCCAACCCATAAAGAACAACCATTTTCTTTTGTTTCTTTTTCCTAATATATAAGAGGAATACTTACTTTATAGGAAGTAAAATCAATATCAAGAAAAATTAAATCATCTCTAAATTAGTCTAAACTTTGAACTTGTATAGAAATCAAGACCATCTCAGTAGTATAAGGGAAGAAAAGACCTCCAAAGCAACTTCCAAATGTTACCTTGTAAAGTTCCTCATCAAATTGTGCCAATTGAGCACACTTGGCCATAACATCTTTTCTCATGAAGAAAGGTGTTTGCAATGCTGTATACCCCCTTTTCTCCAAAAAATCAAGCCCAAAATTGATCAAAGCTTGATTGAGACGCACCCCATCTCCTTTGAGGTAGAAACCTCTACCTCCCGCTACATCAGCACCTATAGTACAAGACGATGGAAAATCAGTTAAAATGATTCAACAGTGAAACAAACCAAGCCAATTTGCTAGCTGAATTCATGCATAAAACAATACAGCCTAGGGTTCTATAAACTCATATATCATATTTTCTTGATCCCAAACAGTTGCCTACTATTTATGAAACATGGATCCATATTAGCTAAAATGGAGAATTTACACATTTTAAAATCCAATAAGCAATGTATTCACTTTAGATACGACAAAGCATGTTAACCCTGAAAAATGTATTACCTTTTTTTATATCTGCAATCCCAAGAAGCTCGACAAGCTCGACATGATTCTTTAGCTTAGGCTCCAACCGCTTCTCACCCCAGGTTCTAATCACAGCATTATTTGCCTGTATTATTTTGATGACATAAGTCAATACTCTGATTAAACCATTAGCAATCAAAAACCACCCAAAAGAATACAATTTGCTGTGTAACTCACCTCATCGTCACTGACTGGAACCGAATCATGCACAAGGTTCCCAATTTTCTCCAATTTAGATTTCAAAACAGCCCAAGCATCCTTAACCTCGACGTCTTTATCGGCTATTCTCTGTTTAACCTCCTCTGTCTTTGCAATCGTCTCCGTTGCATCTTGCTTAGCCTTTTCCACACCAATTCCAAGAAAAAAAATGCAATTAAAAAATATCACTAAAAGGAAGAAAAAAACCAACAAAAAAGAAAAAAAAAAAAAAACGAGAGAGAGAAACCCACAATTTTAAGTTGAGCAACTTGCTTGTTGATTTTGTTGAACTCTTTTCGCAGATTTTCAAGATCATATAACACTGTACCAGAATTTTTATCATTAGAAAAAAAAAAAATGAAAATGAAAAGCAGATCGAAACTTGAAAATGAAAGGAGGGATTGTGGTGGTAACTACATTGACGGTAGACTTTGTCAAGGTCGATGATGGCATCGACATCTTCGACGTTGGCGAAACGGCGACGTATGGATTCACGAATGATCTCTGGGTTGTGACCCTTTTCTTCCCTGAACAAATTGATGTCCAACATTTTTTCTTTTCCGTTTTTCTCTTTTATCTCCCAGCGAACAACTGAAGTGAAGCCGACTCTGACTGAACAACCTTAAACAAACACCAAAACCCTAGATTCTGGGACTGTTTGTTTTCGAGGTCGGGCTATTCTCACCCTGGATAGTTCTTTTAGACCCACCGTTTTTCTTAAAATGGGCTTTGCCAGTTTGGGATTTTTGGGTCAAATACACAAAAAGGAGGCCTCATGAATTGGGCTTATTGGGTTTTAAATCTAAACCAAGAACTTGCCTATATATTACTTTAGCCAAGAAGCTCATTCAAATCTCCATTTGTTTCCTTCTAATATTAGCTCCGACACAAACAATTACAATTTACAACAAATGATACTTTTTGACTACCCGGCAAAGATTTGAAACTGTTTCGCTGTTTCTTCTCTGTCTTGAACTGATTATTTTATTTTGTTTATTTCTTTTACATTCTTTCAGTATGAAAAACACTGGTCAACAGAACAAGGAACAGAGTAACTCAAAGAAAATATTTATATCTTGTAAATGAATTAATACATATCATTCTTGTATCAGAAATGTTACAGCTTACAAACAATTACTTAAAAGGGGAATTAGAATTCCCTTAAGATCATGATAATATAAATGAAAACACAGCTGCTAAAAGAAATTCAAGCAAGCAAATGAATGCGAAAAAAAAATCAACAAAAAAGGGTTGGCTAGTGTGACCAAGGCGATTATGATACACGTGCACTATGCTACTCTCTTTGTGCAGCTTTTTGGCTCATGAAGGCTATGAAAATTTGGCTCTTTTGGAATGGTTGTATGCCTTCTTCTCTGAGGTGATGGCCTTGAAGCATTAGAAGCAGAAACTTTGGTCGCTATGGAAGTTCCACTCTCGTTAGGATCTGATGTTTCCTTGGGTCTGGACATTGTAGGTGACATTTCCTTTATTACACCAAGTTGACCAGGTTTCATGAGAGAAACCAATTTCTTCCTACTTGATGCTACCCTGCAAGAATTGGGAATATAAATTAATCCTTTACAGAACATACAAATTTTCATTGATAGTATTTTCTGATTGCTACTTACCCTCGTGGTCTCACTAGTTGTTTGATGGATGGTGATTTAGTCTTCTCCAATCTGCCCTCGGATTTTTCAGCTGCCTTGTCTTGTGCCTCTTGGCCTTTTTCCAGCAGTGATGGAAGTTTGGTTTTCTGATGTATAGGAACAGTACGTTTCTGTGGAGTGGTAGAAAGCTTTCTTTCCATAGATCCTTTTGAAATCCTCGAGCTAGAGGTGTTGATAGCTGTTTGCTACAAAGTATGGTATCATAGGATAATTTCAGCAAATTCCCTATGATCAGTAAACAGCAATGGAAAGCAAACAGAAAATTAAATTACTGGCTGATCTTGAAGTGTTCTTGAATCTGATTCATTGTCACTGCCTTCATGTGCACAATTAATAGTTTCAATTTGTCCAAGACAATTTTCATTTATCTGTAATCAGGGAAAAAACCATAAGTCTAGGGCTTTATTTATTCCATGGTCTAAACTCAAAGCACTCACTTGTACATTCTGTTGTTTTCTCCATGAGTTTCCACCTTGGGATCCTGGAAAGGTTGTTGTTTCTTTCAATGGTGCTTGAAGATGCTTCTTCTCCAAGTTTGCTTCCTTTAAAATTCCTCTTTCCTAAACAGCCAGAAGATAATCATTAATCAGATAACATGGAAAAAAATTTATGCCTTTTTCTTTTTAATATTATCTACTCAATAAACAATTTGCATACATCAGTTCTAAGCCGAAAAGGTTTGGGATTCGTAAGCTTAGGTTTTCTGTACTTCATCACTTGAGCACCTTTTACTGCCGTGGAGTTTTCTTTCAATGTCTTACTCGTTACTTTAGTAACCTGCATCATCATGAACAGATATCAGAAAATCAAATGGTGGCAAACTATCAAGAAACAGATATACACAAAGAATATGAGTTTCTTATAAACAAGCTTAAGCTACCTTTTGAATGCTTTTATAAGTCTCATGCCTCCCAAGAACATCCTTTTTCACCAACTTGCCCGTAGCACAATTCAGTTTTCTGCAATATTAATTGTCGTGCAAATTCAATGGCGAATGCAAGTGAATAATGAACAAAAGTATGAAAAACATGTCATGAATTCCATACCTGTTTTCATCAGAAGCTGATGCATTTTCCTTATTGTCAATTTCCATGACTTTGCTTTCACTTACTCTGATGTCAGATGCCAAAGCATTTTCTTTGTCATCACTCTCCGTGGCTTCAGGGATTTCCTTGTCCTTAGAACATGGTTCAATGCTCTCTTCGTGGCTGCTCCTCCTTTCATTAATTTCATTGTTCCCTCCATTTTGGGATTTGGGAACACCATCATCTCCCGAATTCATCCCTTCAGAATTTAAATTGGAGGATGAAATTTCGACTTTCTCGTCTATTGCTTGCCCCAAGCTCTCTGAAGGATTCTTAGAAGTACCTGAGGTAGAGCAAACTTCCAAAGAACAACCCTTTGATTTTGCCTCAATCTCCATCTCAGTTGAGTCCTTTTCATTCGGTTTATGACACATAGGGGCCTTGGACAACGGCAAGTCTTTTTCGCTGTTCTTTTTCTTCAAACATTTTAAAGATTTAGCTTCCTGCTTCTTCTGATTCTGAGAATGCAAAGAATCATATACCCGGCTTTTAACCTCTCTCCCTCTTAACTGTTTCCTTGAAGCATCTAAAGCTTTATTACACCCCAATGCATTCTTCTTATTTGCATCAGTAATCTCAAGCTTCTTCATACCTGAACATATCTTTCTTAACGAACTACTCAATTCTACAGACTTCTTCAACTTCACTGCCTTCTTTGGAGAGTGAAAGACCAAAGCCTTTGCCACCACTCTATTCTTTGGTACCTCAATTGTAGTTGGTTTTGGGTTCCTAACACTTCTAAAAGTAGCTGGATTTGAGAGTCCTTTTCTGTTCCTTGGGGCAGTCAAGGCCTTAGTAGATGGTTGCTTTGCTGCCTTCACATTTGGGGTAGCTGCTGCACTCTGCTTAGGAACATGTCTAACTTTCACTTTGGCTTCACCCATCTTCTTTGAAATGGATGAAATCATAGCCAATCTTGACACTCTAGACTTTGAAGATTTAGCAGGAACTGTACGGGGGCATTCCAAATTCGAACTAACATAACAATCAAAAACAAAAAATGTAAGTGCCAATGCAATCTGTCCTGTAAAAATAAGAAAAGAAAAAAGAACATTTTCATGCATATTATATACCTTGAATCTTTTCTGTAAAGAGCTTTTCGAAGTCGAACACTTGGACTCCTAGCTGCCATAACCTGAAAGATTCAGTTGTTTAAGTTGATCAATCACTTAAAAATATGAGAAAATGGGAAGGAAATAAAAAAGGGCAAATTTTGTAACTAACCCGAAGAACAAAATTTTTATAAATTGCTTCGGAGTCCATTTCTTCTTCATGCTTTTGATCACATTCTAAGAAACAAGAACAACCAAATCATTGGGACATAAATCAACGAACAATTGTTTGATTTAACCAAAATTAAGGAAACCCAAATGCAAATTTAAGCTTTATAGTTTATCCTATCTACAAATTAATTACGGTTTCAGTTAAACATAAAACTGAAGTAAAAAAAAAAAAGTCAAAAGAAGAAAAGGAAACTCACCGACACGGAGGCAGAACCAGTAACGGTCATCATTTTCAGTGCGGCAACGATCGGGTGTGGCGAGGTCCACGAACTTAGGAGCCTCAATCTTCTCGTAGAAGTCGTCACCGATTACTTCTTCGCCGCCGGCACCGTTGATCTGAATTTCGTCCATTTTTCGTTGCCGTAGATCTAAGAGAGGAAGAAGAGGAGCGTGGTAAAGGAAACTAGCCGGTAGAGAGTCAAATGGTGTGGCAGTAGTATTCTTTTTTTCGGTTCTTGGAAACCGTACCCTTAGCCGATTGTTTTAAATTTGTTGGAGGTTCTGAAAGTAGCCGTTACAGACATGACCGTAATATAGTTTGCATCATAAGGGTGTTTTGGTAAATTGAAAATTGAGACAATAACCGTTTCCTGCTGTTCAATCCTCAACTAAATCAAAGTTGGATTTTGTTAATTTTGTTAATATTTTATATTTAAATAAAAGTATTTTTTTATTAAAAAATAAATTCAAAGTCAGATTGAGTTCGAACTTAAAAATTTTATTCAATATTCAATCTGAATCAAATTGAATTTATCCATTCAATCTTTAAATATATCTAAAAATAAGACATGTTTCATATTTGATAAGGATGATTGAAGATTAAAGTTAGCCAAAACCGAGTAATAAAATGAATCTTGCGGGTTTTATCTTTTACCTACTACTACAAATATGTTTCACTTTCATAAAAGAGTGCACGTAGTTAACTAGCTTTTAAGTAGATTAAATTATGCAGTAATATATTATAACTTGGTCAAATCCCACAAATCTTTAAACCTCGTTTAATTAGGTGAAAAAAAAAAAAAAAAAAAGAAGACAAGAGGCCTTATTAATTCTCACTGGGAAGTAAAGCCCAAATCTTCCAACTCGTACGTGCCTTGAAACGTTTGGTGGGTGCCAATGCCATTAGTGAGTGAATTTTTAGGTTAATAGCAATTAAGAAATCAAAGGTAAAGGAATTGAGAAAATTTGTGTTGGCCGGTGTACTGACTTGACCTGGCCCCAAAATTTCATCCCAGGAGCTCATTCTAACACTCATGGAGTTATTCTACAAATTATTTTTATCGTTTTATTACAATTAATTGAGTATCGAAGCATTTATTTTTATTCAATTGAACTCTTAATAGGACGAAAATTAATGATGGTCTTTAATAAATTTTCGTCCAATCAAAGATTCAATTGAGTGAAAATAGATATTTGAAAGTTTAATTGATTGCAATAAAATGATAAGAGTTTGAATAATTATTTAATTTTAATTCAAAAACATTTTTTATATTTAAACCTTTCAATATTAATGGTGTATTTTATTTAAAAATTATTTCACCCCAATTTGGCTTCCATGATTTTGAAAACCCAGGAAATTTATTCAAAACTTACTTCAACAATTATTTATGTATTATATATTTCACTAATCACTATCATGTATTGTTCACAAATCTCACCAAATTCTCCTTGACCAGTTAATCCAGTCTTACTCGGAGAGCCACTCCAAATATTAGATCATTTGACTTGCCGGTTTAAACAATATAATATGTTATGTTTCAACTTTCTTGCTCTTATAGAAATATATATATATATATGTAATAGATGATTATAATTTTGTATATTATTAGGGATTTGAGTTATTCTTTTTCCCACTTTAATTAAGAGTTGAATCTTTCTTCAAGAAGAATAAGAAAAGGTTTATTGAAGTAGGGGAAACCAAACAATACAAGGAGATATAAATATATTTTTTTACTCTTATTTGACCTCAATTTTTTTCATTTTTCAGTACAGCATTTTGACCCAAAAGTTTGATTAACTCCACTTTTATCAACAATTGTAAACTAAAACCAAGTTCAAATGAGCTAGAGTCTCAATATGTAAAGATAACCTAGCTAATGACAAAACTATGATCCTTTACCAGAATCATAAACTGTACTAATAGAATTGGTAATCCATGGTCCACATGGTTTATTAATTTAATAATCTTAATTAAGATAATATTAAGACTCATATCAATCACATTTTGTGTATTCATGTCGAATTCGTGTTATTTTGTATATTATAATCATATTTAAGGTGTTGTATATTTTTATAAATTTTGACACGTTTAAATATTCATATCATGTTCGTGCTATTTTTTATACCTTATCGTATTTTTATCACATTTTAATTATTTTTTTCGTATAATATAATTATCCCGTGTTCAAAATTATTATGTTTAATCTTCTTCCAATAATATATATAGTCAAATAAGAGGTTAAAAAAATATTACATGGGCACCTGCCAAACTGTATTTAATTTAAGAGGCGCTAAGTTTGGCAGCAACGGTGTACTAAAAAGTCTAAAATCACACGTAAAACAGAAAACCGAACTTTTTAAAGAATTTAATTGAACTTTATAAAAGGAGACAAGTCATTGTTGAATAAACTCAGCTCCCCTATTTCCTCTTCGATCCTCTTGATCATTCATTGTTTTCCCCATTTTTGTTCTTCATCTTATGGCTTACGAGTATATAGTTGAAGGAGTGATAGCATCTTTACTGGGGTTTGTTTTCTTGTACAATACTTTAGTAAGAGGAATCGACAAGAGAAAAGCTTCTTCTTCTATGGTGTTTCCAGTGGAAAATTGTGTAAAGGAAACAGGAAATGGGGAGGTTGCTGGGAGTACAGCTGACATTATCATAGTTGGCGCTGGAGTTGCTGGTTCTGCTCTTGCTTATACACTTGGGAAGGTCTCTACAATCTCTCCTTTCTCCCTTGTTAACATCATTTTTGCCTTTAATTTTGATGTTTCTTATTCATGCTTTGATGCTTTTAATGAGCAGATTGTAGATATTAAAAGTGTTAGAGAAAATTTAAGGAAAGGGGAGATAACAAAACTAAAAAGTGACATATGGTTGCTATTAATTTGAGGGTCGCCATGGAAATTAAGCCAAAACAAATACTTGAAGAAGTTGAAGGGAGCTTGGATCCAACTACGGAGCTTCAGTTTACAAGACTGAAGCTCTACCACTGAGCTATAGGGGCTGCTTCAATTTGCAAGCAGATTTTTTGCAATAAAACTTTCGATAGATTTGAGATTAACTCTTAAAAAGGAAGATGAGGATGACTCTTTCCTGGAATTTTTTGTCTCACATATGTTCGAAAACTTAATTGACATGATTATATTTACTTCATCACCAATGCAATGGTAACATTTCTAAGCTTACATGTTTCAGGACGGACGGCGAGTGCATGTGATTGAGAGAGACTTAAATGAGCCTGACAGAATTGTTGGTGAACTTCTACAACCAGGAGGCTATCTTAAGTTAATTGAATTGGGTCTTGAAGGTATCCAAGAAACTTTAACGACACTTCTTGCTCTGATCTCTATTGTTTTTTTTTTTTTTTTTTTTTTTTTTCAGGATTTTAACATTGATTTTTGCCCTTTCAGATTGTGTAGATGAGATTGATGCTCAACGAGTTTTTGGTTATGCTCTTTACAAGGATGGAAAGAATACGAGGTTGTCTTATCCCCTGGAAAACTTTCACTCTGATGTGGCTGGAAGAAGCTTTCATAATGGACGTTTCATTCAAAGGATGCGGCAGAAAGCTGCTTCTCTTCCCAAGTAAGATTCTTTCGCAGCATAACTTTTTTTACTGTTTTCATTTCTCTGTATCTTCTGATTCCTTGCTTCTACCTTTTATTTTATTTTATTTTTTTACTTTGCTCTTTTGACCATTTTCTCCTGTTTTTTTACTTTATTTGTATCAATGAAGAATTGAACATTTCCTTGCTTTGTTAGTTAGCTTGTTTTCATAGTTCTCATATATAAAAATTAATTATATTACTATTGGTATTACTTGACCATACATTATTTTTTCCTTATTATTTTTTTCTTCGATGCGGGTATACTTGATTTTTTTTTTAATGTTTTTTCATATATTTTGAGGATCATACTTTCATACTCATATCCGAATATGTGTCGGACACGAATACTTTAAAAAAAAAAAATAAGAGTCCGGATAACATAGAATTTAGTCACCGTTTTAATCTTCTAATTAATGGGACCATCAAAGGAACTTTTAATTCATATTCTCTTCCTTTTCAATAATGCAGTGTAAGTCTAGAACAAGGAACAGTAACATCTTTATTTGAAGAAAATGGGACTATCAAAGGAGTTCAGTACAAAACTAAGGGTGGTCAAGAGTTGATAGCATATGCTCCCCTTACTATTGTATGCGATGGTTGTTTCTCAAATCTGCGACGCTCTCTTTGTGACCCTAAGGTGAAGATTCTCTTATTCAAATCTTGTCAAATACTATCAAACACTTAACTAAAATCAATCAAGCTTCATTAAGGAACACACTTTGGTTAAAAAAAATGAAAATCTTTTATTTACATAATATAAAAGCTATTCATTTTTTTCATTCAGGTTGATGTCCCCTCTTGTTTTGTTGGTTTGGTTCTGGAGAACTGTGAGCTTCCACATGCAAATCATGGACATGTTATTTTGGCAGATCCTTCACCTATCTTGTTTTATCCTATTAGCAGCACTGAGATTCGTTGCTTGGTTGATATACCTGGCCAAAAAGTGCCTTCTGTTTCCAATGGTGAGATGGCCCATTACTTAAAAACTGTGGTGGCTCCCCAGGTATTTAATGTCTCTCGTTTATCATTTCTATTTATCTATTATGATTTTAAAGGGATGGAAAACTAGGGGGTTTTGAACCCAGAGTTTAGTTGAATTGGTTCATATAACCACGTTTAAGAGGTGACATCCAACAGGTCTGGAGGAAAAAGGGTTCGAAACCCTTTCTCCTATCCTAGTATCCTTAGGCTGCAGCTTCTTTTGTACCAAAAAAAACTAGGGGATTTTGAGATACTTCGTAAATACTAAGCAATTAAAAGAAGAAATCAAGTTCACTAGCCTTTGCAAACCTCTGAGAATTGTAACACCCACTCATTGTATGTATTTGACTGATATTTTGGTCTAACTCTAACCAACTTGATTATGGCATATCAGATTCCTCCTGAACTGTATACTGCCTTTATCTCTGCAATCGATAAGGGGAACATAAGAACCATGCCAAATAGAAGCATGCCAGCAGCTCCACACCCAACTCCTGGTGCACTTTTAATGGGTGATGCATTCAATATGCGACATCCTTTAACTGGAGGGGGAATGACTGTTGCACTATCTGATATTGTTGTCCTAAGGGATCTTCTAAGACCCCTGCATGATCTATATGATGCATCTTCTCTTTGCAAATATCTTGAATCTTTTTATACCTTGCGGAAGGTAAGCTTCAAATCTAAAGAATGAGGGTAACAAATCTGCTTTTGTTTTAAAATTTTTAAAAGTTTCAACTTACTGGATGTTATTGATTTATGATGTGCAGCCAGTGGCATCTACAATAAACACATTGGCTGGTGCCTTATACAAGGTATTTAGTGCCTCCCCTGATCCAGCAAGGAAGGAAATGCGGCAAGCATGTTTTGACTATTTGAGCCTTGGGGGCATATTTTCAAATGGACCAATATCTTTACTCTCCGGTCTAAACCCCCGCCCCTTAAGCCTAGTGCTACATTTCTTTGCCGTGGCAATCTATGGCGTTGGCCGCTTGTTACTCCCATTTCCTTCTCCCATACGCATCTGGACTGGGGCTCGATTGATTTCGGTCTGTATCTGATCTACTAAACATTGTTATATATCTTGTTTCTTTTACCAATCACCACCAAATGGTAAATATAACTGACCTGTTTCCTTTACAATTTGCTGCTATTTTCAGGGTGCATCAGGCATCATTTTCCCCATTATCAAGGCTGAAGGAGTTAGACAAATGTTTTTCCCTGTAACTGTGCCAGCATACTACAGAGCTCCTCCGGTTGATTAAATGGAGGGAACAATGAAAATTTTCAGAAGACACCATGTTTTTACTAATAGGCAAACTAATTTGTATCAATAGTTTTATTTCCCTCCCTACCAAACACTGAGTTGGATAATCTGCCACATATTTTTATTACTTTCTAGCTAAGAAACAAAAAACAAGTGTACAATAGGAATTATGTAATTATTTCAGAGAAATGACATCATATTACTCTGTCTTAATATAGCAAATATTGTGATCTAAGACTAGTCTTGCAAGTTTCAGATTTCAACTATAGTCTCTGGTTTTGCATTAAACATAAATTGAGTGCTTGGTTGCAACTGCTTTAAGTGATTAGATTTTAATACGATGATGATGAGTAAGTTGATGTTAAATGCTGAAAATCGAGTTGCTCCCTGACGATAGTTTTTATTTATTTATTATTTCAAGGTAATTCTCATGGAAAAAGCATCTGATAAACTCTTTCAGACGGCTAACCAGCTGAATGGCCTTTATACTTAAACAAGAAACTATATCAGGCGACATTACTGGCTTCCCTGAGGCATGAACCATAGCTACAAGCCTACAATGACTTTGGCCATAGGCTTCCCAAGCCAATCTCTACTTTTTCTGCTTCGTTTGCTCAAAAAGACGCAAATCTTGGGGTCAGTTTTGCATGACTCAGCGAATACAGGCGCTTGGAACAACCTGTTCCATTATCTTATTTATTATATAAATAAAAAGCCAGATTTCAGTGGATATTACATGACAAATGCTCCGCTTTCCTAGCATTTTCTAAACATAGAATCCAATGAGATATAATGATCAATGTTCCTCACAGAAATGAGAACAAAAATCATAAAAGCAGATGGCCTTTCATCTCAGGTCTAAAACCGAGACAACCAGTCAAATGCTATTGATTCAATTGTAAAGTTGCTTGAATCTTCTGCAGGCTTCCAAGACATTCTCCCTGTGACCGAATGCGCTGACCCTGATGAAACCTTCACCGCCAGGTCCAAAACCACTTCCGGGCGTAGTAACAATGTGGGTTTTCTCAAGAATCTCACTGAACACATCCCACGAGTTTCGGCCAGGAAAGTGAACCCACACATATGGTGCATTCTTTCCTCCATACACTTTAAACCCAAGCGAGTTAAATGTCTCTACTATAATTTTGGTATTTTCTTTATAGAAGCCAATCACCTCTTGCATAGCCTGCGAAGAAACAAAATCCAAAATCAGGATGCTGGCATTCACAAAATCTGCTGTATATGAAAATTTCAGAACATTACAAACTTGGTGAAGTCAACCAAAAAATCATTCGGAAAGTTTTTCTCTTGCATATTTTGACAATAAAGCCAGGCAAGGACACTAACCTCAAGCCCTTCAGGTGAAAGGCAAGCCAAGCCACCAGCTTGCGCAATATTAGATGCACCATTAAAGCAAGTACAAACAATACGGTTGAAGTCCTTGGCAACAGGAAATCCATCTGAAAATAGAAGCTGTTTTGGAACAACAGTCCAACCGAGACGAACTCCGGTAAACCCAGCATACTTGCTAAAGGAAGCTGTTTCAATTGAGACCTACAATAACAATAAGGAAATTTACAAGTCAAACATACATTTATCCTTTACCACTAGGGATGGCAATGGAGCGGGGCGGGGCAGATATTGTAAAATCTGCCCCCAGGCCAGTGGAATACTTTGCCTCGCCCCCCGTCTCGCTCCACCATGGATGTTAAAATTTCAATACCACTACCACCTCCATGGATGTTGGTTACATCCATAACTGCTCCGTCCCATCCTGCTCCATCCGATATTCATTAGTTATTTTTAATTTTTTTCAAATAATAAAATATTATAAAAAAATTTAAATATAAATTCAACATAAACATCAAATTATAAAGTATTAGGTTTGGGATTTTTTTAAAAAATAAAAATAATAGGTTTAGTTGTATTACTTTATTATTTTTTTAAAAACTAAATAGTTAAGGATAAAATAGTAATTTCAATATTCGGGGTGGGGCGGAGCAGACAATTACTAGAACTGCTCCATCCCCACCTTTCAAACTAAAAAAAAACCGTCCCGCCCCGCCTCCACTGTTTAAAAAAAAACCTCTCCATTCGGAACAGATCGGTTCGAAATCCATTAGACAGTTCGGGTTTTAAAATCCCTATTTACCACTCTAGAGTCTAGATAACAAGCACTAGTGAAGGAAAAAATCGTTAACTCCAGAATTACCTCTTTTGCTCCCGGAATTTCAAAGATAGAACGTGGGTTATCGTCTGACATATACATGGCATATGCAGAATCATAAACTATGATAGACCCATTGTCCTTAGCAAACTGAACCAATCGAGTCAATTGCTCTCTTGTTGCAGCAGCTCCAGTAGGATTGTTCGGTGAACAGAAAAATATGATATCCGTTCTAGCAACAGTGGATAAATCAGGAAAGAATCCATTCTCTGGTGTACACCTCATGTACTCAATATTTGCAAACTTCTCAACATCCTTTTGAAACTGTCCAGTCTGACCCATGATAACACTGGAATCTACATAAGCCTGCATAGAATAGCAAAAAATTAGAAAGACACAAGAAAGCCATTTCTTTTTTCTTTTGCAGCTAAGTGTTTTCCTCTTGCCCCACTCCATAATTAGTTTCTTACTTTATTTTTTCTTTTCCATCTATTTCAATAAAAAATAACCTCTGCATTGATACTTGCAAAACCATCCTACCAACAGAATGTGCAAGAAGGTGCTAACACCATCCAACAGTTGGGGACAGTGAAAAAGCCGTTTGCTTTCTTTACTATCTGATAATTAAGTCGTTGTTAGAGACCCGGGACCCAAACTAACAAGTGTCAATGTGACAAAATTGAGTGATGGCATGTCTGAAAAGAGAGGGAGACTGGAGTAGGTAAATCAGAATTTCACAGGTCTACCTCCCTTTCAAATAAACAAACTGAAAAATTGTTCATTCGTTGAAGCTTCATATACCACAGGACCAGACCAACCCAACACGAACATTTGACATAAGAATAAGACGGAATAGATTGAAAAAGATTGACACATTAACACAACAAAGAAAAGTCTTACTTCACATAAATATGAATTACCGGGTATGATGGGTCTTGCACTGCCATTGTAACATCAGATCCAAAAACAACCTGGCTCAGAGTGAAATCAAAACCACCAAGATTAATTCTGATAGACAAGTTAAAAATACTAAGAATCAATTATCAACTACTTCAAGAAACGGTAAGGCAAAGTACTTTCAAAGAAATCTCATAATTAAATCAAACCTGAAGGCGCGATATGTCACATTTAGCACCATCTGAGACAAATATATCATCTTCCTCAATGCCAAGGTTGCCATAAAATGTTGAAGCAAGTGCAGCTCTCAATGCCTGCAGAAATTAACATTAAGGTTGTGTCTTGAAACATAGTATTTGACATCTAAACATAACAAAATGCCTGTGTATAACATTAGTAGACTTATTTGTTGTCCCAATTCAATCCACTTTGTGCCTTTAGTTTGTAGTTGACAAATAAGCAATAGCAATTTGATACAGCCCCCCCCCCCCCCTACCCCCCCAAATTTATGCATCTACTACTGATAAAACCAAACCACAAATTTATTAATGAGCTTCAACTCCGAAGTCTGAAATATCTATACTAAATACTCAAAACTACAACATACTTTTTCACCTTGTTCAGCTCCATAACCACTGTAACCCTCCAGCGTAGACAATGCATCAGATCTCTGCCAAATAGAAAATAATTCAAATGGATATCAGCTTAATCTCTTATACTCGTCCATCGATTCAGCCATTCAGGCACTACTTGGAAAGATAAATTCTTGCAGCAAATTTCCTACGACATAGGCTTGAATAAATTTTGACGATGGTAGTGAGAAAACTTGGCTAGAACCAGAGATTTAACCCTAAAAAGGACAAAAACATGGAATACGTACCTTAGCCATTGCAGAAGTAATAACATCTGGAATAGGTTCAGTAGTATCACCAATTCCAAGGCTTATCACTTGTGCGTTTGGGTACTTGAGCAAGTGTGCACCCCTTCTTCTGGCAACCTATTACAAAAACCATTTACTCTCAACAACAAATAAATAAAAGTCTGGAAAACCGACTGAGAAAACTTTGTCTTCTTATTAAAAAAAATACAGTCAAGACCGAAGCATTTCAGAAAACAGGACATGGCAAGCATAATCTGTATCTCGAGGAAAAAAGCTTATGTATAACACCAATGGAAACAAAGAAAAGCATTACAAAGAATGAGAAGTGCCACAGACCTCTGGAAACAGGTAACCAGCTTGAAGCTTGGCTATGTTTGCATTGCGAGAAACCTTCGTTTTGTAAGCTTCAAAACAGACAGCAACCAACATAGCACAATTTAATCATAAAATTATTGAAATTTAAAAGTATCTATAGAAAATAGAAATACCATTACTAAGTCATTTGTGCTATTACTCATGAACTGTTGTTCTTAGTAACATTACCAGCTCAACTACTCAGCATTAGCTTTAAAACAACAAAATTCAAGTTTACATATACCCAAAAATATAGAAAAAAATAACAACAACAAAAAAAAAAGAAAAAGAATACGCACCAGTCTGCTGTTCTTGAGGAGCGGCAACACATTTAACTATATTGATGCTTCTCACTGGAACTGAAACACTCTGGGTTCTTCTGCATTACCCCAACAAAAAAAAAAAAAAAAAACCCAATAAAAGAGAATTCAAAACTGCAAAAACTAAGAACCTTGTTCAATTGAAATGATAAAAAGACAGAGAAGTGGCATTTTGTTTTCTCAAAAACCAAAAAGAACCAAGAAAATCAAAAGGAAAAAAAAAAAAACAAAAGTAGTACCTTGAATTGAAACTGGTTTGAGCTAAGAAAGCAGAGGAAGATGAAGAAATCATTGATAGATTGCTCATCAGAGACATTTTCAGATTTTCCCCTTCTTTTTTCCGAAAATACTGGAAAAGCTGCTTCTCTTTTATGCGGCCAAAAAATTGATAGATTTTTGTTTTTAAGCCAAAGCAAAGGTTAAACCCTAACCCTAGCATTTGGCTTCGAGTCAACGTAGTCAAAATAAATTACTCTCACTCACCTTGTGCCACGTCATGTGGGACCCATTTCTTTGTCTTGTGGCAAGCACCCAATCCACGCGAAAAAAGGTAAACAACATTTACGAGTTAATTAAAAAAAAGAATATTTAGGAAAAATGTAAAGCCTCAATTAAAATAAAGCTACCGCTATCGGTTCTTCCCAATTGGAAAGAGAGTTAGGATTAGGGTTTTCGATTCCAAAGGAGAAACGGTGTGTTTGCTTCAATTGATTCGGATTTTTACGTTGGCATTGCATCGGCCCATCAATTGATTGAGTAATTTTTCTCTTTTTCTTATTTTTGATATGTATTTTGCGGAGAAATCTTATTGTCAAAATTGTCTGTAAGAAAACGGGTTTCTAATTTTTTTTTTCGAGAAATTTGAATTGATGAAAATAGAAAAAATTTTGATTTTTTTTTCTGTGCCGATGCATGTGGATAAGGCCAAATTAATTGAACTATGCCTTCGATAATTAAATTTTATTTTGTTTATATTTGTGTCTGGGCTATTAGTCTTTCATGCCAAAATCTCAGAATTTTCTTTTGTGCAATCAAAAGAGTCTAGTTTTCATATTTGATCATAGCTTTTGAATGGATTCTGTTTCGTTTTTGGGCTTATTTGTTCAAACTACTGCTCATCAGTTTTGACATCTATAAATTCCTGTTGGGTTTTATAAAAGCCATCTTTTGTAAGATTTTCTTTTGGTGATTTTAAAACATCTATGTATTTTCAATGGGAAATCTGTTAACTCATCTGGTTTTGAATATGCTTTTGCAGCTTAGATGGATCTGGAAACAGAAAACAGAATAGCTGCTATTCTTTTGAAAGAAGCAGCCGAACTGAGACGACAAGAAGACAGGGAAGGTGTTCATGTTTATCTTCAGCAGCCAAAAGTAAGGGGTCGGCCAAATTCACGGTTCCTCACTGCAACTGTGCTTGGTGTACAGCAAGGTTAGTTATCCAGTTGCTGTATTAAGCTTGCATTTTCTTCTGTTTGCTTCTAGAATCTAGATTTAAGTGCTTTGTAATTGATGCACTTTCTTTGCTTGCTAACAAATACTAGAGCAAGGTTAGGTTACTAGCAACACTGACTATTTTTACAAATTCCAATATGGACATATGAAAGAAGAACAGAGAGCTTTTACATACCTAAAAGAAAGGAGTGTTTTGATTAGATGGTCGTCGAAAGCAAAAGTATGGCACACATGCATCCAAGAAAAATAGTAGAAAATCTAAGGAAATAAAATGACAATCTTTCGATTTTCCCCCCTATGTTTTCTGGTACATTGAATTCGGATGGATTTTTGGACCAGCAATAAGATCTGTAGATATACTTGTGCAATTTAGGTAAATGTTAAATCTTTTAAATGATTTTTTCCTTTCAGATTTTGTTGCTAATGTGTGTATGTTGTCTGTGTTTGTTTCTTTCCCCCCTCTTTCTCAGCAAATCGAGCTGTTGAAGTGAATGAGATGTGGCGAGTTCGACAAAAGGAGCTGGAGCTAAATGATAGGCTAAAAGGCAGATCAAAAAAAGAAACCAGGCACAGCAGGAGTGATGGGGACATTAGCAACTCCTCCAGAAGGACCAGTGGGAGGCATGAGAGCGATTCTAGTGCTTCATGCTCATCAAGCAAGAGAGTGGCAGAGAGTTGTTATTCAAGGGAAGATGAAGGTCTAAGAGACAAAGAGATTGAGGACTTTCTTCAGTCAAGGTTTGTACCTGCAACCTGCTGTAATTTATCTTCCAAATTTATATGAAAAAACTGTTATGTGGGAAGAATTAGTGGTTTGTCGACTGACGTGAACCTGTTTTATGATGACAGGGTGAAACGAGGTCGAGGTTCTATAGGTTCAAGGATGGATGAAACAGGACCGTACCTACCCACAAATTCCGATTCCCCAGGAATGCTGTCAACAAACCCCATTGGAAAGGAATATCGTGTCACATTAGGTCCTGAGAAGCCTTCTTCACTGAGGTCTGATGAATCTTCTTCTGATGAGGAGCTTCGAGAACATAAACGGAAGAAAGAAAAGAACCACTCTGAGAGCTCAGATAAGAAGCACAGAAGGAAGCACAAATCTAAAGAAAAGCCTAGAGATAAGAATAAGAAGAGGAAGGAGGAGAAAAGAAGTAAACATCGCAAGTGAGTAATACAAGGGTTTTACTTTTACAGAAGTTAGATTTGTCAATTTATGTACTACTTAGTACTTACTAATAATCACGGTTGTAACTTGTAAAGAGGTCTTTTCTTATTGTATGATGAATATCTGCTTAAACGCTAATGTTTGAGGTTTTCTTTCTTTGGGCCCCCGTTTTAGACTGAGTCGAGCAATCTCTTTGAACTTCTGTTATAAAATGAGCATTTCAAACAACTTATATGCAATGCTCAAGCATTCATGAAGTTATAGACTAAAATTCCTTTCAAATTCCAAAAATTTTAACAATTCTAATTTTAATTTTACCAAACAAAGTAATTTAATTTTAGAATTTTAAAAATCTCTATAAATAAATTCCCTATCCCTCGTCCAAACACACTTTTAAAGTTTTCTATAACCATACATTTATAAGTGGACTGCATGTTTTTATCATCCTTACAAAAATATAGTTTCCCTTTTCCACTCACTGCTGAATGCATTTTGTATACAACCGGAACAGTATCGCATATGCCTATATTAAGCTCTATCAAACCAAATCTCACTACGTCCAAACTAGAAATAACAAATTTTTTTCACCATTATCTGTATCACATAAAAACTTCGCAATAAGGCAAATGTCATGAGTCCTCGTAATGATGATCCGTCTCGTCAAAGATCTCCTCCTAGCCAAGGTAAGGTCACATATAAGGCAAACGTGTGAGAAACGATTGAAAAAAATGAAATCAGAAGCTTGCTAAACGTAGTCAGAGAGGTACCTGTAAAAGCTCTTCAATGACATCTTCCATTGTTATTATGCCAACAGCCTCCTCTTCTTCAGGGAGCTTTGGGAGTGGATTGCCATTTAGATTTAGAATGTCTGAATCAATATCCTTTGTCCACTTCTTGCTTCGAGAACCACCTTGAACAGAATTACTTGTAGCGGGAAAGCTCTTCCACTTCTTAAGTGAACGTTTACGTCTTAAAGAATTCTCTTGTGAAGGCTTGTCGCCATTAATGATGTCAACTTTCACTTCCGGCAAGGGACCTATTTTAAGAGAGGAGAGACAAACAAACAGATAGAGCAATAAATATCAAAATGGCAGCCAGGCATAAATAAAGATTTTGCATCATAAATTTGTTTCTATGGACTGCTAAGTCATGTTATAAGTGGAAATTCAGAGAGAATATGCCAATAAGAGGCTGATACTTACTCCCGGCAGAGTTACTAGAAGGCGGCTGCTCTGTCTTGTTGCACTGTCTTACAACAACGGCCATGTGGCTATGACCTTTTTGAAATTCATTTAATATATCATACAATGGCAATATTTCTTGAACCCTATAACATGCAAATATATATAGGATCAACCAATGAATAAAGGGGTAGACAGTGAATTCTTTGCAGAATAATACAAATACAAGTTGTCGATTTTTTTTAAGAGTTCATTTACTATAAAGATACCTTGGAATCCTTCGTACAGTGACACTCTTCACAGGTACTTCATCTTCAGGGTGAATTGTCAATAAATTCTTGACCTTTTAAGATTAAAAGATAAATGGCATAATAAATACACGATTAACTCCCAGAATTTTATTTTTTTAAAATAATAGCCTAAGGAATAGGAAAATGTCAAATAGTAACAAAAATATTAATGTTCAGAAAGGGACTCGTATTAAATTTACTGCCAGATGCTAAGCACTTGAGGTGAAACTTATTTAGAAATGGAGGATACAAGGGCGGTGGGGTGTATTACATAATTCATGCAACCATTAGCATTGTAAACTGGAAAGCCCATCATATCACTCAACAAACTTTCATGTTAAAGGGAGCAGTAACAGCATTTTGAAGGAGAGGAAAAATATAAGCTGAAAACAAGTACAGTATAACACTCAACAAACTGTAAATAATATTAGTTGTAGCCAAAGAAAAATTATTACCAGAATGAGTCCGATAATGTTTGTAGGGTGCTCATAATAAACTGGCACTCTGCTATGCCCTTTCTCCAAAATTAAACTCATCAATTCCCTGTCCATAGCAAGCATGTAATGGTAGCTTATCTAATCTAATGAAAGTTGAAAAAGGGATGCATATGCCATCTTTCTTGATAATATACAGAAAATCATACCTGTCAAGCTTGGCGTTAATATCAACTGCAAACGTTTCAGATATAGGAGTCATGGCATCTTTAGCTGTTTTCTCAGTGAGCTCAAGTGCTCCAGCTATAATTGTTGTCTCATCGTGCGTCAGTTCTCCACCTTTTCCAGCCTAATAAAGGTCCAACAGAAGGATCATAAATCTGAAAGTTATGATGAAAGAAAGCAGATCCTCTGAAAGACGGCATTGCAATTCAGAAAGCAAAGACACGTCATTAATTTTACGACGACAGTTAAGCAAAGCCAGATAATAACAACTGTAATAAATTAATGGCATGGCAGGTGAAATTAATGGTCAAAGACAAGCATTGATTTGATAAATAGCAACAGCCAAGTTAGTAACAACTAAGTCACAGAAAAAATGATGTACACAACTATAGGGAACAATATAAGCTTTTATGCAATATTTCTCAAAATACTAAGAAGCTGTTAAGCAAACCTCGTTGCCATGAAAATTTACTAGAGTTTTCAACTCGGCTCTTCGGAAAAGTGCTACATGTCCATGGCCCAGCAGATAGTCTAACAGCTGAAAATGACATAAGATCAGTCAAGAGAGCTATTTGCAGGAATTACAAGCTTGATTGTCTTTCTCACTGTCATAAAGGCATTAATGGTGAGTGCTTATAGCAACATTCACACCTTGCTTATCGGGTAGGCAACAGGAAAACAGATCCAAACAAGAACTTGAACGAATGGAGCCACCGTTGCACCAATTGCCAAACCATATCGAGAACAAACAGATTGTGGTATTATCTGCACATACAATTATTATGAAATTAGGATTTAGGACATGCATAGAACTTGCTGCCTTTTTATTGCAACAATATGTGATTTCACTTTGCAAGAGCAAGCCTTAAGCCAGAATGGTTAGAAAACAATTTTTTTAAAACCAACTGTCAAAACCTTCTGGAAGAAGTTGCTCAGCCAAAATTTTTGCAAATAATATCTGAGTAACACATCAAAATAATCGTATCACAAAATATCATGTTCAGAGTTCAGCAAGGATTTCTATTTCTGCCGAATTCAAAAGCACCTCAACTCAAATAATCTAAGGTGGATTCTCACCTCACCAAACAGAAGAATCAAGGTCACTGAAATCAGGATGGCACCCCAAGCTGTGACCAGACTATCAAGGAAAATGGGAAGTGCCTGATAAAAATAACAAAAAAAGTTCCAAACATTAACTAACATTTTCAAACACACGAAACCAGATCCCCTGTTGAAGATGTATCTATAATATATACCTCCATCGAAGCAGCATTACATATAAGTAGAGTACAAAGCAACAAATGCTGTTTTTTGACAACCGGCAATATTTTTGCTGTTCCAAAAAGGGATAAAGTTAGCATGGGCAGCCTTTAATCTGAATATTTGACATGAAGTGCATAAACTATAAAGCAATATCTGACAATAATTTCATTAACCATCATTTAATTATAGGATCACCATTCAGTTTTGTCATGTAATTTGTAAGTCTATCCTTCAAGTTCAAACTTTGCTGCATTTTAGGAACAAAGTTTTCTATGCAGTAAATACCTTATTAACTAAATTCATAGATTATGTTCTTTCATTCGCTTGATTTCTTTAAAAAAAAACTATGAACCATAAATTTCAAACAACAAGCTAAATTACCAAGAAATACAGATAACTTTACATCAACCTCACTCAAAAAGTAAAGAACCATTCAATTCATGATTCTAGTTCATTTTTTATCGTGAATTGAAATAAAGCAAAGATTTCAAGTAAAGCTATTAAGCTAAGGCATGCACACTACATCATTACCATCGCCAACACAATAAAAGATATATTATAAACAAACTTTTTTATTCTTTTATTTTCTTAACTTAATTACAAAAAGAGAAATAAAATAAAATAAAAAAGTAATAAAATCCGTTTCTATAGAAGAAAAAGAAATGGAGGAAATGAAGAAATAGCGTAGTACCAGCATGTTTACGATCCTTGGGAGTACCAGACTTGGCAAGAACCTCAAGATCAACGAGACTCATGGACATAAGGCCCAAAGTAAGGCCCGACATCAACCCAGCGAACAGCACCAAAAATACTATTATCAATATGTGAATAAAGAAATCCGTATCGCAACATCTGTACTCCACCGCCATTCAATCTCTCTCTCTCAAAACAACCTTACAAAAAGAAAAAAGGAAAGAAAAAAAAAAAACCCTAGGATTTCGTTAGAGAAACGATGAACAGTGATGAAAAAACCTCTTCCATTGCCAAAGCAAATTTGTTAAGAGCTAGTAAATAGTTTCTGGTCGGAAGTAGAGATAATAAAAAGTTTATGATTTGCCGGTAAAATGAAAAGAAATAAAAGAGTAAAGCCCGCCGATACCGATTTGGCGTGGAAAGGGAAGGTTTGAGTTTGGGTCCGGTTAGACAGTGAGGTGAGGTGTGACTACTGGCTTTGTGGATGGAATTGGAGAAATAATAATGGTTCCAAACTATACAGTTGCGACTTATGAGTTCTGTGTTTATCCTTTTTCGTGTTGTATAATTAATAATTTATTATTAATAGAAATGAAGATGATTATCTACACCTATCTACTACCGGTATTTCTCTTCGTATTGTGTTTTGTTATATTTTTTTTCTCGTTTAAAATAGTATATATTCATATAAGTTTAATATTTTAATAATTTATATATATAAATTTTGATATATTTATATTTTTTATATTATATTATATCGTGTTTTATTTTTTATCGTGTTTAAAAACATTTATTTTTTACCTCTATTTTTATTATTATTATAAGAATTTATATTTAATATATTGATAATAAAAAATTTTACATTTTATAAACGAGATTAAAAATCTTTACATGTTTATATTTTAAGAATTGTTTTACCTAATTAATCACACTTGTAAAATTTAAAAATTAAATTAACAATGAATCAGATATTTTTTTTATTATAATTAATAAATATAATAATAATAGTAATCAGCTTAGGTAAGAGAGAGAATTTTGCTTGCACCGGCAAACCTCAAAATTTGTTTAAGTATTACATAGTTTAACACTGATCAAACAGTTTTGACCCGTTAAATTCGCGGGTAAACTTAAACCAATTGCTTACTCTTCTTCACGTGAAAAACAGTGTTAATCGTTATTAATTTATTATTAATTAAACGACAAATAATTTATATTCAAAGCCAAACCAAAACATTGCTTATCTTTGACAATTTATCTACCAAATGCATATAATTAATTTCGATATTATACTTAATTTGGTACAATAAATATTTGGTTAAACCGAAATTATATGTGTAATACTACATTGTTGTTTTGGTAAGAGAGTCTTAGTTTATTGAATATTATTATTCATCGTCAATAAAAGTTACCATTACTTGTATTTTTCAAACAAAATAAGTGTTTTATATGTTTAAAAAAATAAGATAATTATTTAACTATCAATAAAAACTTATCATAACATTTTATGTTGAACTATAGTACTTTATTTTTTTAATATTGAAGATAAAAAATTCGAATCCTGTCTTAGGAATTAAGAAAAAACATATATCAATTATTTAATTAAATATTCAAAAATTTACAAATATGAAAAAGAGTTATTTATTTTATATAGGATTTTGTTAAACCCAATAAACCTCCCAAGCTTAATGGGCCCAAGCTAACCATCAAGCTCAGCAAATCTTCTGTTGCTAGGCCCAAGAAGATGAGCTCGTCAGGCCTGAGCTACTGAGTGATCGTCATTGTTAAGCGACCCCTAACACCTATCACTTCAAACAACCATGTGGCTCACCTGACAGTCATATTTTCAGTCACATCGCCGCTTATCACATCGGAGCCTACGTGGGACCTTGATCCACCTGTCCTTAGTTAAGCCCCAGCACGTGACGTGCGACGATTCGTCAACAAAAACTATAAATAAGCCCTTTGAGACCAGCTGAATCTAAACATTTTTCCACTACTCAGAACCACCGTTGTTGCTTTGCCCTTCTCCTTCCTTTAGCCTTAGGATCACCCAACACCAAAAACACCATCAACGTATCTTAAAATTAGATGTATGTTAGCAAATACCAATAAGTTAATATATGTATTGATTATAAGTCAATGTAATGCAAGGAGTTAAGCAAAAAAATTTAATACAAACTATTTGTATCGCGAAAAATGATTATTAAAATATAATTTTTGTATTTATTTTATGAAAAATAATTTAATTAGTAAGAAATTAATTAACCACGCTTGGAACAAATTTGATGTCTTCTTTATCCGTCAAATAAACAATCAAATAACATCAATTAGGTAACCTGTCACCATTTCACTACTCATCTAGCGGACCCAGCGAACCCTATCAGATGATCTTCGACATCGACAACGACATGCCTTAATTTGCCTCTTCGCTTTTAGTAGGGTCATATATATATATATATATATATATATATATATATATATGAATATTTAAAAATAATAATAAAAAATTCTAATAACATATCAAGTAACTTCAATAAGAGTGAAATGTAGCCAATGTAGTTACATTGGATTGAGAATTTTATTATTTGGTTGGTTAAGTGAATTATACTTGCTTATATAAGAAGAAAGTGGGATGGTAGATGGAATGAAGAAGGGTTGAATCAATGGCAAAATTCAGTTGCTGCGCAATTCTGGGGCAGAGCCCCCAATTTCAGTCAGTTTCAAAAGATGGCAAACTTGCTATGGGGTAAAGAGGGGCATGTAGAAATCAAGCCAGTAGGAGCAAACTTGTACGTTATACAATTCCCTTCACAAAGCACTAGAGACTGGGTAATGGAATCAGGTCCTTGGCATATTCAAAACAAAGTGGTAATTATGCATAAATGGGAACCAGGGATGACATCGTTGGATTTCAATATGAAAAAAAGTTCTTGTCTGGGTTAAGTTGGGAAATATTCCACTGGAAATGTATACTAAAACATGAATTAGCTACATTGCTAGTGCCTTGGGGCAACCACTTTATATGGACAGGGCTACGGCAATGAAACAGAGATTGGAATATGCAAAAATTTGTTGAGGTTGAAGTAGAGGCAAATCTGCCTGACCATATTGAAGTTGAGCAGGGACAGGACATGGTGGTCTCAGTCACAGTTGATATTTGCTTGGATGCCTCCAAGATGCTCCTGTTGTAAAATGTTTGGGCATGAGGAAAAGATATGCCAAAAAAAGCCTTTGGTTGCAAAAGTGTGGGTCCCTAAGGAGATAGGAAAGAGTATTCAGATTCCTGACATTGTGAATGACAAAGATACGGGGGAAGCTATATCTAAAGAACCAGCTGATCCTGAGCAGCCTCACATAAATGATCAACAGTCTCCTGGATGCTATGGCAAAGTTCAACAACCAGCCTTGGCATATGCAGGGGTAAGGGATGATCAAAACTTGTTATCAGCAAACAGATTAACTGCTCTTAACTCTACTGTGGAACCAGAGCTAATGGATGGTAAAGGGATGTTGATTTGTCTCCAAAGAAAACAAGGGTAACAGCAGCTGTAGTAGCTAAGCTCATGATTCAGATTATGCCCAGAAAAAAGAACCAACACATACGGGAGAGAAATAAAGCAGGTAAAGCTGCTTTGGGATGTCAACCTTCCTCCTATACTCTATGAATATCTTAATATGGAATTTTAGGGGTCTAAACGACCCAAATAAACAAAGTAGAGTAGTTAGTAGATTAAAGAAATTGAATGTGGACATTGTCTGTCTCTTAGAGACTAAAGTTAAGCAGCAGAACTCTCAAGCTATTATTAATCGGCATTTTGCAGGGTGGTGTATGCTTCACAATTATAACTATGCTTATAATGGAAAGATTTGGTTTATGTGGAAGAGTCAATGGCAAGTTGATTTCATTGATGCCTCTGACCAGGTTCTTACCTATTCCATTGCCCTTGGCAGCAAGACTTTCATTTTATCTGCTGTTTATGCTTGCAATAGAGAAATAGATAGAAGACGTTTGTGGACGAAATTGCAGGATACATGCTGCTTGGTCGGGGTGAAGCCATGGTTAGTGGCAGGAGATTTTAATGTTATCCTACATCTTAGAGAAAGTTCAGACTATGATGGATCCCAAATTGCTAATTCTGATATGAGAGATTTCTCCCAATGTTTAACTAGTCTTGACCTGTTGGACCACCCATTAACAGGGCCCATATTCACCTGGTGTAATATGCGATCGGATGAAACTTTATCAAGAAAGCTTGACAGGGTACTTGTCAATCCTAGCTGGCTCGCATGTTTCACCAGCTCTAGAGTTGATTTTCTAGCATCGGAGGCTTCGGACCATTGCCCAGGATATATACAGTTACAAACTTGTAAGGATCTCCCTCCTAAACCTTTTAAATTTGTTAACTTCTGGACAAGTCATCCAAATTTTGAGAAGATAGTTGAGCATTCATGGTGCCTACCTGTAGCTGGTAATCCAATGGTACGTTTGCATAGGAAATTGAAGAGGTTAAATCAGAGCTAAGGACACTGAACAAGCTTCATTACAGTAGTATTTCGGAAAGGGTGCGGGAAAAAAGAATAAAATTGGAAGGACTACAGCTTACCATGCTGTCCCATATCCCAACAGAGGAAATGCTATTGCTAGAGAGACAAACTGCTAGGGAACTAACAGATCTTGCCATTGCAGAAGAAATTTTCTACAAGCAAAAGTCGAGGATCCAATGGGTAAATGAGGGAGATTAGAATACAGTATTTTTTCACAAATAAGTACTGGTAAAGCATAATTTCAACAACATAAGGTCCATTCAAGATGGGGAAGGAAAAGTGCTAGAAACCTATGAACAAATTGCTAAGGAAGCTGTTAATTTCTACCAAAAGCTGCTAGGTATCTCAGACCCCCAATGTCACAGGTTGCTCTGATGAACTGTTGAAAGAGCTTTTGAAAAAAGCTATACCTGCACACTTGAGAGACATGCTGGCCTTACTTGTCACTAAAGAGGAAATCAAGGCCATATTATTTGCTTTAAAAAACAACAAAGCCCCTGGACCCGATGGCTACATAGTACAATTTTTTAAGGCTGCATAGAGGATTGTGGGGGAGGATGTAGTTGAGGTTGTGTTGTTTTTCTTCAGGACAGGGAACATGGTGTCAGCTTTCAACTCTACAATCATCACCCTAGTTCCCAAAGTGCCAAATCCTCGGAGTATGAACGATTTTAGACCTATATCTTGTTGCACTACTATTTATAAATGTATTACAAAGATACTGGCAAATAGGTTGAAACAGTGTTTGCCAAGCTTTATATCAAGCAACCAAAGCACATTGGTAGAAGGAAGAAATCTAGTGGACAATGTGCTTATGGCCCAAGAGCTAGTGAATGGTTATCATAAGTCGTCATTATCCCCTCGATGTGCAATCAAAGTGGATATAAGGAAGGCTTTTGACTCTCTTGATTGGAAGTTTATTCTTCAAATCCTCAAGGTTCCTTCCTGAAAAATTTATTAGCTGGATTAAAATTTGCTTAACTACTTCTAGATTCTCTGTTGCCATTAATGGAGGATTGGCTGGTTATTTTTTGGAGAAAAAGAGGTCAGGCAAGGGGATCCAATTTCCCCTTACCTCTTTGTAATAGCCATAGATGTTCTTTCATGTATTCTAAATACTGTTGCAGAACATGGGGCCTTCACATATCATCCAAAATGCAAGAAAAATCAGCTTAACTCATCTGAGTTTTGCTGATGACTTGCTTATTTTTACCAAGGGACAACCTGAATCTGTAGAAGCTATTACAAACATCATGAAGATATTCTATCAGTTTTCTGGACTTAAACTGAATTGTGCCAAGAGTGAAATCTTTAGCACAGGTATACGGGATGTTGAGTTGCATAGTATTGCTACTAGTACAGGATTCAAGATTGGATCTCTCCCAGTCAAATATTTGGGCGTTTCATTGGTCACGAAAAGGCTTAGCAATAGAGATTGCCTTCCCCTCGTAGAGAGAATCACTCAAAGGGTTCAAGGGTGGGCAACAAAACATCTATCCTTTGCTGGTCATCTCCAGCTCATACAATCTGTAATTTTTAGTATGCAGAACTTATGGTGTAAGATTTTATCCTACCATCCAGAGTTGTAAAGAGAATCACCCAGATATGTAGTTCTTTCTTCTGGAAGGGAGAAGAAGGCAATCCAAGGGGTGCTAGAGTAAGATGGCATGAGGTTTTCCTCCCTAAGTCAGAGGGGGGTCTGGGTATCAAGGACTTAGTATCCTGGAACAAGGCATGCATATTGAGGAATTTGTGGACGGTGCTTACCAAAACTGGCTCCTTGTGGGTAGCATGGATTGAGAGGAATGTTTTGAAGGACAACAATATCATGCAGTTGCTTTCAATACAAAGATTTAGCTAGAGTTGGAAGAAGCTACTAAACTTGAGATGCACAACACTTAAATTCATCCAACAGCAAGGGGGCAGATTGACTTGGAGAATACCTGGTCCTAATTACAAGACAGTCTAGGTCTGGAATGAAATAAGACATCAAAGGGGAATGGTGAATTGGCACAAGTTGGTTTGGTTCCATTTCCATATCCCAAGACACTCACTTATAACATGGCTTGCAATTCTAGATAGACTGCCTACAAAGGACAGAATGCACCTCTGGGGAATTAGACTTTCTACAAATTGCTTGCTTTGTAATAGCGGGGAGGAGACTAGAAATCACATGTTTTTTAGCTGTGATTATTCAAAGCAGTTGTGGGGTAGATTGATCTCTGCTTGTGGCAAGAGAAGAACATTGGGACCCTGGCAGGAGGAGCTTAACTGGGCAGTGAAAGAATTTAAGGGTAAAACTTTGAGTTCAGTGATTCTAGGACTTGCATGGAACGCACACATCTACTACATCTGGCAGGAGAGGAATAGAAGGCTTCATGAAGGGCAAGGCAGATCGGAGCAAGAACTTTTCAATCTTATAGTTAGAAATGTAAGGGATAAACTAGTTGGTGTTATGAATTTTGCAAAGACTACTTTAAATAGTATACTCATAGACACATGGGGACTTAATACAGTTGTATAGGGGAAGAGAGTATTATTTCAGTCATACATAGTTATCATTTGTAGCAGGATTTCTGCTTATCTTTGGATAAATAAACACATGCTTATCCAAAAAAAAAAAAAGATAATTTGTTGTTAAATTATAATACCTAACCAAATTTTGATGCTCTCCTTTTTGCAAGTTAAAGAATCCAAGGAAATTGTTGTCGGATTTACCATACAAGTGCACGTATCGTTAACAAGTAATATAATGAAGAGTAGAGTATCGATCCCACGAGAAATTGTCACTAAATTCGTTAAGTACTAAAATTAAAACAATTTAATCTTATTCAAACAATTAATTAAAAGTAATTAATTAAAAACTAAAATTAAATATACTAAATAAAGAAAGGGTTCCTATTAATTAAAGATTGAAAATAAAAGAAAATAATAAGAAAAGAAAGCAAATTAAAATTAGGATTAATTAATTGAGAAAAGCTTAGGATTACAATTTCCCTCAACACTTTATATGAACTTCTCCTACCCTTTTAACTTGACTAATGACCTTGAGTTGTTAACCTAGAGTTCTAATCTATTTATAAGTATCTGTCGATGGTCTTATAAAAATATATCTCTTATAACTATATGTCTATGATAATTGAATTGAAGAGAAAATCATTAAGCTTAGACTTTAAAATTGGTTACACATGACACGTAAGTATATTTCTACCCTACATGCAGATCAATTCATCATAATAAATGAATATGAAGCATATGATATTCAATCCATGTCTAACACTAAACTCCCTATATCTAGTTGTATCTAGGTTACCACATCAATCTAATTGGTAGCTAAGCAATTAGAAGTATTAAGCACAAGATTGAATAAACAACTCAAGTATCATTAAATCAAGAAAGAGACTAAAATAATTCAAACTACATGTTGAGTTCCTTTGCAATCTTAGAAAAATATATTTAGTTCATACTAATTAATAAAAATATAAAATAAAGGAGTTTCACCATCATAAATATTACAAGAAAGATAAAGAAGATAAGGGATAAGAGAAAACTAAAGGGTTGTCAAATCTTCAGTCTTCAATCCTTCAAAATCTCTATTGCTCCTTGCAACTTTGTGGTAGCTGCTCTCCTCTTAAGAAAATTAGGCTATTTACAAGCTTAGGAGGTAAAAGTTAAGGAGAAGTCCTTTATAAATTCCTAAAAGGTTCCTATTTATAGAGTTCCAAAAACCTGAAGAAGAAAAATTTTGTGGGCAAGTAATAGCCTCCAGCTTGAAATTTCCATATATGAACTGATATTCTCCTTATTGCTTTGGGACTCTACAAAAATACAAAAGATATTAAATTAATAACTAATTAAAACATAAATTAAAATAAATTAAAAATAACCAAAAATAATTAATTAATACTTTAAACTACAATGACTTAGTTATATAAAATATGATAAAATAACTTTATTTTATAGAGTTATCAGAAATGCCATGAGTTCTACTTCTAGTCTTATTTGGTTTGGAAATTTTAATGTATGTTGTAGTATAGCAAGTTGGTCGAAAGATAATCAAGTATATATGCTATCACCTTTGTTTTCCTTAAATTTTAGAATGAAATAAAGTATTAGTTGTGATTCTTTTACTATGATTTAGTTGTTATATTATTATCTATAATTAAGGACTATAAACCAAATACTTTATTTTGATATGTGAAGGAGGGTAGTGTAAATGGTTTTGACATATGAAATGTTAGACTAAGTTTTTTTTATGATTCTTGACAAATTGCTTCTTGAATAATTCTTGCAAATATGAAAAGAGTTTTATTGAAGAAATGAAATAAGTGAAAAGATTTGAATCAAGTGCTATATCAGTCTGTCATACTAAATAAGAAAATGATATCAAATTGAGAGTTAACAATTTTTCCTTTTTTCTGAAGATTTTTTTGGATAGTTCTTTATGTCATCAAGAAAAGTCGCTATGCTCTGCAGTCTCATCACTATTTATATAACCATGTCAAGGACAAGGAGGTCTGTAAATCCTGCTCGACGCTTTGCAGATGGTGGGAGCGAACATCCCATTTGTGGGCTCAGTGCAATCTAAAACACGCTCATCACCTTTATTATCTATTGGGCTTTTTTGGTTGCGGTGACATCAATTTCCAACTTGTTTCTTTTCATTTATATTAATTATCCAAGACTTATATTTGTTTCCGATATTAAACCCGAATCCAAGTAACATTTTTTTTTTCAATTGGTGAATCGTTGGTTATAAACTAGAGCATTTGCTAATTGAATCTAGGGGTCTTGTTTAGGTGATTGAGGATTGAAAATTTAAGAAAATTTTAATCTGTAACTGTATCTTGTACTAAATCAAGAACCATATAATAAACTCCCTGAAGAGTTCTAGCATGTGAGTAAAAAATTATTTTAGACTGGCATCAAAATAAAGTTTTCTTGAAAAAGTAAAAAGACTATAACTATAATTAATATTTGTAAGGCACCCACCATATACCAAGCTTTGGGAATACCCGAGGCTTTCTTAACAAGAACCTTTTTATCTGTCTGGTTAGCTAGCATAAAGTTTAGAGAAGTAAAAAAACGTAAAAAACTGACGAGATTTGTTTTCTTAACTTTCCCCTATGTTTTTCTATTTCAAGCTACCCTTTTTTGCACATCTCCTAAGACTTTGAGTTTTTCCTTTCCTCCTTTTGTTGGCAGTGATTTTGGCTGTTAGATTAGATGACTGTGGATTATCATCTTCAAAGCAAGTAGAAGAAAGCAGAGCATAAGAAAATCATTAAACCACAAACACTTTGACAAGCAGGAGATGGTTAGGCTTTATTTTGTTTCCCATGGCAGTTGAAGACCATGAACACATAACCATCTTTTTTTTCAGCTGTCAAGTACTAGAAAAATTCAAATTAAGGAATTGAATTTCATGCATTCTAATCTATGAAACTGTTGGGAATAGCGTGGTAACCCAATAACAAGTACTCAAGAAGAAAAGAAATAAAGACACAATTTTTAACGTGGATCAGCCGTTCTTGGCCTACGTCCACGATTCCAAAGGGATAAAATATTCCACTACGAACAAAGCTTACAACTCATAACTTTTGCACGGACAAAGTTACAAACCTTCTTACAAATCTTTAACTCACTACCCGAATAGTCCCAATACAACTTCTACTTAAGTGTATAGACTATCTCTCACAAGTGATGTACCTCCCTAAAGACCAAGGTACCTATTTATAGGTGAGCACTCCTCTTGGCTTAACATAATTACTCAATGTGGGATGAACACTCCAAGTTAATGTGGGACTTGGACTCCTACTCAATATGGGACTTGGACTCAACATACTCAACAAATCCTCCCTTGAGTCAAAGTCCCAATTACCTCAATCTTGTCTGAAAAATGAACTCTCTTCTCAGTCTTCTTCTTATTCTCTACTTTGTTATCTTCAAGCGTTCCCTCATGGAATGGCCTTCCAAATAACAAATGTTCTTCTCGCCTTTTCTGCCTTGTAGAACCAAGAGATTTTCCTTGTACACTTTGCATGTCTTCCCAATTCCCACATACTTGCATCCATGCAATGTCATCTCTACCAACGAAATAATGTTGACATTGGCAGTAGGTACATACCTCATATTAGAAACATCTTGGACTTTACCATTGTGGAGCTTCAGGCGAACTTTTCCCATGCCTTTAACTTTCAGCTTTAGTTTCTTCCCCACATTGATGCAGCCAAAATTTTCATCATTTTGTAAAGTAGTAAACATGGCTTGATCCTTACACACATGCACATCAGCAGCAGAATCTAACACCCATTTAGAATTACTTTCAACAGAGTCATTACCTTCTACATAAAGCAAATCAGCATGATCATCGGTTTCAACTACATTAGTATCAGCCTTCACATTCCCTTTTTGCAGCTTTAGACTCTTCAAGTCTTCTTGTATTTGTGGACATTGAGACTGAAAGTGCTCATATTCTTCGCAGTAGTAGCACTTCACATCACTAAAGTCTCTCCCTCTATATTTTTCTCGTTGTCCATTTCTACCACGGGAAATGTTCCTTCCTCTTTGAAATCTCTCCAAAGCTAGTACGCTTCCACTTTTGTTGGCGTGATCTTCTCTATGCATCCTCTGATCATCTCGTAGAACAGAGGTTACATCATCTAGCTTGATGGTATTTTTGCCAATCAACAGCGATCTTACTAATGGTCTGTAAGATTGCGGTAGTGAAGCTAACAAAGCAATTGCTTGCTCTTCATCACTTAAAGTCTCTCCTATATTCAGCAATTGACAGACTAGCTGGTTAAACTCATTAATATGATCATGCAAATTACCTCATTCTTCTATTTTTAGGATGTATAAGTCAATTTTCAAGCACAGACGACGGGTTAGCGACTTTGATGCATAAATATCCTCCAACTTTTTCCAAATTCCAGTAGGTGTTTGCTCATTTAACACATTGTACTTAATTGCAGGGGCAAGAGCTAACCTAATTGTGCTTGCAGCTTTCCTCTGCATTGACTTCCACTCGCTTTCTTTAATCTCGTCAGGTTTCTCTTCATCCAAGACAACATCAAGGCCTTGTTGCACCAAAAGATCTTGTATGATGCACTGCCACATAGTGAAATTGCTTTTCCCATCAAAGAGCGAAACTTCAAATTTCATCGTACCAGCCATGCTTTGAGAAGCACTCTTTTCCTCTTGACAGCAACTCTTCTCGCTTGAACCAAAGCCTTCTGGGCAACTCCTCCCTCGAACCAATAGCTCTGATACCAGTTGTTGGGAATAACGTGGTAACTCAATAACAAGTACTCAAGAAGAAAAGAAATAAAGACACAATATTTAACGTGGTTCAGCCCTTCTTGGCCTACGTCCACAATCCCAAAGGGATAAAATATTCCACTAGAACAAAGCTTACAACTCGTAACTTTTGCACGGACAAAGCTACAAACCTTCTTACAAATCTTTAACTCACTACCCGAATAGTCCCAATACAACTTCTACTTAAGTGTATAGACTATCTCTCACAAGTGGTGTATCTCCCTAAAGATCAAGGTACCTATTTATAGGTGAGTATTCCCCTTGGCTTAACATAATTACTCAATGTGGGATGAACACTCTTACTTAATGTGAGACTTGGACTCCTACTCAATATGAAATTTGGACTCAACATACTCAACAGAAACTATGAATGAGATTAATCGGCTCAATAAGTGGCAATCACCCAGACCCAGATGGTTATTTTTTGTTTGCACCAAACAATAATCTTACTACATTCACTTTGGTCAAAAATGGCATGAGGGATCTTGGCATAAGAAAACTGATATACTAGGGACAAATTGAGCCCATTGTCTGGCCCATGAGATATATGGCTTTAACATGAATCTTTAGGCTAAATAGTTTCCACAAATAATAGGAAAATAAAAAAAAGAAAATGAAGATTTGTTTCACCTACCCTCTTTCCCATTCATCTTTTTCGTTTTTTCAATGATAAAGTTGAGTGAAAATACAAATAAAGAGAGCACAGGCTAATAGGTGTCTCTGAACTCAAAAATTTTCAAGATTTATTGTATTGTATGGATAATTCACCATACACTGACGAGCTAAAGATCATAAATTCGAGAATCAATGCTTTTAGTTCTGTTTCTACTCTTTCGTGCTATAAAATTTTAGGGCCTTTGAAAGATACTAAGCTTTCGATTAATACTCAATAATCCACCACAAAATACTAACATTTAAAAAATATTTTAAATGGACATCTTCCAGTAATTGATTTTGATTAGCAACTTACAAAATTGTAGCTAGTAACTCATCATGAGATGCCCGATTAGAGAATGTATAATTAATTGTATACTAAGGGTTCTGTTTTCACTCTGTTTTATAGGCCCCTGAATATGAATCGGAGAGATTAGGAGAGAAATGTTGTATACAGTGTTTAATTTATTTTAGCATGATGATTTCTAAGAAAAAAGTTTTCATAAATTATGAGATGCTTCAAACAAACAAAAATCCATGAATAGTTAGGACATTGAAAAATATCCAAAAAAGCATTTATGGAATCGATCTGATTCTATCTCTGTTCGTTTAGTTTGAAGAAAAGAAGGATTCCAAAAAATCGATCTTTTCTTTAGTTGTTGAATCTCTGTTTAATTGATCAACGTGTGATATTCCAAATCTTTATTATTAATGAAATTGAAACGATCTCTCGATTGATAAAAAGATCCTTTCAATTGGCTAAAATCCTTTACTTGAACAAAACTAGATCTTATGAAATCAGCCCATCAAATTAACAAGAACTTAATACATTACTAATCAGTAATTCAGTATATTTGTAAAGCATTTCTAGCCAGAATTACAAGAAATCCTACAACATTTGAAACCATACACAAAACAGATACTCCCATGAGTAAAGGTCTTGGGAGTTTGGGATGTAAATATTAAATAAGCTAGCAGTGAATTAGTGCAAAAACGACACCAAATATTTTGACGGGGACTTATGCTCTTTGCTGCAGATACAGTGCTTGTTCTTTTTCCTTGTAAAACGTAACTCTCTCAATAACATAATAGTAAAAGATTAATAATATAATAGTAAATTTATAATTATGATTATAATTATAATTATAAAACTTAAATAAGCTATTAATAAAGGATAAAATAATTTTTACATTTTTAAAAAAATATCATTATCTTTGTAACACCAAACTTTAATTATAATTTTAAGTTTTAAAATTATATCAACTTAGCAAGTTAAGTCATAATTAAACAATCCTGTTGCATGCTTCTAAATTGAAAATGTTATTAAAATAAAATAATTAGTAAAAAATTTCAGATAGTTAGTAATTGATGAATAACATAATAATCAATTCTATAATTATAATTATAAAAATTTACATAATCTATTAATAAAAGATAAAGATTTTTTAATTATACTTTTACAAATATCATAATTTTTATAGCACCTAAATATAATTATATATTTAAGTTTTAAAATTATATCAATTTAGCACATTAATTCACAATTAAGTCATCAGGTTCCATACTTCTAGATTGAAAACCTTATTAAAATAAAATTGTAAATAAAATATTTTAGAAGGTAAATGAAGGGCAACATAGTAATAAATGATTGATAAAATATATATAATACTAAATAATAGATAACTTAATAGTAAATTCCATAAGCGTAATTGTAAAAATTTACATTACCTAATAATAAATGTAAAAAAATAAATTTACACTTTTGTAAATATCATCATCGTTGTAACACCTAATTATAATTATACATTTAAAATTATGTTAACTTATCAAGTTAATTCACAATTTAATCATCATGTTGTATGTTTATAAATTGAAAATCTTATCAAAGTAAAATTTTTAGCAAAAAATTAAGATAATTAATAAATGATAAATGAAATAGTAGTAATGGTCAATAACGTAATAGTAAAATTGATAATTGTAATTGTAAAAATTTATATAAACTACTAATAAATGATAAAAGAAACTTTATACTTTTTGTATATATAATATTAATTATACTTTTAAAATTTGAAATTATATTAAATTAATATGTTATCTCAAAATTTAGTCATCAAGTTGAGTGTTGGAAACCTTATTAATAAATTATTAGTAAAAAATTCATTAGATTATTACTAAATGATGAATAACATAGTATTAATTGATTAATAATGTAATAGCAAATGATTAATAACATAACAGTGAATTATAAATAAAATATCACTAAATGATAAAATTGATAATAAATTATTAATAACATAACAATAAATAAATAAATTTCATACTTATAATTGTGAAATTTTACATAATCTATTAATAAAGTATAAAGTAATTTTTATATTTTTACAAATATCATCATATTTATAATATCTATATGTAATTATACATTTATGTTTCGTAACTACGTTAATTCAGCACATAATTTACAAGTAAATCTTCAAGTTTTATACTTTTAGATTAAAAACCATATTAAATAAAAGTTGTAATAAAAGCTTTCAAGTAGTTAATAAATGATGAATAAATGTTATAATAAATTTTATAATTATAAAAAATTACCTAAACTATTTATAAATATAAAAAAAAATTGTACTTTTAAAAATACTCATTTTTATGATACCTAAGAACCTAACTATAATTATACATTTAATAAATTTAAGAATTATGTAAAAAAAATGGCTCCAAAAAAGAAGTCACAAAGCAAAGCAACAAAAACCTACTTCATTTTCTTCATCATCAAAAATCAGTCAAACGTGTCGATCCTCTACCCCTGATTGTCCCTAATGCTTCTTTTGTATCTTTTAATTAAAAAATACACCAAGTGTCGGTGAAAGCAAAAATTAAAAAGAAAAGAAATCTGAGTTGTTTAAAAAAAGAAACAAAAAGTCAAAAAGTAGAAGAAAAACGGAGCAGGAAAAAAAAAAAAAAAAAAAAAAAGAGTATTTATTTCACCTTACTTCTTTTCCTTCCTTCTTCTTCTACACCTCTTTCTGTGTTCATGATGCTTCTTTTGTATTTTAAAATGAGAAAACCATTTAATATATAAATTAACCCAAAAAAAAAGTCTGATACTCAATTGCATATATCGTGAAAACAATTAATAATTTTCCAAATTTTATTAAAACTCATTTTATCGATTTAATCTGAAACCATCTAAGTAAATATAAATAATTTAATTTAATTATTTAATATGATACTTATCTATATACATTATGCTTTACATTAAAAATGATTCATTATTATTTTTATTATTAAAAAATAAAAGTATTAGTTATTTTTTTTGGGCCAAAAATTATTAATTAGTTTAATAAAAGTTTTATTTTAAATAAAAAACTCAAATAAACCCTCAAAACTTTACTCAAAAAAAAAGTCTTCAATCTTTTATTACATAAAATAAAAGTTAGAAATTTTTATTTCATTATAATTATACCCGTTAAATCTTAAAATTTAATGAATAAAAGCAATTGCTATAATTTTTAAAATAGCATTCTTTCAAATATTTATTATTCAACTCATCTAAATAAATCTAAGTAATCATCTTTTAAAATTATATCATCTAGCTAAAAAGAGTATAAAAAAAAATTGAACATTTTACAATGTCAAAGATAAAACCTTAATTTAATGCAATAAAAAATCAAAAACTTATTTTTATTTTTGAATAAAGAAAATTTATTTAACTATTATACTTTTAAATAACAATAATGATGTAATATTTATCATTCACTTCAAAGCACCTGTAATATAAACTAATACTAGATAATGTCACATCCATTTTGTGGGTAAAAAAAATTTGTGTAAAGAATATATATATGATCAGTTAGAATGATATTTTTTTTAAATAAATAGTATCTTTTTAAGGGAGTGTTAGTTTTTTTTTTTTTTAAAGAGAATGTAGTTTTTTAAATGAGGGTAGTTTATTTAAGGAAATGATAGTTTTTTTAAGAGAGTGAATTAAATTTTTTTTAAAATATATTATATTAAAAAATTGAAAGACATAAATGCCAAATAATATTATTATTTAATTTATTAAAATTTAATTTTTAAGTCAATTGTTCAAATCATGACATCAACTCAATCACTCATTTTATAATAAAAGTCACATAAAATATTAAATTTTTATTAAAATTAGTTAGTGGTTAGTTTGTAAATATGGGTAGTTTTTTTAAAAGAAGTAGGTAGTTTTTAAAAAAAATTGATAATTTAAAAAAAAATCATATAAAAATTAAAAATCATCAATATTTTTATTATATTTTTTGATATAATAATTTATTTAGTTTTTTTTTTAAATTGAATTATTGTTATTTAATTCATAATATCAACTCAATCATTTTTTTTTTTTAAATATAGTATTAGATAGATAAAAAAAAAAAGTTTCAATACTTGATAGATAGTGGTGCTGTCAAAGTCGATTCTCATGTGTTTTTCATGAATTTTCTTATCTTTGACCAAACTGGGGTAATATCCGCGCAAAGATATCTGCTGGGAACGCTCGATTTTCCTGCTCTAACGCGCGATTTCTATTAAAGTCTAATAATATAGTAGGAGGTAAATGCTGAAATGATTTGTCAGTACTGATCGCTTATTTATTTTTAAACTTGATTGTCTTCAGTTCATATTAATTAAGAAATTTAAAATTATGTTCGAATATTTTCGTTTAAAATTAAGTATGTTCGTATTTATTTATTTATTTAAATTAAATAAAATAAAATTATTTACGAATATTAAATGAACATATTCATGAACATATATGATATAATCGAACATGTTTGTGAATAATTAAAAATATATTCATAAACTATAAATAAATAAATCTAAATAATTTTAACAAACAAGCAAATAAAAAAATAAATTAATTTTGAATTATTATTAAATATAAAATAACAAAATATAAATATAATTAAATTTAAGTTATTATTAAATATAACTAATAAAATACAAATATTATTAATTTATTAATTTAAGTTATTAAATAATATTAATTATATTATAAGTTAATAAAATAAAATAAAATACAAATAATATTATAATCAAATAATAAATCAATTTTAAACGAAATTTAAACAATTTATTAAACGAATTTTAAATGATTCATAAATAAATTTGTTCGTAAACATAAATTAACTAAACAAACGTTATTCGTGTTCGATTCATTTAATAAACGAATCTTAAAATCATATTAAAAATTATTTATTCAACTTAATAAATATATAAATAAATATAAATTAAACTAAATTATTAGGTTATAACTAGCGCCATTTTGGACGCGTTTCTGATTTTTCTCTGTTTATTTATTTATTAAAGTTTTTTCCTGAAAGTTTCAATGACTTATGACTCGTTTTTATCTTTTCTTTTCTTTTCTTTGTTTTTGTTTTTATTATTATTTTTTTAATTTAAAGCCAATACCAACATTGCGTGAACCAAAGGATATACATATCTTAATGTACAAGGCTTTATGATCATTTAAACTATAATTCTCAACATTCATTAGGGTAGTGAAAATATATTTTTAAAAATTAAATAAATTATGTTTAAAAAATTAAATATAAAAAAATGAGTAATTATTTAAAAAAATTTGGTATTTTTTTAGGTTGGTAGTTTTTTAAAATAACAATTTTTTAAAGGTAAATAGATAACTTTTTTTTTATTAAAAATATTATATAAAATATTAAAAGACATAATTATCATTATTTAATTATTTAATTTGATTTAATTTTTTATACTTTCATCAACTAAGATCAATCACTTATTTTATAACTAATATTTATTATCACATGCTTTTATATGTGAATACTTATTATTTTATCTATTTTTGATTATATAATTGTATATTTTAAAAATAAATTAAACTAATAAAATATATATTAATTAAAATTTGATAAAATTTGTTTCATATGCAAATTATATCAAATTATTATAAAATATATTATTTTTAATATCAATGCAAAATTAATTATAAATATAAAAAATTTAATTATTTTTTATTTATACTAAATAAATTAATTTATTTTTCAAGGTTAGTGAAACATTTAAACTTTTAAAATAAAACAGTTTTATATCAATTTTATTTTTTATTTGTTATCAAATTAATCTATTTTACGAAAGTATTTTAATAAAATTAAATTTATTCTTTATAAATTAAATAAATCTTATTAATAATAAAAAATATTTAAAATAATAAATTAGTAATATAATAAATAATATCAATTCAAAAAAAAATTTACGTTCGTAATTTTATATATATTATATAGATAATACGTCGTAATTTAGATAATTCTAGCTACATCAAAATTAGAATTTAGAAATTAGAATTAATAAAGTAATCTAAAACAGCCATAACTCCGAAACTTTGGGCGAATCATGTTGTGTCTAGCGAGACTTGGAGGTCTTGTTCAGTTTGCGAAATTTCTGCGAAAAAGAACATATGTTGTGCTGACGTGTGTTCGAAAGAGAATATCGAACATTCGAAACCAAGTGACAAATTTGCAAGTTCAAGGAAAGCGTATGTAAACTGACCATGTACAAAAATTGAGAAGATAGCTTATTGAGTACTGCAGTGCCTATGGAGGATTCTGAGAACAAATGGATCGAGGACAAATTGTCGAACTCAATAGCTTTAGCGAAGCGTGTTTTCTCAGCAGTTCATGAGGTAAAGTCTTTCCAGGAAGAACGGTTTGAGGTAGAGAAGAGAGTTGATCAGCTGTCCTTTTTGCTGAAAACCCTGCTGCGCTTCATCACCAACACCTCAGCTAAGAGATCCCTCTACTTGCGCCCAGTTGACCGCATACTTGAGGAGGTTCAAGGAAGCCTGAAGCACGCCCTAGACATCGCCAGCAAGTTCAATCTCAAAAGTTGGTTCTTCAATACCACCAAAACTACCGATTTTCAACCACTCTTCCTCAATTTAGATGATTCTATCGGCAACATGAAGTGGCTTCTTACATTGTACGACCCCATAAACAATGGTGCCTTTGGGGGAATTTTTGTCTTCCTCCCCGCTCCATTCCAATTTTTTCACTGGTCTGGCATTGCATAGCCACCGTCCAAATGGGGCGCCGATTAAGTGATCGAATCGATGCCATTGAGAGTCTTGCTTCGCTTGCTCATGATAACAACTTGTACCAGAAATACATCGTGCAAGAAGGGGGTGTGCCTCCTTTATTAAAGCTTTTGGAAGAGAGCGCTTCTCTTTATGCGCAAATAGCAGCGGCTGATGCCCTGTGTACTTTTAACTTATAATGACCTAGAGATTATGAAGAATATTGTGATCGTTATAGTTCGTTTACTGAAGGATGCGCCTATTGAGGTTCAGATTCATGCAGCGGATTTAGTGACCACAATGGCAGAGCTAGATGCGGCACCTGAATATGATTCCGCCAAAGGGAATGTGATTTGGCCACTGGTAACATTGCTATCATCCGAGACATCTGTGGATGACTCTAGAATAAATCTGCGAAAGCGTGAACTCAAAATTCGTTGTGCTGAGGTTTTGTGGACTCTCGCTGCTAGGAGCGTTTCGAATTGTAGGACAATAACAAAGACAAAAGCAACGCTTTGCTTGGCTAAGTTGGTGGAGAAGGAACATGGTAAATTACAGTACTATTGTTTGATGACTATAATGGAGATAACAGCTGTTGCTGAATCTGATATTCATTTTAGACGCGCTGTATTCAAAACTAATTCCCCTTCAGCAAAGGCTGTTGTTGATCAGCTCTTGAGGGTGATTAAAGAATCAGAGGACCCTATACAGCAAATTCCAGCCATCAGATCCATTGGTTCATTGGCAAGGATTTTCCCATCACGCGAGACTAAGGGAGTAATTGCTCCCTTAGTCTCGTTACTTAACAACAGGCACATAACAGTGGCAACAGAAGCTGCCATTGCTTTGCAAAAGTTTACGTCTCCCAAAAATTACCTTTGTATTGAGCATTGGAAGTCAGTAATGGAGTTTATTAGTTTACCGGCCTTGATGAGATTGATTGGAGGCGGTAATAAGATGCAGCAGCATAGAGGGGACCTGCTGATCATCCGCTATCTTTTTTATGTCTACCAGCATTTACGAGGTTGTCATTCATTAAGTAACAAATCAGCTGATCACAATTGGGCAGATAAAGATTATGCATCTCTAGTCTTTTCTCCACGACGTAGTCATGATCATGAGTCTTATGTTTTGCCCTCTCAAGTAATAAGCATCTTGTAGATGTTGTACAATACAAATCAAATATCAAATACACTTCAACTCAGATTTCTTCATCTGTTTGTGTTCTTAAGAAAATGATATCAATTTGAAAGTTAAAAATTTTGAAAAAATTTCTTTTTCCTTTTTCTGAAGATTTTTAAAGATTTTTTTGGATAGTTCTTTATGTCATCAAGAAAAGCAGCTATGCTTTGCAGTCTCATCACTATTTATATAACCATGTCAAGGAGGCCTGTAAATCCTTCTCGACGCTATGCTGATGGTGGAAGCGAGCTTCCCATTTGTGGGCTCAGTGCAGTCTACAACACGCTCATCACCTTTATTATCTGTTGGGTTTTTGGTTGCGGTGACATCAACTTCCATCTTGTTTCTTTTCATTTATATTAATTAATCATGTCAGACATATATTTATGTCCGACATTAAATCCGAGTCCAAGTAACATTGTTTTTTTTTTTTTTTTTTCCAATTGGTGAATCATTGGTTATAAACTAGAGCATTTGCTAATTGAATCTAGGGGTCTTGTTTAGGTGATTGAGGACTGAAAATTTAAGAAAATTTTAAACTGTAACTGTATCTTGTACTAAATCTAGAACATATAATAAAATCCCTAAAGAGTTCTAGCATGTAAATAAAATTTTATTTTAGACTGGCATCAAAATATACCAAGCTTTGGGAATACCCTGAGGCTTTCTTAACAAGAACCTTTTTATCTGTCTGGTTAGCTAGCAGAAAGTTTAGAGAAGTAAAAAAAAAAGTAAAAAACTGACAAGAGATTTGCTTTCTTAACTTTCCCCTGTGTTTTTCTATTTCAAGCTACCCTTTTTTGCACATCTCCTAAGACTTTGAGTTTATTCCTTACCTCCTTTTGTTGGGATGTATTCTAAGGAATTGGTTTTCATGCATTTCTAATCTATGAAACTGTGAATATGAGATTAATGGGCTCAATAAGTGGCAATCAGCCAGACCCAGATGGTTATTTTTTGTTTGCACCAAACGATAATCTTACTACATTCACTTTGGGTAAAAATGGCATGAGTGAGGGATCTTGGCAGAAGGAAACTGATATACTAGGGACAATTTGAGCCCATTGTCTGGCCCATGAGATATATGGCTTTAACATGAATCTTTAAGCTAAATAGTTTCCACAAATTTTCTTTTCTATTACAGATCAAGAAGCCTGTCGTTTTGACTTTGAGTCCCTCAAATCAATATTCAAAGCTAATTTGTTCATGTGTGACTGTAAGGATAACATTCAAAGAGTAGAGTAGGCCAAGGAAATGAAAATTCATGTTGAAAAGAAAGACATTAAATAGTTTTAAAAAAGAAATTAAGACATAGGATAACGTTTTTGTCTTAAAAAATATGAGCAATAATTTAATGGTCAAATAACTAAAAATAAAAAAATAAAATCATTTTTTTTGGGTGAGGGCGGCCAGAAGAGTTGTGGGACTGGGAGAGGCCATTGTATTTGTTTCGTCTTGGATCCGGAAAAAGGCGGTGAGAAACTGTGAAGACTTCCTTTACCACATCTCTGATCTCTCTCTCTCACTTAAAACCTTCTTGTCTTGACAACTTTAACTCTGAGAGTCTCTTTTTCTCCAGGTATTTCTTTGTTTTATCAACCTTTAACTTCTTTCTTCAAGGCTTAGTTTGTTATTTAGTTTTGTTTTAATCTTGTACTTTATTCAGCTTATGCAAAAGCAACTTCCTTATTTGTAGCTACAGCATGGATTTTTATCTTTTGTTTCTTTGTTTTATACTACCTGCTATTTTGGGAATATGGGTTTTGTTTGTAAATCTAAAAAATTTGAGATTTTTCATTCAAGTTTGATGGGTATTGCTTCACTGTTTTATTTTGCTTTTAGTTAGGGTTTCCATGGGGTTTCCTCCTCTGGGTTTCCTTTCATTTGAGCAAATGTGCCGTCTTTTTTATTAAAAAAAAAAAGATATTTAATAATTTTTTATAGCTTGTGATGGGGATTTGAACTTGGTACATTCTTCATAAGTGGAGGTGAGGTTAAATTTCCTGTTTTTTAATGAGAAACAAAGGGGTTTTGCTTCATTTGGTGAGGAACTGTTAATTCCCCTGATAATATATTTAATGTGACCAAAGTATTTATCCCTATATGAGCTTTCTTTCATATGCTAAAACATTCTCTGTATTATATGAGACATTAAGAGAGTTTTATATTCCCTCCCATTTTATTTTATGGGAAGTGGTCTCCGTTCAGTCAATGTCATGCATGGTGCCAAGATTAAGACAAGAGGGAAGAAAAATAATCTGAATTAGTTTGGATTCTTTTATTGTCAAATGGGATGGCTTGATTCTATAGCAGTTTGGTTGCTCAAAAACTATGAAATAACATGAACCTATTTGTTAATGATATTGAAAATATATGGACAAGCAGAAGGAGATATAGTATGAATAGAAATGGTAAAAGCGCAATTTTTTATTGTCCTCCTTCCTACTTAATCCCCTATTTCAAAGTGGTCTGTGGTTCTGTCATTTATGGGTGGGTAGTAATGAGCTTAGAAAACAGCTGGTTTCCCTTATATAAGAAAAGAAGCTAATGTGATAGTTTTCTAAAAGGCGAGAAAATTTGCCTGTTTTTCGATTTTTCACATGTTCCTTCTTGAAAAGGACAATATCTCCTTAAGAAATCATATTCAAATCTGAAATGGGACACATTATCTTGTTTGTTTGAGCTCACTTGTTTGACTCCTAGTTTCACAAGTACACTTTTCCTGTAAGGATTTTAAGGTTGCCTTTTCTTTTATTTTTGCCAAATTAAAGTTGAGCATATTGATTTCAATTAGTTGTGGTATTTTCTCAAAGTCCATATTTTCTTCATCATTCTGGATTTTAGGTTTTGAAAGTTTAGACGTAGATTGCATTGCTTCTGAATTGGTTTTATCTCAAGGATATTGCTGAGATTTTGGAATTTGCATTCTTTATCATTTAGCATTCTGGTTATGATTTCGGTCACTCGAGTATGGATGAAAATTACTTTTTTCTTTTTGAAAAAAAAAAAAAGTGTAATTTTGAATTATGATTATTCTTCAGATATGCAATTTGATTTTTTAAATGGTTAATTAGCCCTTTTTAATCATTTCAGTATTATACATTTTATCCTAGGCAGGATTCAGGCAGTTAATTGATATATATAAAGAGAGAAATTAAATCAGATTAGGGGATCTTTGGATTTCCATCATGTTCAAGAAGTCACCTAGTAGAAACCAAAGATCCAAAGGTATCAAGAGAAAGCATGTCCTTCAGATTTGTCTGCTACTTGGGGTTTGCATCTGGTTAATCTACCAAGTCAAACACTCCTATGATAAAAGAAAAGAATTTGATGTGAAAGATGCTAAAGCCTCTGTGAAAGCGCAAAGTGATGATGTGATTCTAAAATTTGGGAGGAAAGACCTTCCTCATGTGCAGGAAGTATCTAAGAACTACAAACACGAGGAAGAAGAAAATGTAGTAGAGGAGGAAAATAAGCATGATGAAGAACAGGAAGAAAAAGCTAAGAGGCTTGAAGAAGAGGAGCATGAAGGAGCCAGCAAACATGAAGAAGAGGAGAAGGAAGAAGCAAGCAAACATGAAGAAGAGGAGCCAGAAGAAGTGCGGGAAGACGAAGGCAGCAAGCATGATGATGAAGAGCAAGAAGCTGAAATTAAGGATGAAGGAGCAGAAGATGAGGGAAGAGGAGATGGAGATGATGAGGTCGACGAAAATGAGCAAGAAAGAGCAGATGGTGAAGCTGATCATGAAGAAGAATTTATGGATGAGGAGAAAGGGAGAGAAGCAGAGGGTGATGATAAAGAGAATGAGGAAAAAGAAAATGACGAGAAAGAGGGTCAAGAAGAAAGTGACAATTTAGCAAATGATCAGAATCGTGATGGAGGTGGCAGGAATGCACATGAGGCGAGAGAGGAGCATTACAAGGCAGATGATGCTTCCAGTGCAGTGTCCCACGACACCCAAACTATTAGCTCTGAAGCTGATAAATTGGACATGGAAAATTCTAATGACAACTCAACAATGAATGTTTTGGAGCAGGAGAGCAAAGCCAATACATTTGAGGATACTAATGGTGATGAAAACAAGTCAGAATTGAAGGTTGATGAAGGTAAAAACTCTGAAGTTAGTAGTTCCTCTAATGGTGATGAAAACAAGTCAGAATTGAATGTTGATGAAGGTAAAAACTCTGAAGTTAGTAGTTCCTCTAATGGTGATGAAAACAAGTCAGAATTGAAGGTTGATGAAGGTAAACACTCTGAAGGTGGTAGTTCCTTGAATGCGACATACACTAAAGAAAATGATCTTGAGACTGGATTATCCAACTCTGAGAATATCTCTCTTCCAAATACAACAAAAACAACTGACTTCATTGACCAAGCAAGCAATAACTCTACGGAAGCGAGTAAAGAAACAGGCAATATGCCTGCAGAAGTGAATACAGAAATGCCAGGTTCACTGCAGAATGGAACTTCAGCGGAAGCGAGTAAAGAAACAGGCAATATGCCTGCAGAAGTGAATACAGAAATGCCAGGTTCACTGCAGAATGGAACTTCAGCTCAAAATACAACAGAAGATGGTATTAGTATGGTTACTGAAGAAAAATATAAAGGGCAAGCCAATGAGATGACTTCAAATAGACAGCAGTCTGATTCCAATACAGTTGATTCAAGCAAAATTGAAAATGTAGATTCGACCATAACAGAATCCTCTAATTCATCTACTAATGCAAAGTCTGGTATGTCAGAGGATATCCCCAGGATAAATGCAACAGCTGGAGGGGACAGTTTTGAGTCTTCCATGACTAAGGAGATTACTGATTCAACTCAGAATGAGACATCAGAAGGTGACAATGAATCAAGTGGAACAGATGAAAGCTCAGACGCTTCCTCCTTTAACGAGACTGCGGATGGAGGTCAGCATGACCCCATTGATTCTTCCGACAATACGCTTACGCAAGAAGAGAAAGATGCTCGTGTGGGTCTGAGTACACTGCCAGATATTACAACAGAAGGGAACAACGATGAAGATACTGCAGCTGAATGAAAATCCGATTATATGGCTGTTCATTTTTTTGCACTCTGTTTTGATACATAGACAGGTACTGTTTTTAGAGTGTTTCTACTTTGATTGAAATATCAAACTATGTTTAGAGAATACGGTTTCAACTTTGATGTCAAAATGTAGGCTATATGATGTGGTCAGTGGGTGCAATCTGTATAAAATTATGGCAAATTCCTGTATGTCAATATTTTTTAAATTTCTATTTCCAATTTTTGACATGGCTTAATGCATGACCAAAACTAGTCAGTTTATAAATCAGATCAATGTTGAAGGCCTCCTCAATGGATAAATGCTCTGAATGCTGAGAATTGACAAACATTTTATGATGTCTTTGAATGCAATGTAGCCAAAGCAAAATCCAATTTCTCTCTTTTTCCTTTTTTTTTTTTTTTTTTTGAGATTCTGAGACCTTTCTTTCTATGCTACCTTTCCAAGTACAAGCATTGTGTTTGTGCTGCCTGTTTGTAACTTTTTGAAAATCAGATGCCATTCGAGTCTGAGATCCCTGTCATGTTACTTACAAGAATTCCTGAAAAAGCCACAGCCTCAAATTGTTAAAAGACAGGCTGTCCAGTGGGGCAATGTACGACAATTTTAGTGATGATAAAGATATAAAATTGTCCAACCAAAACAATTTTGTCCAAATAATCCAATTTTCTGCTTCTAGACTTGCTTGGCAGCAGATTAACCTGAGATAATTTTAACTTTAAGTTACCAAATACCAAAACAGCAGATTTAACCTTAGATGACGTTGTATGTTTATCCAGAGTAACTGCCTTACCCTTTTGCGTCGGCAGCTATAAGATGAACAACATCCAGTGTATCTGTCATCTCTAAGAGAACTGCATTTCCTGATCTAACAGCTAATTCAAGTTCTGCTCCAATATTTTTTTTCGTCGTTTTATTAATTTATAACATTTTCTCATCTCATCAAAAAGAATCCTCTACACACTGTTTGCCTCATCTTATATTCTTATCTACATTCATTAATCTGAAAACTCCACTTATAATGAAGTTAAAGAACCTTTGGTTGCCTTGCTTATAGTTGCAGGAAACAAAAATCTTCAAATTCTTGCTACAAGTTGCTAAACAAAAATTAACAAATGGTACCTAACTAATAAATGTTGCATTATTAATTAGAGAGAAAAAAAGGTCTTTGGAGGAACGAAGAACAAGAACAGAATTAAAGATTGATTTGAAGTTAATATATGGCTTGCCAATCTGCTTCAACATTATTATGAAAGGAAATTTCTCCATTGAAATAGAAATGTTGTGTTTGTTCTTTTATCCAATTTCAACCATTAGTGTCAGTGATTAAAAAAAACGAACCGATCGGTCCGATCGGTTGAACCGAGAATCGGTGACCTATTCGGTCCGACGAGTATGTTAGAATCGGATGTTTACCGAACTGATAAAGAACCGGTTCAACCGGTTTTGTATGTATTTTTATTTTTTTTAAAAAATTTAATGAGATTTGAATATTTAACCTCTTAGTACTATATTAAATATCATACCATTAAGCCAAATTCATATTTTTATTAATTATTAGCTATATTTAATATTTATTTAATATCTATTTAGTGTTTAAATATTTTTTTAAAAAAAATCTTGTCAAATCGACTTATCCAACCGATCGGATCGAAAATAAAAAATCTAACTGATTCGACTTCCGATTTGATTTTTTTAACATTAATTAATGCATATAAAATCCAATAAAAAAATAGTAGTTCATAACACTCTAAACTAAAACCATGTGGAAATTGTAATTTTGTAAAGGGATTTTCATAAAACTCAAATAATTGATGAAATAAAAAGATCTCCTATCATGTAATCACCATGAACATGACATGAATCTCTGCAACTTGACAAATGGATTTACTTCAATTCAACACTTCCACATTTCCAACATCGGATTCTCAGACAAAAGAAAGTACAAAACAATGAAGGAAATTTAAAAAAAAAAAAAAAAAAAATCCTGCCTTGTCATTCCGCACTGTACAAACTAATCGTTACAATCCAGCTAAAAAACTGCTGTTAGTTATCTGCCAAAAGAATCCCAATCCAAAACACCTAACAAACTCATCAGATCAGTTATCCAACAACCTAAAAAGACAAAACCCCACCACATTAAACGACAAAGTTCTGAGTTTGCTGCCTCAGCTCTTTCCTTAGCTTTTGAGAGAAGGACCGACAAGCATCCATGCTTAGATCCATAGCCGCAGCCAATGCCACAAAAGCTGCTGCGTCCTCCGTGCATGTCACGTGCTGTACCCCTACTTCCACTTCCGGTTTACTGCATTTCCCCACACCTTCCACCGTTGATGACATTACAAACCCACCCCTGTACAAACTCTGCGGGGAAAGGGATAACCCAAACCCGAAATCTGACCCTGATCCGGATCCTGGTCTTGACCCGGAACGTGACCCTGACCCGAAGTCACAGCTGCTTTGTGGGCTTATTGATGGGGTTGCTGTGTTAGTTGTCATATCCATGGTGAATTTCCCGCCAAGCTTGGTGCTGAGGGTGGAACTGGCGACGGTGGTGGTTGTGCCTGTCGCGGTGATATCGTCGTGGAAGAGGTCAAATCGGTATCCAAGGGCGTCAGTGAAACCAGGCTCACGCCAGGCCTCAAGGCGGCCCCAGGGTTTCCAGGTTCCACATCCTGGACGGAGAATTAGCCATGCGCCTGGGTTGGACCGGGTGACCCTGTCCGAGCCAGGTGATGGGACAAATGGGGTCACCATTGATGCCATTGCTACGGGAGAGCCGGAGAGGTTGTGGATTGTAATTGACCATCCTTTTCGTTCTTTGGAGGATTGGTCTTTATCTGTTTTCAGAGAAGGTAGCCAATTTCTTGAAGTGTTTGATCCTGGCAAAGATGATCTGCACAACAATATAACAATAAAAAATTTTAGAAACACTTTGACAAAAATAATTATTAAAAGGCAAAGTCAAAACTTTTTCTAGTGTACTAGTTAAAATACTGAATTTGTTTACTAGTTTTTAATGTAAAAGAAGATCTTTCGAACTTTATATAGTAAAAAATTCACTTTTGGAAGAATTAGAACTGTCTACTAGTCACGTTTTCTGTTTTCTACAACAACAAATGTTAATTCCTTTTTGTCTTAAATCTTACTAATCAGCCAAACATAAATGAAATAAACAGAGATCATGAGGAAAACAATAACCTTGATCCCAAGTTCCGATCGCTCGAGTTCCTGAAACCAAACTTGCAAGTGAAAACTGCCTGTTTAACACTTCCTTGAACCTGAAAAACCTGAGGACTACACTCAGGCCCACCACCAAACTGGAACACAAATCTCGGGTCAGGTTCGGTCCTGACAGTTAAACACAACTGCGCAGATGATCCATTCTTGTTGCTTCTATTTTGGCCTATAGCAATCCATCCATTGTGAACAACAGACGGCCTTGATTCCGCTCCACGTAGATCCACCGGTACTGAGACCTTCCCCAACAACTTCCCAGATGCCAATCCACAAGTACTGCCATCAGGGTCAGCGTAAACCTCGATAGAAACTTTATACGATGAACCCCCTTTCGAGATGATTCTATCGATCTGGGACTTGCTTAGACTGAAACAAGCAGCGAGCGATTTCTGAGAAGAACAGTTGTTGCTTTCTGGGTTTTGGCTGTTGCCGTCTTCTTGTGATTGGATAAACGGGATTGTAGCCACTTGGTGAGGGAAGTTCTTGAGTTTAATCTTGCAAAAACATGAAGAAGTAGAAGGGTGGATTCTAGAAAGGGAGGGCTTTGTTGATACTGGAAATTTCAGGGCCAAATTACCCACCAGGATCCGTACAAAAGGGCAGGGATCCATTTAAGGTTCTTTTTTTCTGGTTTTAGTAGAGGGAGTTTGGGTTTTTTTTTCTCTTCTTCTCCTTGTTGCTGCTGCAGCAGCTTGTGAAATACTTAGCGTTGAGGTTTAGGCCTTTGGGGCTTTCAAAATAAAGGGAGTTTGCCGACCAAACGTAAGCAAAAAGGAAAGTTGAGAGAGAGAGATGAGAAAACAGGCTGTAATATAGCTGGGTTGCTGCAGACAAGGAAGTGGAGCCAGGTGAGGTCAAACTTAGCGTCACGCCTTGAGATCAAAGCACTGAGATTCAATTTTTAAAAGTTTCATTTTTTTTATGAAGAAAATTCTTTAACTTACACTCTGACAGTGACATCTCAATATTTTTCTGTGAACAGCTAAAGCTAACATTTGCTTAAGACTAATTTAGCATTGTTGTTGAAAAAAATTCAAATTAAAAAAAGTTCGAGTTGAAAAAAGTGTGTTTATAAAGTGTGATAAAAAATGTGGTTTAAAAACTTTTAAGTGTTTAGCATTGCTGTGAAAAAATGTTGTAAGAAATTGAAATGTCAAAAAAAGATATGTTTAAAATAATAAAAGTGTTGAGATGTAAGGATAATAAAGTTATTTTATTCAAAAGTCAGCTTTTAAAGCCCAAAAGCTATATTTTTTGGCTTTTTGGTTTGGCTTTTCAAACCATGATTTCAACAGCAGACGCCAAATTTTTTTATCTGTTTAGCATTGCGTTTGCGGTGAAAAGCAGCTTTTGACTTCAAAAACTGTGCCAGAAGCAATGTTAAACGAGGCCTTAGTCAAAAAGAAACCTGAAAATGAAATTAATTGATTAAGGATTTTGTTAACAAATATTTTTTTTAATATTTTTTAAAATTAATTAATATATTATTTATAATAATAATATTATCTTAAATATAAAAATTTATAATTTTATTTATCATTATTGAAAATATTATTATATTTAATAATTTTAAAAATATCTTTAAGGAATTCGTTAGCAAAATTCATTAATTAATACTAATTGAAAATTTTATTTCTCATAAATCATAAACACTAGTTTACCGAAAAAAAATCCTTTTTTTCTTTAATAATTAAAGTTTCCTCCATTAAATTGAAGAGTAAAGAAGTCAAATAGGATTAATCAATGTATTAAAGAGCATATAAATTAGACATGATAATATTAAACATGATATAATTATATAATACAAAAAATAATTAAAATATAATGCAAACATGATAAAACATAAAAAAAATAACACGAACATAATATGAATATACGAATATTTCAAAATCTATATAATACGAATTATAAACGTATCAAATTTATATAAATATAAAATATTTTAAATACGATTATAATATAATAAAATATAAAAATATAATACGAATACATGAATTATCAAATCTAAAATAAACATTATAAAAAAAATTGCCAGTGAAATTCCATCTAAATAATTTGGGTGGCTTCCTAGGTTATAATTTCTCCATGCATGGGAATGGATGGAATTGGGAGTTTGATACTTTGATTACAAAGGCATGAGCTGGCTAACAAATCGCACGTACAGTTATAAGATGCCAGCCAGGCCTTGGAGCATCTTATCATCTATGTTCAAAAACAATGATAATACTTTGTCGTTTTTCTTTTTCTACCTTTGTCGTTTTTGAATCTCTTTCTCTTTTCAGTTTTGCCTCACTCATAATAATATAGGAAGGAAGAAGTATCAAGTTATACGGTTATAAATTAATTAATTTTATATTTTTTTAGAAATTTAATGTATGAATAATATTTTAATATCAAATTTAAAAATATAATCATAATCATCTTGTTTGTAAAATTTTTAATTTATTCGATATTTTTATTATGTTGATAGAAAGTATTAAAATTTTAATATATATTTAGTGATTTAAATATTTTTATATTAAACAAATAGTTAGATATTTTTAATCAAATATTTTTATATCAAATAAATAGTTAAATATTTTTAATTAATTCAAAATTAGATAAACATGATTTATATAAATAAAATATAAAATACAATAATTAAATTAAACAAATAAAAATCATATAAAAATTATAAAATTAACTTAATTTACATCAATGTAAATAAATTTTATTTATATATATAATAAATCTTGTTAATGAATATTTTAAGGATATTTTTAAGTTATTATATATAATAATATATTCTTTTAATGTATTAAAAATAATAAATAATATTATCAAATATTATATTTAATATAATAATATTATTATAAATAATGTTAATTAAATTTAAAAAATAATTTAAGAGCACTTATTGACAAATCCATATATATATATATATACTAGTACTTTTACTCTGTTTCGCTGGAGATTTTTTTAATAATATTTATAAAATTTTAATTAAATTAATAATTATAAATAAATATAAATAGTTTCATATTAAATAATTATTATTTATTTAAATATTTTTTAATATTTTAATATCGTAAGTAAATGAATTTAGAGTTAAAATCGAATCATTATTACAAATTATGCAAAATATAGGATGAATTGAGATACAATATAAACACAACATGAGAAAATAATTAAAAAGGACACGATACAAAAAATAATATGAACACAAACGAATTTTTAGCGCATAAAAGTTTATATAAATTTATAATACATTAAACAAAAAAAATAACAATGAACACACAAAATTTTTTTTCTAAATTGAATCACTAAATTATGCAAAATATGTCATAAATTGAGACACAACACGAACACATAATTTAAAAAAAGAAAAATTAAATCACAATGATAAACTACTCAAAATAAGAAATGACTTGGGAAACAATACGAATACAGTATAAGAAAAATAATTAAAAACAACACAAAAATAACATGAACAATATACGAATACACAAACGTGTCAAAATATATATAAAATAAATTATTAACGTGTACAAATTTATATAAATTTATAATATTTTAAACATATAAAAAATAATACTAACACAAATTTTTATCAATTTTTTTATCCTCTTTCTTTTTCTTTCTTTCTTTCTTCCTTTCTAAAAAACAGTGATAAACTTGACTACACAAAAGTGCCACGTGTCAGCACATGGCACTTTTGTGTAATCAATTTTATTATATATATATATATATATATAGTTTAAAGGTTGTGTTGATATTTAGGAACATGCTTTCAATAATTATTTTTTTTTTAAATAATTTAATATATTAAAATTATTTAAAAATAAAAAATAAAAATTATTTGAAAGTATATTGTAAAGATAAAATTGTCTTTAATAATTTTTTCTTTCTTTCTCTCATTAAAAAAATATTATTTTTAAAAAATGTTAATTGAAAATAAATTTAAAAAATAAAATATTTAAATATTTATTTTTTAAAAATTAAAAAAAATTTAAAATTTTTATTATTTAAAATTTTTTAATAAAAAAGTAAAGTAAAAAAATAAAAATATTTAAATATTTATTTTTTAAAATTATAAAAAATATTTTTTTATTTAAAAAATAAAAGAAATTTTTTTCATTAAAAATAATTTTGTTTTTACAATATATTTTTTAATATTTTTAAAATAATTTTAATATATTAAATTATTTAAAAATAAAATAATTATTGAACGCATGTTTTTCAAATTAATTCTTGATAATTTGATCAATGAATTAAGAATGGGAATGTGGCATGGGGGGATTGCCAACTGAAGTGGTTCACAGCTGTGAGCACTGAGAACATTGGTTGGAGGAGGAGTGACAGAGGGTCATGTCATGAATCTAACACAACAGAACCCAGCCAGAACTCCAATCATATTTGATGAGGTCCCACGATAAATCATAAATCTCACCAATCACGTTTAAAATAATATATATTTTTGATTCAGATTCTCACTCTGACTATTACTCTACTCTCTTTCACTTCTTTGAGTTCTTTCTTTTCGGTTTGGCTCTGGCGCAGTAAGTGCAAATGATATCAGTAATATGCTAATAGTAAATTCTTCAAAACAAAATGAATAAATAAATTTTTTTCAGATTTTGTCCTTAAAGGTTTGGGCCTTAAGCCTGGTTATAACAAACATTACTTTTTGGATAGCTCATACATCATGTTGCTAACCTGACCTCCTTCCACATCTCCCCTTAGCCTTATGGATGCCTTTTATGGACCCTTAAGCCTCTCATTATAACAAAACTTTGTTCACACCAACCAAATATACCCTTCTTTGCTTTCTTCTCAACATAAAGATACAAATAAATGGATTCGACTCTTCTTCGGTAATTTTCCATACATTCATTAAAAAAAATAAAAAGTTTTTATATTTTTATGTATAAACCTAATAGTAACAGCAAATAAAATTCTACATCTTAAAAAAATTTGTCTCCTTTTCATGGACTGTATACGTAAGATTCAAAATCAAAAACCTTTTTCCCATGCTACAATTCCCATTTCATTGATAAGATTTAGTAACTTCGTAATTTTTTTATGACACAGTCAGGTCTAGAATTAAGCTCATAAAAATAGTTAATGAGATATAACTTTTTTTTTTTTTTTTTTTTGAAGTTTTGTGATGCTTTTCGCCTGCAATTAGTTTAAACAATTAGTTTTTCACATGTTTTGTTTGTTTTATGCTTTATTAATATTGTTATTAAACAAATCTCAACTCTTTATTATCATTATAAAACAAGTGTTATAATCTTAAATATGGACTGACTTCTTCGGTCCATTAAATGGACTAGAGAGGAGCCGAATCCCAAATAAATGAATCATTACTAAAATTCCTCGAAAGACTCAATCGTTATTATATGATCAATATTTTGCAAGATCATAAATTGATATCCTTTAAAACCATAAATGATAGGTCATAAAAAACAATTAGTACAAAGTTATTTAATACCAGTGAGTTACTAGCTTGTAACTGTCCAAATAAAAGATAAAGGAAAACTTAAAATAGCCCATCACTAATACCATAGCCACACGCTTGATGTTGATGATCTATAACACTGCAGTTGAGATTGATCTCATTGACTTTGTTCTCAAAAGGATGAACATGTTCAATACCATTGACTGCTAGAAATTGCCAATTATTTTTAGCAGACTCAACCAAAACCTTCTTGTTGTTGGCTTGATTTGCTACATTCTTCTTTAACTCTTCGACTGCAATTCTGAGTTGCTCCAACTCATTCAATCCGAGTTCATCAATAGGAGCCTGCCACCAATACTGATTCTGGCTAGCTTTCCTAATCTTGTCAAGTGCTTCTCCCCTCCTTTTTTCAATTTCTAGCTGTTCAAGAAGCTGAGTTAATTGGGTGTTAAGCTCATGGATATTAGCATTTCGATGTGCTTCAACCAGCCAGTGAGTAGTAGAGTTTTGGGTGCTGAGGAAGCGATCAATAATGGATTCAACTTGAGGATGTCCGAAAGAAAAAACCTTGTTGGCAGGGGAGAAGACAATTATTGAAACATCAACCCCACAAAGTGTGCAAAGTTCACTAGCCTTCTTAAAAAGTCCAGCACGACGTTTGGAGAATGTTACTTGTAGATGATTCTTCTTTGCTATTTTTGCCATTGTGATCTTTTGGCGACCCATGTTAGAACTCTTGGCCATGGTGAACAAAAACAAGATTAAGGAAGAACTGGAAATTAAACAGACTGAATTTAGTAGCAAATACTGGTTTATTTGGATGTGGAAAAGGAGAAACATATGGAGGGTATTTATAGAGTTGTTTCCAATGTATGTTACTAATCAAGTTAATTATTGTCCTAAGCTGTCTTTTATAGTACTAATTAAATTACTTTGTATGATTAATCCCTGATTTTGGAGGTTATCAAAATCTTTAGTCTTTATGTAGAATTACTATCAAACTAATTGTACGTTGGCATTATGAAATATATGCGTTTGATCTTTGGAAGCACATTCAGGAGCTTTTAGTTCTTTTTTTTCAGTTTCAATATTCTCACAATTAACCATTAATTTATTCCTTCAAAAGACACCAATGAAATTGTTGATTGCAATTTACATGACATGACATACCTTTAATTATCCACACAAAAAAAAAAAAAAACATGACAGACCTTTGGCTATGCTTCTTCACCAAGGTTATAGAAGTATTGGAAAATGTTCAATTTCTTCTTTTGAAGAGTATTCATCTATGTTATTCGGATTCGGGATGAGTGCCGGATATGGGTATGTGTCCTACACAAGTATGCTCAATTTTAAAAAAAAAAATTCATATATTTGGAAGATCATATCATATACCCATGTCTGAAGATGTGTTAGATACAAATGTCGAATATGTATATTTTAAAGAAAATGAAGAGTCCGAATATGATATGTATTCATAAATTTATAATTGTATAACATTTGGAAAATGAACCCTAGCCACATGATGAAATTAGTAGCATCTAAGGCAAGTTTATCATTATGGATATGCACAAGATATGCAGACAGTTTAGACTAAAATGTAGTCTCAAATGATCCGGGGCACCAAACACCAAAGATTCACCTTTCTTGCATTATCATTTCATACCCTTTTTGGATAAAATTTGTGGTAGAATTACAATAGATTCTTCCATATGACAACAAAGAAACATTGATACTGATAAAAAAAAGAAGAAGCCATATATAGGAAATTCAAAATGCTTTCTTTTTACCTTTTCAGGAGCTATTTAAAAATAATGTCAATTCTTCTTATCTTTTTACCCACTGATTCAAAGATGGCGCTCCTGATTATTAGAAACTAAATTAGGCAGCAAAATATAGAACAGTCAGTTTTATGTAATTCTGACATAAAATAAACTCTGCATTCCAAGCATAACCGTAATCCAAGAAAAGTAATGGGAAAATGGTTGAAATTGATATTAAACAATAGCAAATACATAAACAATTAACAGGGCTCTTATTATCATATATAATTAAGTTCATAACAATCCCAGTCTGTCTAACGGAGATTACAGTCTTTGAACCAAATTAAATTTAGACATGAAGAACCAACTCAGAGGCCAAAATACATATATAAAAACCATACAGAAAACTTACACTGTGGCTACAATTCTTTGTTTATTTCAACACAAAAAAGCAACTAAATTAATTAGAAAAACGCATGTCCAAATCCAGGAGGAGGACCAGGAATATTGTATCCTTCAGGATTGGGGTTGTAATTGTATCCAGGAGGTATGATATTCGGAGCATTGTATCCCTGAGGCATCATATTTGCATCGAATTCAATGTTCCTTATTGTCTCGTAATTAGGAAACACCCCAGCGCTGGAACTCCCCATGAAAAACTGCTGGGAATTTGTAGTCTGAATAAGAAGCTTCTCTACTTGCTTTGCCACGTTCTTTTTCAACTCTTCCATGGCGGATTTCAGTTGCTGGAGTTGTGGCAGGCTAAGTTCCTCAATTGGGGCCTCCCACCAGTGTTGGTTTTGGCTTGCTTTCCTCATTTGGTTAAGCTCTTCACCACGCCTTTTTTCAACTTCTATTTGGCTGACCAACTAATACAAAAAGATGATCACTTGTATTGCGTTAATAATTGAAAGCAAACAAATAAATAAAATTAGTACTCGAATTCTAATCAAATTCTAACCTCAGTAAGCTGCATGTTGAGCTCACGAACATTAGCATTACGGTGAGCCTCAATGAGATGCAAAGTTCCTGAATTCTCCGGAGGGTTGCGATTGAGGTAACGATCAATAACATTTCCAATTTCAGGATGGCCAAAAGAGAATACTTTGTTGCCTGGTGAGAAGACAATGATGCCAATTTCAACACCACAAAGAGTGCAAAGTTCGCTAGCCTTTTTGAAAAGACCAGACCGACGTTTTGAGAAGGTTACTTGGAGATTGCTATTGTTTTTCATTTTCACCATCTCAACCTTTTGGCGGCCTAAACTTTTCTTCCCCATCTCCATAATCAGCAAAACCAAACAAAGAAAAAAGTTAGGAAATGGCAATTGATAGAAAGGAAAAGAGTAGTATTTATATGGGCATTAAGGATTAGATATATTTAACTCTTTGAGCTGTCCAAATTTACTATGTTTTTAGGTACAATTCGTACCATGCTTTGCTTGAACTAAATTAAATTATATACGAGTTTAGGAAGCTTTAGAATCCATTTCGGGTTTACATATATGGAATTAACACCCCAAATAATAATAAAAATGTAATGTCACTCTTTCAGTCCCATTTCATCACCAACAAATATACAACTCAGAAATTTCTGGGAAATTTTCTTGGCCATAATTTCTTGTGAAGAGGCCATGACATCAGACATGGTAATCATGAAAGAAGCCATTTTCCAATGAATCTGTTAGATGGACTTTTCAATTATAATTTGGTTTAAGTTTACTAGTAAAGACAGAAAATTATATATATATATATATATCTATATATCTATATATATATATATATGTATGTATTCCTCACAGATATAATTAAGTATTGTAGGATCTTGATTCTTGAATAGCACAGGATATGTCTAAAACTCTATTTCATTCACTTCATGAATTTTTTTAATGCCAAGTACATTTGTTAGTCAGTGCATTAGGAATCTAATTCAAGAGTACAGTATCAAAGTTAAGCATTTTCTTATATTGAAGGTGTACATAATAATAAATGAGTTCTACATTTTCTAGGTGTATGTATATATACATATGGATGGAGAAAATGAACTTAACAGGTTTCAATTATGCAGCTGACACAAGACTAGTAAGTTAATAGATATGGCCATTTTGGAAGAGAAGATTTTCCTAAAGTTTAGACTAGCAGTGACTATCCTATATATGGAGTTAACTTGTAAAATAATGTGCAAACATATGGTTTTTACCACTAATTAAATGAGGAAATTTAAAAAGTTGATTCTCTGCTTTATGAATTTCCTATTAATTTCAACTTTTGGATTTGTTGCTGAATCTTTTCACATCAGGCATTGGTCAAATTCACTTGTAGATTTGTTTCCGAAGGAGGGAATGTAGAGCATCCAGGAAACATGAACCATTCAAGAAAATTCCTAATTTGAATGAGGCGTTTTTACAATTATGTGGTCAGAACTAAGGTTTTGTTGGATCATATCTATACAAATCAGCCAAACATAATTATCCTTTTTGGGAATAAAAATTTGTGGATCTTTTAACAGTTGATGATAACAAAGGAGAACCAGGACATTGTTTTTAACTTTTAAGCGTGTACATGAAGTAGGCAAGACGTAAGCATGGATATGTCAGTTTTGGACATATCCCAAAGTATATTATGAATACGATACATTTAATAAATATAAAAATAATGTAATAAACACGATACGATACGTTTAAACGTGATACGTTTAATACATATATATCGTATTTAAAATTTTAACATATTTAATAATTTATATTGTATTTATATTTACATAATTACCACGAAAAAAAACACTATACACATCCATATTATCAAATCTCACATAAATTGTCAAATCTATTAAGGAACCCTTATATACATTGCTAGTTACAAGTATATCAAAAACAATTCAAAATTTATTTAGGTAAAAAACCCTCTCATAATACATTTACAATTATATTTTTTACAATTGAATAATATGTTAATTAATTTTTGTTTTTGTTTTTGATGTTATTTTTATAATTAAAATTTATTTTTCAATTGCATACTCATAACTAATATTATAAAATTTGACAACATAGAAATTAATGCATGTTAAAATTTTCAAAAGAAAAATTGATGGAAAATATAATTGGATATATATACACACACAAAATACTCTTACCAATCTTTGACATTAATTTCATATTTTAGATAAAATCATCATGATTAACAAAATTTGATTGCTTTTAATTTCATTTTATCACTTGATTGCATCAATAATTCAATACTGACATGAACTAAAACATAAAAAATTGTTCATGCAACAACGTGTGGGCAAATTTCTAGTACAGCTATAATTTCTCAAATCAGAATTGAACCATGTACTCTTAATTCTTTTGTTAAAAAAAAAAAAAAAAAAAAAAAAACAGAATACAAAAAACAAAAGCTTTATGATCAACCAATGGTGATTAATAGAATGGGTAACTGACAATCTAGTTGGTTTTCAAATAGACAGGCAAATCAAGAAGAAACCATAGGGTCTGCAGCACTGGGAGATAATATAGTTGGTTTTTCATATAGATAGCAGAGGCAAATGAAGAAGAAACTATTGGGTGTGCAGTGCCAGTGAGAGATCTTTCAACTGCTGGGTATCCACTTGGGATGGTGATCGAGTGAGGGCACACTGAGCACTACTTGTCTTTGGGAATGCAATCACATCTCTGATCGAATTTGCATCTGCTAACAACATAACCAATCTATCCAAACCATAAGCAATTCCCCCTGCAATACGAAAATTGATAAATATCTATAACAAGTGAATTTCTTTTCTTTCTTTTTTTAAATTCTAAATAGAAAAGTCATAGTTTAATGGCCTAGCCTAGGCATGTCATACCATGTGGAGGAGCACCCATGTCTAAAGCTTCCAGAAGATAGCCAAACTTTTCTTCAGCCTGTAAATAAGTAACATAAACCCACATCATTTTGACAGTAAAATAATTGACAACTCAAACAGATTAATCTCTGCTTTTCTAAGATTTATAAGTATTCTAGTTTATTATGTTACTTTATGATCTTTATGTTTCTTTAAGCCAGTTTTGTAGAGGATCAGACTATCAAATTGACACCAGCTATATAACAGAATCAACCACTACATTGGTTTTCTTGGCAAGAACAGCTCAATAGGAAGATGTGTAACAAACAATAACCAATAATTTTAGAATAGCTTAAGGTTCTCCTCACCTGTTCAGCAGGGATGCCAATAATTTCCAATACTTTCTGTTGGACCTCACGTTTATAAATTCTTAGACTTCCTCCACCAATCTGACAATGCAAGAGGTAATAATGCCATTCAGTTAACCATCCATAAGAGGTGGTCGACCAAATCTCTACCCCTTAGAGCTTCTAGAAAGTTAACAAAATAAATACCTCAACTCCATTGTAAACCATGTCATAAGCGAGGGCACGTGCAGAAGAAAGATCTCCCATGTCTTCAGGGTTTGGTGCAGTAAATGGATGATGCAAGGGCTACAAGATGAGTAAATTTTAAACAACAGGTAGGTGAAAGAAGCAATATAGTATTTAACAAACTAATATTTCCATATATATTAATTTAACAAACTAAAACTTCCATATACATTAAATTAACAAGCTAGAGCCACCACCAACAAATATGTTCTGTAAGCAAGTATGTGAAAATAAAAACAAAATTAGAGACATGATAAAATCTACAGTTTGAAGTATGTACTACCTTGCATTTCGATATAACAGCAAGAGTTTATAATACTAAGAAAAGTTAAATCTTGAAATGCAGCTACTCTGTTAATGGCTTAAGAATAACACAGAGAATCACATGCTGAAAGGGATGAATTATGTGGTGAAATAACGGGACCAATATAAGACAACAATGCTAATTTTTTTCTCAAGAATAGAATACATATATATGCTAGGAAAAAAACCCGCACTACGCTACGGGTAAAACGATTCGTTTTCTATTTTTTCATTAAATTGAATCACTATGATAAATTATGCAAAATATGTCATAAATTGAGATACGATACGAACACACAATTTTTTCTCTAAATTGAATCAAAATGTCAAATTATATAAAATATGAGATGAATTAAGACACGACACGAACACAAAAATGAAAAAATAATTAAAACACAACACGAAAAATGACACGAACACGACACGAATATACGAACGTGTAAAAATATACATAAAACGAATTATCAAAATGTAAAAATTTATATAAATTTATAATACTTTGTAAAACAAAAAAATAAAACGAAAACGAACACGTCACAAACACAACATAGGAAAAATAATTGAAAAACAACACAAACACGATACAGATACACGAACGTTTAAATATATATATAAAACGAATTATTAACGTGTAAAAATTTATATAAATTTATAATACTTTAAACAAACAAAAAAAAACACGAACACACGAACACACAAAATGTTCTCATTTTTTTTCTCTTTCCTTCCTACCATCTTTCTTTTTTTTTTACCCTTACAAACCCGAAGAAAAGTGGGGCCCACAAACAACAACAAAAAGGAGACGTGGCTGCACTATTTTGGTGCAAAAAATGTAAAATTTATTGTATGTATATATATATATATATATATATATATATATATATATATATATATATATATATATAGAGAGAGAGAGAGAGAGAGAGAGAGAGAGGAGGGATCAAGTTACACCGGTGCAAAATTAAGTAATATTACACCCTTTTAGAACTTCAATGTATTATTAATATTTTGACAAACCGACCATTAGATTTAACAGCATAATCATACCCTTCATGCACGTAAAGTTTCGAATCAATCCAATATCTCTATCATATTAATCTAGAATATCGTCTTTTTCAATCTATATTTAACGGTTAAAATTTCTTTCTATCGAACAGATAATTAGACATCTTTAATTAACTCGAAATTTGACGTGCATGATCTACAACATGAGTAGAGTATGAAATACAACGATAAGATTAAACAAACATAAATCGTATAAAAAATTATGAAATGAAGTAAAACCAAATCAATTGCTTCACTAGAATCACCAAAGACATAAAAAGAGCATGAGAGTTGAGACAGACCTCAAGCCTCTGCTCTGAATCATTCCACTCAAACATTGGGAAATCAGTCACCCACAAAATTGAATGCCTGGACTGCATTTCAGAATAGAAGAACAAGATTAAGTTAGAGAAAATATTAGCAACAACTACATATATTTCAGATAGAAGACAGATCAGGAACTTACATTGTCAACCAAACCCAGTTCATGGGCTATGAATAGCCTCAGGCGACCTAAGGTTCTATTAACTGATGTACTATGGCCCACTGCAAACAAGATTAGATCACCTGGTCCTGCAGAGCATAGTCTCAAGAATTGTTCTCTGTTTGTTGGACCCAAACTAGATACTAATGCGGGAATTCCCTCGATCTCCCCTAAAAGAATTAAAAACCATCCAAGACCAGCTTTACAATTAAAAAATCAACTTTTTCAGGGGTACAAAAGGAAAATGCGAACTAGGTAGAGAATAACACTGTTTACCATCATCCAAGACCTTTAAGAAGGGTAAACCCTTTGCTCCAGACTTGATTGCTTCATTATAAACATCACCTTTCTTAAGAGCTGTGTTTGAAAATCTTTTAGAACCTGATGGCACACATAATGTTTTGATAATTCCCCCATTTTTCAATGTGTCCTCAAAGAGCCTGAAGGCAGAGTCTAAGAAGACATCAGATACCTGCAGCTCCAATGGGAGGCAAAATATTAGAAAATATTAGACAATGAATGCTAAGTAAATCAGCAAACATTAGACAATATGTGCTAAGTAAATAAGAGAGAAATGCTCATTACATTTTTCAACTCAAGATCAAATCTGATGTCTGGGCGATCTGAACCATATAGATCCATTGCATCAGCATATGTAAGCCTAGGGAAAGGGTTAGGTAGCTGGATGCCTTTAATCTCTAGAAAAACCTGCAGTAAATAAGCTTTCTTAACACTAGTATAATGTTCAGATGCTAAAAAGATCTGAAATTCCTGTAAATGAGTAAGTATTTCAAATGTCTCAGATGGTGAGGGCAATCACCTCCACCTACATTCAACACAAAGAAGAGTGCCAAAAGGCCTTTTGATGAATTCTTCAAGTGTCTACCTAGGCTGTCAACCTAGCTTGACTAATGGGCCATTGAGCCTGAAGCCAAGCCACTTGGAAGGCCCACAAGCTGAGCCCCCATGAAGCTTACCTCAAGCCTGAGCTGAAGACAAGCAGGCTAGTACTTAGTTAACTTGATATTTTATTTACCACTGGCTAAATATATTTCTCCCCTCCCCCTCAATTTTAGGTAAAGAGAAAATTGAAACAAAATATTTGAACCCCTTCTATCCAAACACACCATAAAATATTTATGAATAATTTCTCTTGAATGATATTTTGGAGCTAGGATTCAAATGATCTTAGCACCCCAATTACAAACCTTTCTAATTAAATCTTCATTAAGCCTCAGCATGTCCTCCAATGGAGTGAAAGCCATTTCCATATCAAGCTGTGTGAACTCAGGCTGTCTATCTGCTCTCAGATCTTCATCTCTAAAACATCTGAAAAAAAAAAAAAAAAAAATTTAATCCTGGTTATAGCCCAGTAGATTCTCACAGTAACTAGTGTGTTAATTACCCCCAATACCTAGCAGGAACAGGACTTTGTTAATCCCCCAAGTTTTTTTTTTTTTTTTTTTTTATCTTTTTCTTAGCAAACACAAGAATTTTTTTTCCTTAGCAATCCCCTTAGTCCATGAACAGCACAGGCTCATCACTTGCTCTTGTCAGGGGGGTTGCGAAATGGGAAAAAAAATGGGCCTGAGTAAATCAGTTCTTTGAGAAAAAAACTGCAGAAAGCTTATCAAGATAAGAGACCATCATTTCAACATTGTAACAAGCCCTGACGGCAACTGAAAAACTTACCTTGCTATTTGATAATATTTGTCAAAACCAGAAACCATCAGCATTTGCTTGAAAAGCTGCGGACTTTGAGGCAATGCATAGAATGCTCCTGGCTTCAAAATATACATTAGAGTGAATCAGACCTGTTCCATTGTCCCAATGATATAGATAAGTAATGAACACTTGAAAATTCTAATGCTTGTTGAGTGAATCAGAACCACATAAAAGCCTTTTCATGCTGTTTTAAGGGCATTCGGTAGCTGCTGAATCATTAATACCTGGATTCTTGAGGGCACCAAATAATCCCGAGCACCTTCTGGAGTAGATCTAGAGAGCATTGGAGTTTCAATCTACCTTAGAACCATGAAAAGGTCAGAACCAAAACAGAGACCAAACATGAATCACTAGAAAATAACTAAAGAAATAATAATATAATAAATTACTGTAGTAGAACATACTTCATAAGGTTATACCTCCACAAAATCATGTACATCCTCTAGATATCGTCGAATGAGTTTCACCACTCTATGACGCAGCATGATGTTGAAATTCATTTGTTTCCGGCGTAAATCAAGGTATCGATATCTATGAACATATGTTGCAACAATAAACATCAATTCAAAGTCCCAAATATATCAGAAGGGAAATATCTGCAACAAACTGGAATGGCTTGTGATGGTTCAAAAATTAAAAAGCAATACTCCAAAGAAGATTGTAAAACTAATCTACGCAAGCCATCAGGAATAACGTAGCTCATTTATCTCTCCCTTCATATGATAAAGACAATTGACAGTTTTATAAGCTAATCAAGTGCATAGCTTTTTTGGACTAAAATGCAACAAAAAAACTCCAAGTAGGTCACCTTAAACGGATTTCCTCCTTGACAAAATCCTCTGCATCATCCGCGCTAGTAATCAAAATTGGTAGCTTTGATCTTACAGCATTCAATATCTGAACATGCTCGGCGGCAACCTGGCAGACATAGTTGACATCAATATAAATACATGGCAATAAAGATTAAAAGCAGAAGCTCAAATATAGTGATATACCTCTATTGAGCCAGTTTTCATTTTCTTATTAACGGACTCGCTGGGTCGAGACCGGACAACACCATCAACAGCAATCACATACTCAATCCTCGAATTCTTAATAGCTGCATGGGCATCAGGAAACTCACCTGGAAGCGATGTAATCTATAATTCGAAAACACCAAAAGAATCATTCTAAAAAACCCACTTTCACAATTTCATTTATATGTAAAAAAAATTGCAACTTTAAGTGGATACCTGGACAATGCCAGTGTGGTCTCTGAGATTAAGAAAGGTGAGGCCACCATGGACCCGGTGGAGAGCGACCCATCCGCAAAGTCGAACCCGGGAACCCACATCGTCATTTGACAAATCACCACAAAAATAGGTTCGAGAGACCCACTGGAGAGAGTCGTTGAGAGGGGCTAATGGGGTGATGGTATTGGGAATTCCGGAGGAAAGGGAAGGAGATTGAAAAGTGGAAGCGGAAACAGAGGAAAGGGTTCGACGGTTCCTGGTAAGTGGTTTTGGAAGTAAAATGGAAGGGAAAACCGCGAGAGGCCTAGCGCGAAAGGAGAGGAAAAGGAAGGATTTGAGAAGCAGAGACATTTTTCGATGGTTTTTGGGGGAAGAGAGGGGTTTGGGCCTTTGGGGGAGTTTTGTGAACAGAGGAAAAACCAAAGGGTTTAATGGATTGGGTGATCACGTGCGATGCACGTGGGCTCTAGGTCGGTTTTTTTTTTTTTTTTGGTTTTTTATATTTTTTTAAGTTTAAGAAAATAAATATGTGAATATTCCTCTTCATTTTCCAATTTAGAAATAATTTTCAATTTATAAATTTAGTAAAAATAGTTATTTATTGTACTATAGTAATTTTAAGTATAGTTAAATTGAACTCACTAATATTTTTTTACTTAAGCATTTTCATCACTTAAAAAAGAAGGAATTTTAATTTATATGAATAAAATTAGTCATTATATTTACTTATATTAAAAAATTATTTGTTTTCTTTGTTTTCCTTCCATTTTCTTATTTCAATCCAAATATAGGGTTTGGTTCTCTCCCTTTTTATTATGAACTCAATTGTTATGGTAAACCAATCCTTAAGGACCTTAACTCCATAAATCCATGATAGCTAAATTAGTTTTATTTACAAAACAAATCTTACTTCCTAAAATGCTAAAAAAAAGTATATTATAAAACATTTGAACCTTTTATATATATATATATATATATTAAAAAGAGTTACATATTAATATGTATCAAATATTAAAAAAGGGAAAATAATTATATAAAAAAGTGTTTCGAAATAGAAAAAAAAAATTAGTTATGAATAATTTTTTAAAAAAATAAGTAGTTATTAAAGAATTCTGATAATTTTTAAAAAAAGATATGAGTATTTATATTATATAATTTGATATTATTATTTATTTATTTATTTAATATAATAAATAAATTGATATAATTATATAAAATTTATTTAATTAATTAAAATATTTAAATAAATATAAAATAATATATATTAAAATTTAAACTTTAAATATAATTAAAATAAATAAAAATAATTTATCAAATTAATATGATGTTTTTTATTTATACTTTATCGTCATTATTATTTTATTTTCCAAAGTATTTTTTTAATTTTGTTATCACTAATTTTTAATTTAATCATTAAAATAATTAATTTCACTCTATCACAGTTTTCGATCTCAGCTTTAGTCGAAATAAACCTTTATGGCTTTATCTCTCTCAAATTTTCAAATAAAAAAAAAGAAAAAATAGTCATTTTATTGGTCATCTCTTATAAGCTTTCCAATAAAAAGCTTCTTCAGAGTTATTCTTCTTCTCTACTATATCTTTTCGCCGGCAAAAAAATAAAAATTTTAGCCGGAAAAGAATCGTCTCTCTTTTCACCGATCGATTCAAAATTTTTAACAAATTCATTTTATAATAATTGTTTATGATCGTCATATAAATTTGACTTAATTTTTTTTTGTTTTTTTTTTTTTGTTTTGAGATATTATAACAAGAACAATTGTAATAATAGTAATAAATAAATTGGAATTGTTTTGATTGATCGATGGAGGATTGCGCGAGCAGCGATGAGGATTACTACTATTCGTCCGGTCGAGACTCCCTCAACGGTCTTGAGAATGAGGACTCCGATTTCCAGTGGGCCCCTTCCAAGGGTCCCACTACCAAGGTCAAATTTTTGTGCTTCTTCCGAATTTCAAATTCTTGTTTTAATTGTCATCTTGATTTCCTGAGTCTTGATTTTTGGTTTTTTTTTTTTTTTTTTTTTCAGTGTAAAAGGCGGGGTTTTTTTTTTTGTCTTTCCCTTTTTATAGAAGAGGGTTTTGGGGTTGAATTAGTTGTGGATTACTGGTAAATGATTGAGAAAGAAAGGCTTTTTTTTTATTGTTTCCTTTCTGGGTTTGTGGGTTTTGAGGGGATAGAGTAATTTGAAGCGGCTTTGAGGTTCTATGGTTGGGGGGATTGGTTTTTGCATGCTAGCATTAGGGAATTTTTTAAAGTCAAAGCAGATGAGCTGCTGATCATCGAATTTGATGAATTTTTTCTACTTGATGTGTATGACCTCTTGCTTGAGTTTTGTACTTTTGTTATACTAAATGGCATTGTGTGCACTGAAACTTTTCCCCCTCAGAAAATAAGAAAAATTTAAGCTTTAATCTTAATGGTAAAACCCCTTAAAGAAGAACAAGATACATATTCTATGATTTCTTATCTTTTTCTCTTCTTTTTGGGCTTATTTACTTAATTTTGAAGAATGGGCATGCTCTTTTGTGACCCTTTTTGGCATTACGCAGGTTATTACAAAAGAATCACTTTTAGCTGCACAGGTAATTTTATGTCCTTTCCTTTTTTCTTTTTCTTTTGTTGGGTTTCCCATGCATGTGTGTTTTATTTTTTAGGAATGAATTGAGTGTTTTGGTTTTTGGCTAGAGAGAGGATTTACGGAGAGTAATGGACATGCTATCTCTAAGGGAGCACCATGCGCGGACTTTACTAATCCATTACCGATGGGATGTTGAGAAGTTGCTTGCCGTGCTTGTGGAGAAAGGAAAAGCAGACTTGCTTGTCTCAGCAGGTGTTTCTGTTATTGAGGGTGAGGATACAGGAACCTCAGTGTCTTCGTCATCTACATCAATGTGTGACATATGCATAGAGGAGTTACCTGGTGATAAGATGACGAAAATGGACTGTGGCCATGGCTTTTGCAATGACTGTAAGCATCCTCCTTAATCTTCACTTTCTTATTGAAGCATGTTTATGTAACATCACCATTAGCATTAGCATGTCAAGTGTCAACAAGGCTGAGAACTCTTGAAAAAATGACCTTTAACAATCAACTCGGACACACATATCAATTTTGATGTTATATGCACGAAGTTATTGAAGTTGTATCAGCTTGTATGTCTTAGTCTTTTGAGTTGATTTTTCCCTCTTTGTTTTCCAGGTTGGACGGAGCATTTTGTCGTGAAAATAAAGGAGGGTCAAAGTAGGCGCATTAGGTGCATGGCACACAAATGCAATGCTATTTGTGATGAAGCTGTTGTGAGAAATCTAGTCGGTAAAAGGCATCTGGATCTAGCAGAGAAATTTGATCGTTTTCTTCTTGAGTCTTACATTGAAGATAATAGGATGGTTAAATGGTGCCCTAGTACTCCTCATTGTGGAAATGCAATACGTGTTGAGGATGATGAATTTTGTGAGGTAGAGTGTTCTTGCAGTCTACAGTTTTGTTTCAGTTGCTTATCAGAAGTGCACTCACCGTGTTCATGTATGATGTGGGAGCTTTGGACCAAGAAGTGTCGAGATGAGTCAGAAACGGTCAATTGGATCACTGTTCATACAAAGCCCTGTCCAAAGTGTCACAAACCTGTGGAGAAGAATGGTGGATGTAACCTTGTGAGCTGTATCTGTGGACAAGCATTTTGGTGAGGATTTCCTTTTATTTTAATGACAATTTGCGAATTTTTTAAAGTTGTCATTATCTCATTGTTTTGACTATTACTTCTCAAGATTAACTGTCCGGTTCTGGCATAAAATGTTCATATAAAATAAAAGCTTGTGAACTTGCACAAGCAGCTGCATCAACAAGAGCATACATGACTTTTTTTTTCCCTCTTTACTTGTTAATTTATTTATTTTTAACTTTTTTGGACTAAGTACTGGTATTATTTTGCTTATTCTACATGATTTACACACTGCTTAGTATGAATTACTTGAGATTCTATTTTTTAAGGCTTTTCCTTTTTCGGTCACATCTGGCCTAATTTATTATCAATATTATTTGTTGACAGTGGTTGATGTCACATTTCTCTGTTTTCAATGCAGCTGGCTGTGTGGGGGAGCTACAGGCCGGGACCATACTTGGTCAACAATTGCTGGTCACAGCTGTGGTCGCTATAAAGAAGACCGAGAGAAAAAGACTGAACGAGCTAAGCAAGATCTCTATCGATACATGCACTATCACAACCGTTATAAAGCTCATACAGATTCTTTTAAGATTGAGAGTAAAATGAAGGAGACTATACTGGAGAGGGTATCAGTTTCAGAAGAGAGGGAATCAAGGCTTAGAGATTTCAGCTGGGTAACTAATGGACTCTATAGACTTTTCAGATCAAGGCGGGTTCTTTCATATTCGTACCCATTTGCGTTTTATATGTTTGGAGAAGAAATATTCAAGGATGAGATGACAAATGAGGAAAGGGAAATAAAACAACATCTATTTGAGGATCAGCAGCAGCAACTTGAGGCAAATGTTGAGAAACTCTCTAAGTTTTTGGCAGAGCCCTTTGATCAATATACTGATGATAAAGTTATGGAGATACGAATGCAAGTAATCAATCTTTCCGTGATCACCGACACCCTTTGCAAGAAAATGTAAGTATAGCTATTATATGTAAAGTAGTAATTGATGTTTACAAGAGTTCTTCAAATTCATATGCTGAGAACTATGGCTTGCAGGTATGAATGCATTGAGAACGAATTATTGGGTTCTCTCCAATGTAATACCCATAATATAGCTCCTTACAAATCTAAGGGCATTGAGAAAGCATCAGAGCTTGCCGTCTGTTGGAACAGTAAAGCCAGTACTACTACTGATAAATGTCTTCCCTCCGATTGTGGCACTAGTGGTATGTAGATTGTAGACTTTACTTTTTGGAGATCAACACACGCACATGCACATATAGTTTGAAGATTATTAAACATCATATACGTTCTAATGATTTGTTGTAATGATTTTACCGACATATTGCAATTCAGGCAAACGTGATCGACCTTTCAGCTTTGGGAGTTCAGACGATAGTGGTTGCCCATCCCAGAAGCGACCTAAAAAGGAGAGTTATGGTGGTGTATTCTTGACAGGAATTGATCTCTGATAGGTTTTTTTTCTAGATAATGTACAGATCTATCTAACTGAAGACCCTCATTTTGTCTAATGATGGATTGAGCACCACTCAAATAGTCAACTGCTTCACTTTCCCTGCTTAGAATATTTTTTGTCCCCACATTTTGTGCTTCCTTTCTATTTAGAGATATCCTGGAAGAGGAATTCTGGAATTCAATGGGTTCTTTTATCTTTCAAGGCTCTGTGAACTGAAAATGCATATACTGTACATAAGCCATATCTTGGGCCATTGAGTGGTGCAAAGTTTGTATGGAGCTTTATTTAAAGTTTAGTACAAAGTACAAATTTATCATTTTATGATGGTAATGGTTTAAATTTATCATTATTTTTTAAATTGATTTAATTTTATCATTATATTTTTAATTATAGAATAATTTTTTTATTATACTCTAAATTTTAGAGCAATTAAAGGATATTTAATAAAAAAATTTGTTATTTTTTTTTTATAATTATAAAATAGGTCTATATAAATTGCAAAAGTATAATATTATTTAAGAGCTGAAGTAGCACTGTAGAAGATTGTTTCTATATAAGTTAATGAAGAAAAGAAAAGTTATGAAAAGGATATTGTTTCTATATAACTGAATAATTGTGGTTATATGGATACACCTGTTTCCTTTTCCAGAAACTGATATGAATTGCTATATCCTACAGGTTTTAAAGTGGGAATATTACCAAACAAGGTTCACATGAGATACATGCAATAATTTCAAGGTTAATTTCTGGGATTTTAAAGTAAATAAAGTGTGTAATAAAATGAAACATTTCTGTTTATGGAGGCAGGAAAGTTGCATGTCTTTTAATAGGATCCAACTGCTCGGTGACAAATGAGCTAGTTTTCCTTACTTTTAACATTAGCTTCTGACAGCAAAGATTCCAGTTCTCCTTTATGGTATAGTTTGACAGTCTCTGCATCAGAATATGAAGCGACAAATAACAACTTAAATCTATTCACTTGAATTTACTTCAAAACTTCAATTAACTCCCTCTTTTATATGACAAACCAAAACCAATTAAAGTCTTGCTGGGACAAGAATTGGGGTGATTCTTCCATTTCAATCTTCCACTAAAGAAAGATTGCATCAGATATTTTGCTGGATATACTATTCATGTAAAGTGGTGTTTATATAAAACTAGCTAGTGATTTTGTACTAATAATTGAGTAAAAAGCATTGGTATATACAATTTGCCCTTGATTAAATCACATGCATTACACCAAGAGATATCTTTTCCCTTTTAAAATGCAGAAAAGAACGATTACAAAATAAAATACTACAACATACAGAAGACGATACAGCTCATTTTCTTGTGCAAGAAAAGGCTGCTGTTCTATATATTTATATTTTTTTAATATAATCTTCTCTTCCAATTCCAAAGGTTGTTATACAACCCTTTCAAGTGTTGTAATCAATACAATAATTTTCTAAAATTTGGACTCTAGCAAGCATGAATCGATGCCTACTAAGCGCCATGATGATCTGTTACAGAATTGTGAAAAATTCTAGGATTTAGAAGACAATTTTTGGGTTGCCTGACCTCCCAGGGGAATTGATTCCGATGATGTTGAATCCAACGGAAACTTTACAACATCCTTGATGAGTTCCTGCTGCAATGAATCCTGCACCATTTTGATCCGAGAATTGCAGGATTTTTTGTGAGGAGTAAACTTTGTTCAAATGAGATAGAGCTGTACTAGCCTTAATGGCAAGTGAACATAATTCTTGAAGAGAAAGTGGTACTTGAGATTTAGACAGTGGCATGAGAAAATAGATTTGATCAAGTTGAAGTTGTTCATCGTCAGGTACGTGAGGCAGGCGTGAGTTTACATACATTAGCTCTGAGTTGCAAAGGAAACTGTTCGGATTCTGGGAGAGAACAAGGCTGGCTTTAATGGGCTGCCTCAATTCCTGAAGCTTTCCATCTGGGTATATTATTTTGGTTGTGGGTGGCGGCCAGCTCAGGCAATTGCCACCCTTTGTCATGTATTGAGAAGATGCACAAATACCCATATTCCAATATTTCCTTTGCCAAGAGAAAAAGACAGAGAGCTTTGAATGAAGATTGGGAGACGAAAAGAGAGTTGAACTAGGCTGGCTGGGGTGGAGGAAAGAATTGTGGCATTAAGCTTTATATAGACAGAGAAAAGCAAAGCCAAAGTCTGTTACAAGACGGAATTTAGGTTTAATCTAATTAATTTATTGAGTCATTTTTAAAAAAAATGACATTTAACAAATTTAATTGAAGTTTGAATCTTAATATCTATAATTTTTTTTATATATATATATTCTCAAATTATGACCTATTTTGTAAAAAAATATGGATCGACTAGTCAATAGTATTTCATTTTTTTATAGCGACTAAAACTAAAAAGTGTATTTTTTTTTTTTTTTAACTATAAACTTCTAAACATGCAATAATTATGAGATTTGTGGCTGCCAAATAAAGTAAGGATATAGATATGGTCAATCATAGAGTCATTTAAGAGCAAAGATTCTTAAATTCCTTCCTTTTTTTATTAATACGATTGCTTTTCTAACTTGTTAACTGTCAAGTCCCAAATGGTTTTTTTTTCTTCTTTTCTTTCTAGTGTGGAGATCCCGTTTAGGGAACTCAACGCTGCAATCTGGCTGACTTGCATGTTTGCCTACAGGATCAACCAGAAATGAGTAGATTTGAAGGACTAAAGCCTAAAAAACTCAACTGCAACAGTTTCTGGCTCCAAACGAGAACGTTTCTAGTCCAAGTACCTAAACCCATTGACTCATTTTTATTTTTTTAATACAAAAAAAGTTGTAATTTAAAGAAAAAAAAAAAAAAAGATTACAGATGTCAAATTAGACCCAGACATGCTAAATGCCATAAATCATTGCATACTTGTTAGAGTGTGAAACTGGAAATAATAATCATAGAAAGTAATGGAAGGAAATTTCAATACAATTTCATGAACTGGGTATGATGGGTACATATATATCTCTGAACAGGTACACGTTGTTCAGTTCTTTTGCCATACGATGACTGCTCAGATAATTTCCCACTCGGAAGCATCGAGGTTACTGCAGTCCTTTGCCATATCTCTGAACACGTACACAATAGGGATAGATTGAGAGCATAATTAATTTTGTTTTTGATTTCCTGGTTTTTCTTCATTTTGTGGTGTGCTTGGATTACTAGCTAGTTTCATCATTCACGTTTCTTTTGCTTTGGGGACCCCATGTTGATAAATCTGTCTCAATTATTTCACTCTTTTAATTTTCTTTTGTCCTCTTCTGTTCTTTTACATAATTAAGAGTGATGTGCCATTTAAACCAATGTTCCTATCCTCTCTTTGGCCTTTTGCTATACCTTTTCTTGACAAGTTCTCATTTGTTTCCTTTTCAACAAAAACCAAAGACACGTTTTTTTGCCTAAAATTAACAACCAAAACGGTTAAAGACACTTAAAAACAATAATAATAAAAAAGTTTAACCTCAATTTAACTTCAAAGTTACCCAAATCTTAAGAGTTTTTAGTTGCTTTAGGTGCTTCTTTGACTCATGCTTGGTCATTGTTTGCAAGGAATTAAATATCTGCTGGATCTGAAAAGTTTAAACACGATATAATTATATGTTATGAATATGATACAAAAAATAATTAAAAAAAATGACACTAAGAAAATAACAATAACATGAGAGAATACGTAAATGTGTAAAAATTTATATAACACGAATTGTTAATTAATATGTCAAATTTTATATACATATATCATATTTTAAACACAACTATAACACGTGAGAATAGAATATTGGAATTGCTAAATTATGCTAGAATAATCTCTTAAATTATACTAGCTTATTTTCTTTTATTTGCTTTTAGATTTGAGAATAATATTAAGACAATAAGGCTTCTATACAAAGCGGTGGCCCATAGAACGAATAAAACTGGAAGGAGCATCCTTGACATTCTAATTATGATACTCCATTTGATCAAATTAATGTTCTTTGCTTTATATTTCTCAAATGTCAAGGCGGAAGGAATATTGAAGGTTTGAGTATAAAAAATATATAAAAAAAATTCTTGGAGTTTGTTTTTCCTTCTAATAATAAAAGCTAGCAATTAAGCGCTTGGTTCAAAATTTTCTATCTAAAAGTAGCGTCGACGAAGTTGGGTTCAAGTCAAAGATTGCTTAAAATTGGTCACAGCCACCCGGTGAAAACGGAACCAATGCCAATGTTTGCATAAAAAGGATTCTTCTGCGAGACTACAAGTTCATTGCTTTTTTTACGTTGAATGAGTAACCAAGATCGAGCCTGCTTGATTCAGGGTATCTTCCTCCACCTTTTTTTTTTTTTTTTTAAAGATAATTCTTGTATAGTAAGGGTAAGCATTCGATCGGTTCAATTTTAAAATTTTGAAAATCGATTAAAACGATTAAACTTATAAAATCGATCGAATCGACCGATAAAGATTCTAAAACTGAAAAAATCGAAACCGATTTAAGTCAGTCGATTTGATCGGTTTAATCGATTTTAACTATTTAAAAAATAATTTATTTATTATAAATTATATATTATATATAATATAAATGATATATTATATATAATTTTAAATTATTATATAAATATATTTTATTTATATTATATTATATTTAATTTAAAATTAAAAGGGTCGGTCTATTCAATCTATTCGGTTATTAATTTTAAACCGGCAACTGACCGAACTAACCGATTAAATCGATTTTCATAACCGACTAATTTTAAAACTGAATAAATCGAATCGAATTAACTAAATTTGATCGATTAAATCGATTAAATCGATTAAATCGATTCAAACCGATTAATGGTCATCGCTAAATTCTTGGGCCATTGCTTAGATTAGATTGATGGTAGGTAGATATCCCATACACATTTTGAGCCAATAGGAAAGTTGATTCATGGAATGGAACGATAGGTAAATCGTTGAATCAATAATAGATGATCTTAATCCCAAATCCAAAGTGGTGATTACCATTTATCCTTAAAAAAAAAATAAAAATTCAAAGTGGTGAAATAATAATTGCTAGGTTGTGAGTTGTGACAAAAACATGCCAAAGAGATAATGATCGTATTTTACTTTCCCATGGAAATAGGAATCTTGAGCCGTGAGAAGCAAGTGAGTTTGTTCAAAGATTGAATTATTCATCCGATTTAGAGGATTTAGTTTAATTAATTCAATTTAAATTATTATTTAATTAATAAAAAATATTTTTATTTAAATTTAATTATAAAAATATTAATATAAAAATTATTTTTAATATCTTAATATATTTTAAATAATGAAACAGATTTTTAAATTTGACGAATCAAATCTTAGACAATTTTTTTTTTTTTTTTTTGCTATTCGCGTCTAGCCTAACCCAACTTAATCCATACACATCTCAAGTTATAACTTCATTTATTTTTTTAGAATATGAACAAGGTCCTAACTCCTAATCAACAAGTGATAAAGGGATAGTTAAAGCCGACCACCGTTTAATTTGGGTTGAAAAATGACAATTGTATCAACACAAAAGGGAATTATATATTAATATTGGTCACTTAAGTCCAAGATTTAATAAATGATAATTCATCACTCCGACACTGATTTACCTATGAGCATGAGCATAGACAAAAAAAATTCATATGCCAAGGGAGTTTTAGATAGCATACTGGATAAATTTTTAAAAGTTGTAAGTTCGAGAGGATTTAAACATATAATGTTTTTTTTTTAAAAATGAATTAAGTGTAGTGCTAAAATAGTTCAAAATTTGTAAAATCGACAAATACAAAAAGACACGGATTTGACATGGTTCGGCCAAAGTATTTACGTTCACGAGAGGAGGAACAAAGTTTGTATTAGATGAAAAATTACATCGAATATACCGGATATAGATTACAAAGTGCTCTCTCTAGCACTTATCTCAACACCTCAATACACAGACTCTCTACATATTGGAGCTGGCTTAATATCTCAGCTCTCTCTCAGTCGAACTCCCCGGGTTCCCTCTGGAGCTCCCTTGCTCTCTCACCGGGGAGGGGCTTCCTCTGGAGCTCCTCTATTTCTTTATATCTCAACTCCACTCTTAAACTTTTATATAGGCACTTAAGATAACAAACATCATCATTATAGCCATTCAACTTGTAGCAAGTTGGCCATTTGATAGCATGGATGTGAGCTGGTTTCCATCATGGGAAGAGTTGGAAATCGAGTGTTGCTTTAGGTGGTGGTGGATTATGAGTGTGCTTTTGGTGCAAGTGGATTCTTGCCATTTATCCAACATTAAGTAGATAAAAGTTGAAGAATGAAAGGGTAGATTAAAAATAAAATAAAATAAAAAATTGGGAAAGAATAGATTTTTACTAGATCTACCAATTCGTGTATCTGTGTTGTGTTCTTATATTTTATGGTGTCATAATCGTGTTTACGGTGTTTTATATTTATATAAATTTTGATACGTTAATAACTCATATTATATATATTTTAAAATATTCGTATATTCATATCATATTTTTAATTATTTTTTTGTATCATATTTGTGTTGTGTTGTGTTGATTTGATTTGATTTCTCCCTCCTTTATATCTAAGCATATAGCACTACATCCCAAGACCCTAAAACCTACTAAAGTTAATCAAAGGAATTGGTGCATAAGCAGCAATCAATGAAAGACCATCACTTCCTCCTAACAACCTTGGTTGCCCAAGGCCACATAAACCCCACTCTCGAACTCGCCAAGCGCCTAATAGGTGCAGGTGCACGCGTCACCTTGGCCACCACCACCCAAGGCCATCGGAAAATCAAAAGCTTCCCTTCCATTGAAGGCTTAAATTATGCTTTTTTCTCTGACGACGGGTCTGTTAATGGAACATCTTCATCTTTCAATAAAGCGGATGGCATGTCAACGCTGCCGAAGCTTGCCGTGTCCGTCGACACCTTCTCTGAACTGTTAACGAGCTTGTCTAATGAAGGTCGTCCCGTTACTTTGTTGATATACAATTTGATGTTCCCTTGGGCGGTTGATGTGGCTCGTCACATGCACATACCTTGTGCTTTGCTTTACACCCAATCTGCTGCTGTTTTTGCAATCTATCACGCTTACCTCAATAGCGTTAATGGTGTTTATAGCAGTGAAAACAATATCCTTCCTAGGGTCATAGAAATCCAAGGCCTACTACAGTTTGAATTGAAAGACCTACCTTCTACTCTCTTACCAAAGGGTAAATACTCCTTTGTCATTCCTTTTTTTTCAAAAACACATCCAAATGCTAGAAAAAGACCCCAATCCTTGTGTTCTAGTAAACACCTTTGATGCCCTAGAAGAACATGCAATCAAAGCTATTACCAATAATACCAACATAAATTTGGTCACCATTGGACCTTTGCTACCATTAGCTAATTATCTTAGCTCATCACCATCAGACAAAGTCTCTGGTGGTACTTGTGATTTGTTTGACTGCTCTATTGATTATATCCAATGGTTGAATTCAAAGCCAGATTGTTCAGTTGTTTACATTTCTTTTGGAAGCCTTGCAGTACTGACAAGAAATCAAATGGAAGAAATTTTTCATGGATTTGTTGGTAGTGGCCGGCCATTCTTGTGGGTAATTAGATCGTCAAAAGATGGAGATCAAGAAGGATTCGAGAATGTAATAAAGAATAAGATTAAGGAAGAAGAAGAATGGTTGATTGTGCCATGGTGCTCACAAGTTGAAGTGCTGAACCACCGTGCGATTGGTTGTTTTATGACACATTGTGGATGGAACTCTACAATAGAAAGCTTGGTTGCAGGGTTGCCAATGATTGCATTTCCTCAGTTTTCAGATCAGATGACAAATGCAAAGCTGGTAGATGAGGTATGGGAAACTGGTGTTAGAGTGAAAGTAAATGAAGGTGGAATTGTAGAGAAGGAAGAGATTAGAAGGTGTTTGGAGATGGTAATGGGAAAAGGAGAGAAAGGGGAAGACATGAGAAAGAATGCTAAGAAGTGGAGAAAATTAGCTCTCGAGGCCACGAGAGAGGGAGGTTCCTCAGCCAATAATTTCAAGGTTTTCATGAAAAGCCTGTCAACTGAAAAATGAATTAAATTGTTATTTTAATTTCAATATTCGTGTTAATTAAATTGCTTTTTATTTTTACATATTCATCTTAGCACATGCATTTACATCTTTTCTTTAAAAAAAAAAGGACATATGTTAGATTCCTAGTTCTCTTTGACCTTAATAAACCAAACCAAAAAAAAAAAACACACACAACTATTCAAGGTGACATTGTCAGCAAGACACTAATCCATTGAAATGACACACCTCATAACTTGCATTTAGCTTTTGAACATTCCAAGTCGGAACTCAGTCAATCTTCATATGGTAGGCAATTTCCTCTGTTTGTCATATACCGATGCTTTAACTTTTAATCATCAGACTTGGTACGTATCGGCCCCTTTTTTGTTTTTTTGATGATTGGTCCTTGTTTATATGGCTTTAAGTACTGCAGTTCCCAGTCTTCATGGATCATTTTTTTTTTTTACAAAAAATATTGCAATTTAAAAATAGAAAAAAAATTTAATTCAAACCCGTAAGATATTATATTTTAAATATGATTGTATGAATTAATTAAATTAAATTATGAATTCACGATTATCATACGAAATACGATACGAATACAAAAATTATCATTTCTAAGTATATGGGACACCTTAACCGGGAATTATTGGAGGATTAGCTTTGCGGTAACGACCGAAGTTGACTCGCATGAATTGCATATATGGCCAATTTTTATCAAGTTGTGTCATCTATGGAGATTGGAATTAATGATTTTATAGAGAAGATAATACATATCTCTTGCTCTACAACGTTAGTCCATCAAAAATATTAATTTGTTATTTGAATTCTGAATCATATTATATGTAAGATCAAAACTCAAAGTTGTATAAACAAATGGTCTAAAACCCAAGATTCATATTCAAATATATTTATATATCCGTGAGGGCATGGGTTTGGAAATATGGGCTTTTCTCTCCAACGAGGCCCAACCAATAGCGCTGTTTACAATATTTTTAGGTTTGATTAATTCACTAGGTGATTATTGACTGATTAGGTTTCTGCCTCAGCACCCCAAAAGTAAGCAAAAATTACTCTAAAAAAAATCATATTAATCTAGTATATCCTAAAATAACAACTTTATGTTGATAAACTTTCTCTTTTACTATTTTAACAGATGAAAATACAGGGCTTTTTGGTGGTTGCATAGACACCAAACTAGCATAATTTTTATAGCATTCAATGACATGATTTGTCAATGATGAGGTGGGTTTTGACATTTAAGTACATAATTCTTACTTTTTAATAAGAAAAAATGTTAAATTTGAGGTTTAATTCAATTGGTTAATGCAATCATTCTCAAAAAGCAACATTCAATAGATCTGAGATTTAAATCTTAATATTTGCAATTTCTTTCCCTGTCCCAAATTGCAGTATGTTTGACAATTTGATTCCGTGATTAATACATGTATTTTCTACTCAAAAAATAAAGTTCAAATCTCCCTCCTCTAAAATCAAAATTGGTTGAGGATTATTTTCGTTAGATCTTAAATATGATAGCCAACAGAGTCAAAGGATGAAAATGACATTTTCATGACAGTGGGTTAACATGCATAGAATTTCTTCACAATAGATTTATAGGTGCATCCGCTACCCAAAAGCTAAACATTCTAGATGTTTTTTTTTTTTTTTACAAACACCTACATTAAATTGCATTAAACCAGACAACAATTGAAGCCCAAGAATTTGAAGTCAACCTCTTGACATCAAAGTTCCAATAACCCCAGCAATGAGAGTGGTCGGATCCCCAAGCACAGCTGATATGACAAATTGCAGAGCCAAAGCAGCCATTTCACAACATTTCTTAACCTTTCCTTTACTCCTTTTATGAGGGGTTTGAAGAGTGTTTTTCAAGCTTGGGATTCTAGTTTCCAATTTCCTAGTACCCTTACCACGTCCAAAGTATAATTCATGCCAATTCTCCACTAACATTTCCCTAACACATGCAACATGCAAATTATATTTTTTGCAAGCAGATCTGTAACTCCAGCTCCTCCCTTTACGTCCACATCTATGACATGGTGAACTTACTTTCCTATACAGATAGAGTTTCACTTCTCCATCATCTAACACCATTGGTAACTTTGCACAACATGGATGAAGATCAAACCCACATGATTTGCAATGATAAACGAAGCCTGTTACATCCTTTTCGCAAGCATTGCAGTAACGAGGAGTGTCACCAGGTGGTCTAGAGAGGAATTGAAAGGAACATTTGGTGTAGAAAGGGTGAGAAATTGAAAGAGAAGGTATGGCACAGTGGATGTGGAGATCGAAATCGCAGAAGGAACATCGATAATGTGAGCCTATGCCAACTTCCTTGCAGCCATCGCACTTGAATGGAACTTCAGTGTACTCAAATTTTAGTATGTGTTGGGGATGGCTGAAATGGGAAATCTCATTGTATTTCATGGCTTTTTCTTTCTTTCTTTATTTCTTTCTTTTTTTTGTTCTCTCTTGCGCCTCTAAAGAAACAATCTGAATGGTGATTTATAATGGTTAAATGGTTTGCTTTTGCTTTGAGTTCTGATAAAAGAGATAAAAAAGAAATTGAGATTCTGGAAACTATGGTTAGGTTTCTAATTAGGGTCATGTAGTTTTTGGCTTGAAATTGAAGCTAAGTAGGGAATTATGCTTGAAGATGGTGGTAATGGTGGTAAGTGATTGTACGTAGGAATCCTGATATCTAGATGTGAAAGTGCAGACATAAGGCATTTTTGATCCTGTCCCACAGAAGAATACGAATTTTCACTATATGACATTGAAATGATTACGCAAATTATTCATGTGTCCAAGATCAAGATAATAACTACTATTAATTTATTATCATCTCTGCAACAAGCCAATACTTCAGAAATTATGTACGTACGTAGTTTCTTCAGATATACTCTGTCTTCAATGGAATTTTCACCTTTTTTCTTCTCACTAAGTCTTAAAAGTTGTTTAGCTTAATTTGAAAGTGCAATTTATAGGAGTATATTAGGTATATAATTAAGGGATTAAGGGGAGGATTTATCTAGAGGGATTAAATACTTGCTGAAAATCTAAGGATCCGATGAGCGAATAGCATCTTAAAAAGATGATTTTAAGACATAAGCAACATTATCAAGGCAGTATTCTGGGATTTTAATCTCTCTCTCTCTCTCTCACACACACACATAGGTAAAGCATCCAACACCATTGCGTGAAAGAAACCTAGGAATGTTTCCATCTAAGTTGTAAACTATTATCAATATATATATATATATAGATATATATATATCATTTTTAAGGATACAGATCGAATAGGATAGGAACGATTAGTCATCAAATTTATTGCTAGAAGGAATATTATCATAGTAAGGATGATTTTGGAGGATAATATCTTCCTTCTGCATTTCTTTTCTGCTTAATAGTAAGGATGACATATGAGAACAAATTCCTGTCCATAAGCAGTTTTTCCTGATCACCATCTCCAAAATTCTCTCAGATGATATAATATTATACTCCTTAGCTTATATTAAAAGAGTTTATATCCATTTGTATGATAGCATCTTCAACTTGAGTGCCATAAGTTCTATGATTGGCAATTGTCTCCATACTGATGTGGCATGTGATCATATGGAATTTATTCTTAGTTTTTAATGAATTAAAAGAGAAAAGCAGCATGGTTTAGATAATAATATGAAGCTGACAATTAACTACAATTCTTGATGGTTCTTTCTTTCACTGCCTTTTCTGCTGAGGGAATTTTAAGTTGATAAGTAGAAACTTGGCAAAGCTTCATCATATTGAATTGTGCAAGCGAAGGTTTCTCCTCAGAAACTTTATTCTTTACTGCTGTTAGGCTATTGCCACAAACAACCCAATTCTTTGAACGACACAGCAACTTATTGATAACTAACTAAAATGCTGAAAATGGCAATAGGGCTATCCCTCTGCCACTTGTAGCACATCACAGTCCTGCTCGATCACCTTAAGATCATGATCAGAGAGATAGGGACTTTTTTGAATGTCACAGTTTATATAGTCTTCTTGCATTAGAAGAAAAACCTTATTTTCAACCTGGGACTTAACCCCGTAAGGATGAGGTTCAATCCTAAGCACTTCCCATTTCTTTTTCTCGTGAGCTTTTCGCAGCACAATCACAAATGAAATTCGAAAGCCATAGGTTAAAATTTAAAGAGCACATCATTCTGTTTGAAAGAAGATATTTTACTCTGAATCTGATATAGGACTAAGCATTTGTTAAAAGATGTGGAATTGGGTGGTGAAGAATCTATGCAACTTCCTGGTCAACAATCAATAGTGCTGAATATAGAAGAAAGAGAATATAAGAATCAGATAATAACAGAGACAAACCAAAAAACCGTCATCGTAGTCTCTTCCTTCTCTTTATTTTTGTTTTGGAACAAAAACGAAAAATATCTAGAATATTCGAATAACTGCTAGTGATTAGTGAAGTAATAGTCCACATCGCAGCTATTGCAGTCTTGTACTTGCAACAACGAAGAAAGTGGACCGTGAATTTGATGCTTTCTTTTGCTTTTATCCACAGGTTGTTCTTAACATAAATCCCTCCTTTTTCTTGCTGGTACTATGTCATGACTGCTGAATTTTCCTTCTCAGTGTCTTTTTTTGCTTGCTTATGTTGTTTGAAGCATAGTTCATCAGATTATCACATACTACTAGTATTTGGTAGTTTCTCTGGCTATTGAAACAGGTTATATACTTGCTTTATAATGCAAGGAAACTGTTAATGAAGGGTTTGCAATCTCAACCTAATCATCAGAATCAGATGATCAGATAAAATATTGTTCTTTTGAAGTTTTCTTACTTCATTAAATGCATAAAAATTAACCCAATGGCCTCGTACTAAAGCTGAAAATAAATCCGGAACTTGCATACTCTTTTACATGCCAATCCAATTCTCTCCTTGTAGACCCACTGCACCACAAAAGGAGGAAAAAATCAGCTACAAACAAGAAAAAACATAAGATCCGGTAAATTGAATGAGACATGCAGAAGATTAAATTTAAAGTTACTACTTTAACAAGAATTCAGCATATAAAAGACAACTAAAGTGTCTTAAACTAGCTAGTGGCATCACCATTATTAAGTAATTCAACAGTATGAAAGGCAGGATGTGGCAACTAAATGATTCCCATAGTTACCATATGAAGCAACCTGTTTGCTCAACCACTAAATGCAAATTTCAAGGCATCAATTTAAGCGCACTTGTTCTGATTATCTTATGCAAAGATTACAGTAAAAATGAAACAAGAGTATCTATTTGAATTGGCCACCATAAAATTTCTCATTAATACTGGCAAGGCATCAAAAAAAAAATAGTGCATTATATAATTTCCCAACGACAAGGCAACTGAAGACAAAGCAACTAATTTTAACAATGATGTTATGTTTATGTGGAACAAAAGAAACAAAGAAAGTTTTAAAAAACCCATTGCAAAACTGACGAATGAAATGGGATGTGTTTACAGCTATGCAAGTTTAGCAAAATAAACAGTCCTGCATATGTCATTCTACTCTTATTTGCCAATGGAAAGGCACTAAGGAACAGTTTTATGCAAAAGGATAGGAATCACTTTCAGAGCTACTATAACACAATCTACTAGTAACTAGACAGTAATAGCAAGTTTTAAGGAAATGAAACAGATTGGAGTACTCTAAAAATGTTGTTAATAAAAGAAATCATCCCAAGACAATGAATCTGCTTCCAACCTCTAATCAAAATGGCATTCAGGAAATTAAAAGTGCCCCATCCTGGAGGTTAGTCCACCTCAAGGCTCAAAGCCCAATGAGCAATGACAAGGCATCCTCATCCAACAAAATCTTTCAAAATAGCTTCCTACGGACAAAGAGGATGCATTTACTCCATCATTCTCTTTTCTTCTTCCTAATTCTTAATTCCTAATCCATCTTCCGAAATTTCATTGCCTTCCTGAATATAACTATTTATAAAATTTTCAGCTACATCACATTAGCCATGTCTAAACCTCTCATTCCATTGTCATCACTCCTTGGATTAAGAATCTCCCTAAACATGTCTTGACTCTTGAGCATGCAAATACTAAAGCTGTGTTTGGTTGTTGCTTCTGCTACTAACAATAAACTACATTCAGAAACACAAACATTAAAATAAAAAATTGGTCTTCAACCCAGATATTATAATTCATATCTGAAAAAACCCACATAACAAACAATACCCAGACCCCAAAATTGACCTTTTTATAAGAGAATACTCGTGATAAGAATAAAAAGTAAAATAAAGTCGAAGTCTTTAAATTACCTGAAAAGAATGAGAGGAGGAGGCATCTAGAACTCGAGCTTGAGTTCTTCCTTTTCATCAGATAGGTAATGAAGAATGTAAGGAGTGACACGAATCACAGCCACCCACACCCCAAACATAGCCACGTGTGCCTTTAGCTGCTTCAAGGCCGCCGCCTTGTCTGGTTTGCGCATGAACATTCCTGGGAACATGGCTGCTTCTATTTGATTTTTCTCTGTGGGTCGACGGAGAGAAGCTAAAACCCTAGCTGCTTTTGGGTTTCTGGTATTTGTATGGTTAGATTTTTCAATCTGGGCTTTTAATGGGCATCAAGGGGCAGAGATGTGGCACGTGGTTATCTCTTGAGTCTTGACCAACAGATGCGTGGTCAATGAGTAAAGGGTTTATTAGATCAGATAATAATTTCTTAAATTAAAGGGTTCAGATGAATCAAATCTTAGCCTTTATAGAAAACTCCATTTCTCTTATAAACTGTTATGTGGAGCTGGAGGATAGAAGCCATGTATTGTGGACTTGTGGTCTCAACTCTCAAGAGGGTCGCCTATTGACATGGAGGATTAGCTTCATGATTTCTCATCACATGCAGAATGCAAATGGAGAAGCCAAAATCATAAGTATGGCTATCAATCACCGCTTCAAATACCATGACATTTCAAATTATTTGCTTTTCAGCATTACCTTTATCATATTGGAAGTGAAATCAATACTATATATATATATATATAAATATAAGTAACAATAAATACATAATCTTTTATATAATATAATATATATATATTATAGCATTTAATATGATTTTGATAACTTTTGATATGATATTAATAGCTTTTGATAATCTTTAATATAATTTTAATAACTTTTGATATAATTTTGATAACCTTTAATATAAATAATCTTTGATATAATTTTAATAACTTTTGATGTAATTTTTATAACTTTAGATATAATTTTGGTAACGCTTGCCATAATTTTGGTAACCCTTGATATAATTTTGGTAAGTTTTGATATAATTTTTTATAACCTTTGATATGATTTTGTAAACCTTTAATAAAAATTTTGGTTTTGATAATCTTTGATATAATTTTAATAGCGTTTGATATAATTTTGAAAGCATATAATATAGTTTTGGTAATTTTTGATATAATTTTGATAACCTTTGATATAATTTTGACAACCTTGGATATAACTTTGTTAACCTTTGATATGATTTTGATAACCTTTCATTTTCATATAATTTTGGTAACCTTGGATATAATTTTGGTAACCTTTGAAATAATTTTGGTAACTTTCGATATGATTTTGATAACTTTTGATATTATTTTGATAGTCGTTGATATGATTTTGATAATCTTTGATGTAATTTTGGTAACCTTTGATACAATTTTATTAACCTTTTATATACTTTTGGTAACCTTTAATATAATTTTGACAACCTTTTATACGATTTTGTTAACTTTTGGTATAATTTTGGTTTTGATAATATTTGATATCATTTTGGTAACTTTTGATATAATTTTGATAACCCTTGATATAATTTTGGTAATATTTGATAATCTTTAATATGATTTTGGTAACTTTTAAATAACCTTTGATATAATTTTGATACTCTTTAATATAATTTTGATAACATTTGTAATAGATTTGGTAACCTTTGATAATTTTTGATAAATTTGGATAACCTTTTTGATTCTTTTGGTAATTTTAGATATAATTTTGGTAACTTTTGAAATAATTTTGATAACCTTCGATATGATTTTGATAATCTTTTATGATTTAGATAGTCTTTAATATGATTGTCATTTTGATAACCTTTGATATAATTTTAATAACATTTATACAATTTTGATAACATTTGATATGATTTTGATAGACTTTAATGTAATTTTGATAGTCTTTGATGTAATTTTGATAACTTTTGATATAATTTTGTTAACCTTTAATATGATTTTGTCATTTTAATAACCTTTGATATGATTTTGATAACTTTTGATGTACTTTTGGTAGCTTTTAATACAATTTTGATAATGTTTGATATAATTTTGGTAATCTTTAATATAATTTTGACAATCTTTAATATGATTTTGATAACTTTAAAAATAATTTTGATAACTTTCGATAAGATTTTAGTAACCTTCTATATGATTTTGTTAACCTTCTATGATTTTGATTTAATATGATTCTATCATTTTGATAACCTTTATACAATTTTGATAACTTTGGATATACTTTTGGCAACCTTTGAAATAATTTTATTAACATTTGATATGATTTTATTAACCTTTGATATGATTTTGGTAGCCTTTGATGTAATTTTGTTAACTTTTGATGTAATTTTGTTAACTTTTGATATGATTTTGATAACTTTTTTATGATTTGGATAGGTTTTAATATAATTTTGTCATTTTGATAACTTTTAATGTAATTTTGATGGCCTTTGATACAATTTTGATTTTTTATACGATTTTGTTAACTTTTGGTATAATTTTGGTCTTTATAATTTTTGATATAATTTTGATATTTTTTTTATATAATTTTGATAATCTTTTGATAACCTGTTATATATAATTTAGTAACGTTTGATATAATTTTGATAACATTTGATATAATATAATTTTGATAGCCTTTAGTATAATTTTGATAAGTTTTGATATAATTTTGATAACCTTTGTAGTAATACCTTTGATATTTGATAATCTTTAATATAATTTTGGTAACTTTTGTAATTATTTTGATAATCTTCGATATAACTTTGGTAACTTTTGAAATGATTTTGTTAACATTTGATATTATTTTGATAGCATTTAATATGATTTTGTCATTATGATAACCTTTGATATAATTTTCATAAGCTTTATACAATTTTGATAATCTTTGATATACAATTATCCAAAAAAAAAAAAAAAAAAAAAGATAATCTTTGATATAATTTTGGTACCTTTGATATAATTTTGATAACATTTGTAATAGTTTTGATAACCATAGATATAATTTTGGTAACATTTGATATAATTTTGATAACTTTTGTAATAGTTTTGGTATCTTAGATATAATTTTGGTAACCTTTGATATAATTTAAATAACTTTTTTTTTATAATTTTGATAACTTTTGATATATTGTGATAACCTTTGATATAGTTTTGGTAATCTTTGATATAATTTTGAAAACTTTTGATAACCTTTGTAATAATTTTGACAACATTTCTAATAGTTTTGGTAACATTTGATATAATTTTGATAACATTTGTAATAATTTTGACAATTGTTGATATAGTTTTGATAACCTTTGATATAATTTTGGTAACCTTTGATATAATTTTGATAACTTTAGTATAGTTTTGATAACCTTTGATATAATTTTGATAACCTTTAATATAATTTGGTAACATTTGATATAATTTTGATAACCTTTAATATAATTTTGACAGCCTTTAATATAATTTTGGTAACATTTGATATAATTTTGATAACCTTTAATATAATTTTGACAGCCTTTAATATAATTTTGGTAACATTTAATATAATTTTGGTAATCTTTGATATAATTTGGTAACATTCTATATAATTTTGTTCAACATTTGACATGATTTTAGTAATTTTTTTTATAATCTTTTATATAATTTTGATAACCATTTATATAATTTTGGTAACCCTTAATATAATTTTGGTAATTTTTAATATAAATTTGGTAACTTTTGATATAATTTTGATTACTTTTGAGATAATTTTGGTATTGTTTGATGTAATTTTTATAATAATTTTAATAACATTTCTAATAATTTTGTTAATTTTTAATACAATTTTGATAACATTTGTAATAACTTTGATATCATTTGATATAATTTTATAAATAAAAAAAATTAATATATAGGTTTACCAAAAATAGAAAAAAATATTTAATAATGAATTATATATTAAAATAAATATTATTTATTTATTATATCATCCACTTGCAAAGTACGTGTAGCATAAACTAGTAAAAAAAATTATGAAGATCAGAATCATTTTTACTGTATATACCACCACGATAGATTGATCTTTATATGTAAACATTACAGTTACTGATAATTATAACTACTATATTCTTTGCAGCAATTACTCCCCTTATTTTTAGTTCATGACCTCATGTATTTCTATGTATATATATATATATATATATATATATATATATATATATATATATATATAGCCTCTATTTTTTTTTGTTTTTGGCTTTAATGAGCAAGAGCAAGGCAAAACAGAAAGAGGGTCTTGATTTAACGAATTGGGTTTCATGAAAATTATCATTTTGATGTGATTTAATACAGTCATAGAAAAAATATGGAGTGTTAAAAACATGGAATAAGTATGCAGCGGTTTTGAAAATTCCTTTTAATAAAGACAAAAAAAATGGTAACTTTAACCGACCAGAAGGTCTCGTTGTCTCTATCTCAAAGCACACAGATATAAACATTACGCAAAGAACGTGTGCGCCGCTGACAAACACCCGGAAAACCACCCAGCAACTTCCTTATATATCAAGTAAACACTAAGCCACTTCACATCCCAAAATATCAACCTCCAGAAAAATCTTCAAATATCTTTCAATTGCTTTACCCTTTTGTTGTCTGCTTTCGTCAAGGAACATTTTTTTTAATTATTTTGTAGCTATGTCTGCGCTTGTGGATATATGGACTAATGAGCTTGCCATGCTGCGAGAAAAGGGTCAAACCCTGTTCTCTAGTGGTTCATGCCCTATTGCTGCTGAGTCTAGCCAAGTGGTTCAATCACAAGAAAAGAGCTCAACTGAGTTTGCTCGAGCTTTTGTTAGCAGAGTCATGCCAGTCAACTTTCCTGTAGTGCTATGCTCCGAGGGTTCTGTTTCCATGCTTGTTCAATGCTTCAGCCCTTGAAAAAGACCCCCCAAAAAAAAAGAATAAGAGTGTAACATGATTGAATTTTGTTCTTTACATCCGCTTTCTATTTACTAATGTTTATGGATTTCAAATATCCTTGTGTAAAGATATGGTTTATGAAAATCTTACTGTTATAACATTCTACGGTTTTGATTGAAACAAAGGACTTAGTTGATTGTGATTCAGACAATGACAGAAACAATTAACAATGTTAATAACTTTGCTGATATGTTCTGATTGAAGTGCCACTGTCTTCTCACAAACTCTGAAACTGACCAAACATAATTAACACAGGCAGAGCCAAACCATGGCATGTTGTAAACTGAACAAGCTAGGCAGTGAAAGACTTGACTTGAAGATTCTGATTCGACAAGTAAAACTCACTCCAAGCGAAAGTTTCAACTTTCATAGCATTTGAGTCGGATACTTTATCCTGTGAACAGGGATGACCAAATTGGACCTTGCCAATTGTCTCTGTCTCATCCCCTTGCACAACTGAATCCGGCTGGTGCTGCTGCAGTTTCAAGATGCTGTCTTTGCACAAAAAAAAAAAAAAAAGAAGTTGCTTGGCTTTGACTAATGTACAGCCTTACAATAATTGCAAGCCAAAGTACTCTTAGAAAACCAAATAAAGCTAAGGTTATGAGATAGATGAAGCTTTTTCTTTAAACAAAAGAAGCTACAGCTTGAAGATTGGAGATGAGTTTATAGATATTGAGATTTAAATTTAAATTTGATTAATGTCACGTTATAAAAGTGATTGTATAAACTAACTAGATTAAGTCCGATAGATGAAGTTTTAAATTTGAAATCAATTTAGTTAACCATTTTTAAATCTACATTTTTTTTTTTTTTTGATAATTGGGTAGGGGAGGGGTTGCTTGGGTTTGAACCCAAGACTTCATGCCCCAAGACTCTTGGCCACTCAGCCAAGAGCTTGTTGGCAAATCTACATTTTATCCTTAATGATTATGAGATAATACTAGTATTTAATGTGCAAAGTTGCAGACCAAGTGAGGAATTGGGGATTTACATTTGAAAATTTATTAAACATCAGTTTGTGAAATTACATGATGAAATCTATGAACTATAAAGCCAGAAAGTTAACTTGAAAGTCAATGATCAATCAATACTGTACTAAAAACCATATCTTCTACTATCTCATAGAATAGAGAGAGAGAGGGGGAACATTAGTTTAAAGCAAAACAGTAGTTTATTTAAAACCAAAAGAAAAGAAAGAATATTTTATTATTGGTTTATCTATATCTTAAAGCACACAGATAAGTTCATACAGTGAATATAATTATATATCTTCCATTAAAGGTGGTGTGCGCCGTGGGTTAACAATCAAAACCACATATCAATTACCTTTTATAAAATCCAATCCAAAGTCACCCAAAGAAAACCTGAATATCTAAAGAACACTTTCATAAGATCTTTTATTGTCTGTTTTTGTTCAAGAAAGAAGATTCCTAGCTATGTCTGGACTTGTAGATAAGTGGCGGACTGAGCTCACTAAGCTACGTGAGAAGGGTCAATCCCTTTTCTCTAGTGGTTCAAGCCCTGCCAGTGTCAGTCGTGTTGAGTCTGGCCAGGTGGTTCAACCACAAGAAAGAAGCTCAAATGGGTTAATACAAGCTTTTGTTACCCGAGTCATGCCAATCAAATCAACTTCGGTGCCCTGTTCCGAAGGCTCTGTTGCCATGCTTGTTCATTGCTTTAGCCCTTGAAGAAGAACATGATCGTTTATTTTCCTTTCTTCCATGGTGTTTCCTTTCTTTTCCTTTTTCTTTTTTTTTTTTTGGGTGAGTTTTGAAATGATTCGCTTGTATAATTACATGGCACTTGAAGTTGAAAAATGTGTTCACAAACCGTTCTAATTGTTCTGATTAAACTGTTTCAAACTCATAATTTTGCTCTAATTATTAAATCATGGAATTGTTGTATCTTTTATTCCAACATCTTTGAATATTATGGGGAAAATCCGACTATAATCATAACACTTAGAAGTGGTCAAGTTTGAGAGACTATGTACCCAAAAAAAATAACTTCAGAATATTACATGGTTGGACAAAATTTTCTCTTCCAGGATGAAACCCGATTTCTAATGAGTTTTGAATTGAACTGTCGTTGAAACAGAATTGGATATGTATAGTAAATGCTTTACAAGGTTTAGAAAGATATGATATTTAAAAAAAAAAAAAAAAAATCTGAAGGTCTGGACGGCTTTCCCAATTCATTTGTCACTTTGTCAGTTCAATAGGACAGCAAATTTTCTCAAGGTGATTTTCTTCCCCTGGCTTAAACAGTTAAACCTGGCGACTGATAAAGTAGAAATGTAAAATTGAAGCCAATAAAGCTGTAAAGTAAAGCCACCACAGACCAGTGGAAAACTAGAATCTACAGCCTGATAGAATGAATACAAGAGCAAGTCCACTTCAAATCAGGGCCACATGCTCATTGCCCCTGGTGTTCTATTGAATTTTCCAACCTTGAGAACTATTTTGTTGCTTAGCTCCCTGGCCATGTGAAATAACTGAAGAGATTTGAGCTTTTCCAGAGAAATAATACAGTGGGTTCTATTACAAACAAAAGATACCATACGATCCATACCAGCAGCCCACATCTTTTTACGAGAACTTCTTGTGTCTATTTAGCTTGTACTTGATCATATCCTTGATCAACAGATAGGAAGCTATGATATCAAAATCAAGCTGTTGATAGAGGATATTGAATGTCTGATAGAAGCGCACAAGGTATTTTGGGTCCACTTTTTACTCCAAGAAACAAAAAACAAAAAAGTAGAAGCCATTGACAATATTTTATATTCTTATTTGAAGACTGTATGAGGAAATTATACATGGCAGAACTTTCCCATAGGAGATATTCATAGCCAGGACTGGGGAATATCCAGAACTATATCCTTTTCTTCCAATTTAACCGTATCTAGGGGCCGACCACACACGGATTTTTTGCTTCCAATGAGTCAAAACCCACAGGCTTGAGGCTTGACACCACTAATAAATACTACAGTGGTTTTGTGAAACCACGTCTCTAAACTCTTCTCGTTTCTTCTATATAAACCCTTTTAGTTCCCCTCTCTTTTTCCTTAATCAAACAGAGAAAAGCAAAAGCATATCAACACATTCCAAAGAAAGAAAGAAAAAAGGGGGTTCTCCTTCTAGTTTTGGTGAGAAAAATGTCTGCAATAGTAGGGGGGTGGATGGATGAGCTAGAAAAGCTCAAAGAGAAAGTCCAAGGAAGAAGGCCATCGTTGTCAAGGGCTAAAAAAGAGCAGCAGTTTGCCAAGGAAGGACACGTTGAAGAGAAGGAAGCTGCTAAAGATGATTCTAAAGAAACTACAATGTCAGAAGCTACTGTCTGTTTGCTTATGGACAGGTTTGTACCTTGGTGATTGAAGAGAAAAATGTAAAGAAGTTCTACTGTACTATCTTTGTTGGAGCTTACATGTAAAAAAACAAGGTTTCTAGTCATGCTTGTGTAATTCGAGCTTATATGTAAACAAGTTTATGGCTGCTTTGCTTTGAATGTTCATTTGTTTTGTACATGATTAGCTGTTCTTAAAAAATTTCCAGCAGTGGTCAAATGGTTTTCTTATTTCCATTGAAATGTACAACTTAGGATCAGTAAGAGAATCGAATAATCTCTTGAACTTCACAGCGATATAGAGGAAGGCACGCTGTGCTAGCGAAGTGTGATTATGTCTGTTATTGCTGTTGTTGTTATATTGAAACCATTCACAACAGAGGAACCTGCTCAATCTTTTCTTCGAGCAGGTCAGCTTTGTTGAGTATTAGAAGGAAGTCCTTTTGCTCAAAGGTGCCAACATTTTGGTTGTGAGAACTCCATTACTGTCTATTTCAAAACTCATCATAATAGGTCAAGGAGACACAAACTATTCGTTAAGGCCCATTATTCTTTGGGTCAGCTGAAGCCCATGGTTTGGTACTTCCATAGCCCAAAGAAATCCAATCCATCTAATTTTCATATTTTTCCTCCTAATAATCCAACCAAACAACGGCTCTAATTCAAGGATATCGAATGAAGGAAAACCTCCAAATGTTTCTCAATTTTCTATATTGAAATTAGAAACCCTCCAAATGGATGAACTCAAGAACCGATGCCATTTAAAATTCATACCCAAAATTACTTTTGGCCAGAAATTCAAGGCTAAGGAGTATATATAATTTTGTGTACGATTAATATTTAGTATATATAATTTCGTATACGGTTGATATTTTAATAAATTGATCGTCGAATATAGTAATATAATAACACTCATCGTGCACGTAAAGTTTTAAATCGATTTAATATTTATATCACGTCGATAAAAAATATAGTTTTTTTATATATATTTAACGGTTAAATTTTTTTTACATAAAAAAATAAATAATTAAACATTTTTAATTTATCTGAAATTTAACGTACAAGATCTACGTAAATTATATAACAAATTATAAAAAATATATACAATTAAATTATTTTTACATTAATATAATTGATATATATATATATATATATTTTCCACAAGACAAGCTATATGTCTCATAAATCATAATAAAGCGAGTGAATGACATCTTGATTTGTCATTATCTCATAGATCTTTTCCCGCAAAGACTCCACCAATGCAAATAATGGGATATATTAATGTGGAAATTTTGTTTATTTAGAAAGCCTGACCCAAACAAACATATTTCATATTTCTTTTTCTTTTTTTGGATAAGCAAAGTTTTTATTTATCCAAAAGCAGCATTCACTGCTACATCAATACAATCAACATAGCTGGCAAAACAAATGTACTATTTTACAATGTCTTCATTACATAGCTAAGAACCAATTATGTTATCAGTGAGCTTTTTAACCCCCATGCTACATGCAAATCTCTATTAACAGTATCATCCTTTATGGTTTTCATCCCCCCTAGTCTATAGCTAACATCCTCCTTGATTTTCTCAAGCATTTGCATACATTGCTGAGATTGTTTACCAAACTTGCGGTTATTCCTCTCCCTCCATACATGATATATGAGAGCATTCCAAGCAATTCGAAGCACTGTAGCAATAAGAGATTTACCCTTTAGCTTCCTCTTTGCCCATTGAACTTCAAAGTCCCAGCTTCTGATGACTCTATGAAGCTTACATAGGTGTAGAATCTCCCTCCATACAGCCTTAGAATACTCACACTCAAAGAATAAATGATCTCGAGTCTCCATTTGTTGACTGCACATATCACAAGTTCCATTTAGATCCATTCCCCATTCGATCAATCGATCTTTTGTAGGGAGCTTGTTCTGAATTGCCATCCATGATATTTGGGAATGCCTTGGAATATGGTAGGCATACCATACCAATCTATCCCAATCCACCTTTGGCTGCCTTGGCCTGATTTGCTGCCACACTTTAGCCACTGAAAACCTGTCCCCAGGAAATTTCCAAGCTAATCTTCCATTATTCTGATAGGTAAATTGAGCTGCTAATGGTCTCAATTGAAGGAGTTTCCTCCAAATCCAGCTACTTCCCAATCATATTTCTTCGTCTGAACTAAGACGGGTGAAAATCTTATTCTTTACAGTTAAAGCCAACTAATTCATTTCTTTTCTCTCATGAGATGAATGATCAAAGCCTAATATAGTTTTTCAAAATTAAGAGAATAAAAACCAGGGAAAAGAGATGGTGACCAACCCACTCAACTTTAAGCCCAATTCCAATATCACTACCACTGGCTGAAGTTTGATCGTGTGGCATAGCCAGTCGAGGTCAATGCATGGTTTTAATGTGGATTAAAAGCTTGGAAAATAATATGGTTTTACTCAATATTAAAGCATATGGTATTTAGCTATAGTATGACACATATGCATATATATGATAAGCTATCAAGCTTCTCTAATTTATTATCCAAAAACATAAAATAAAGTCAATTAATCAATCAATTTAGCTAATTAATAAGGCTAGACTTTTGTAGTCATATAAATTGTTGGATTAAACATCAATATATGTTGCAATTTGCAACATAAGATATATCGATTTATCCTTATGTCATAGTTTCATTTACAATGGAACGAAATTGTATAGTAAAACTTCTAGGTATAGTACTGAAATTCATAACAACAAACCGGAAATCATAGGGTCGGTAATTTTGGTCTCAACATTCCATATGTGTTCGCTTCTCATGGAGTTAAAACTCCAGAAGAACATGTGTTCACCTTAGTATTTACAAACTTAAAGCTTAATTAAATTCACAATTTACATAAATGGGCAGTAAAGTTGTTCACACAAATGGAACCTCCCAATTTCGGATTGGGATTCTATCCATCACTTTTTAATTTTCTCATTATCACCGTTTACATATTTAGACTCACTCATATATTATAAAAAGTAACTTGTAAATAATGATTAAATTGTATTAAATAATAATGAAAAGGAAAAAATAAATAAAATCGACCCACATTAAAATTTGAAAAAAGAGAGCAAAAAGTAATTTACCAAATCGATAAATTTGTCAACCTTGAGTTACAAGTAACATGCCGAAACTGTACTTTTCAACAGGGAGGCGCCTCCCACACACTCCCCCTTAAAAGACATTTCTTGGAGGCTAATTATGTGCTTTTAATACATTACATTACATTACATATACAAAAGACGTACGGCAAACAAAATTAAAGCAATGCAGCAGACTTCGAAAATTTGAAATACCCTCTTTTACTTTTTCTGAGGTGGCACTCTGACACTGGTTAAAGTTATTCAACTTCTACACGTGGCACCGTCCACGCCCACCAAAAGTTGCCTTCAAGGGTAAGGATCGATCGAGTGACTCGAGTCGAGTCAGCGTGGTCCATGAACCAATCAGAAAGGGATCGGACCAGTAAATAACAACGCCCCCGCGCCATGCAACTTTCTAATATGCCGTGACTCCGCGTGCTATGTTCCTTCGCTTTCTCTCTTTGACTTTGACAATGCTGTTTAGAGGAAAACAAAATTAACTCTTATCTCTTCACCATCACCGTGTCATCATTAGCCGCGTAGCTGTTAAGGTAACCCTGCTTAATCTCCTTCAAATCAGGCGCGTGTTCAGACACGCGCCACACCTTGACGGACTTGTCCAGGCTACCACTGTAAACAATCCACTTCCGATCAGCCTTGTTTGATGTTTGATGATCTTCTTCGACGGCTAGGCATTTTACGGGGCCGGTGTGACCTGTTAAGACTGAGAGGCACTTGTGAATTCCACCTTCTTCTCGTCTCCACACGCATATGCTCTTATCTGCTGACCCGCTAAACACCAAATTCCCGGATGTAGCTAAGCACAGCACAGCCATTTTATGGCCCCTTAGGATCCCACCATGTGAAAGGTGCTTTCCACGTTCCCAGAAGTTGACAAGCCCGTCTGACGATCCACAGTACAGCACAGCCGATTCTTGGTCCACAGCCAACGATGTGACGGCGTTTTCTTGCTTCAACAACAATTGAACCAGGAAATGTTTCGTTCCTTTCCCCTGTAACTCTCTCTTCCAAACCTTGACTGTCCCATCTGCCGACCCCGTAAACACCAAGCTATCGAATCCAGCCACGACAGAATTGATTGCGTCATCGTGAGCATCAATGGATTCCAAGCATTTCGAGTTCGCTAGTCGCCAAACTTTCAAGGTTTTATCCCAAGATCCGGAATATAACAACCCAACTTCTTCATTCAAGCTCAAGCAGGAAACCGCGTCAAAGTGCTTGATTCGAAGAACGCTGCAGTTTCTCCGAACTTCAACGTAGTTCTTAGGTTTAACAGAGCTTTTAATCAAATCTTTGAAATTTGGCAAACTACCGAATCTTTTGTGAACGCTAGGGTTTGTCGAAGAAACTTTCCAGACACGGATTTTACCGTCTTGGTGACCAGTAAATATCCTATCACCCAATATAATAATGGCCTTAACCAAGCCACTTTTAGCTTTAAAACCTGAAAACTCCTTCAAGTTCTTCCACACGTGGATGTTCTTGCTATCAGAACCCGTATATAACAAATCTCCAGAAGCAGCTAACGAGTAAATATGACCTTCTTCTCGTACAATGGACGCAATAAGCCCATTTTGGCCAAAATCAGTTTCGAGTGGAGATGGGATAATCCATGGAGATTTGTTGTATGGAGAAGCCTGGTTCCATGGTGACATGATGTAAGGAGAACCCTCGCCGCTTGTCAAAGAGGCACTGCTTTTACGATTAGGGAGCTCGTCTTCGACACCAAAGTCGACGTTGTTGTTTATAGAAAACAAAGAAGGTTCAGATTGCTTGAAGAGAGTTCCCAGATTTGGTCGGCAATGGAGGCTGGTTTCCTCCATAACCATCGTTCCACCCTTATCGTTTCTCATTTACTAATTTCTGGTAAACTAACAAAGAGAATAAACTGAAATTGGATAAGAAGATTTGAATTTGTTGTACAAACCTGAAGAAAAAATTGGAGAAAAAAATTGTAGATATCTTTTGAGAAAATGATAGAAATTTTGAGTGTTGCTTTTGATTTTTGTTTTTGAAATGAAAAGACTAAAGGAATGGTTGGACAAAAGGGATATATATATAGATGAGATTGAATAGTGATAGGTATGTGAGGTTCTGGGTTTTTGACACGCAGTGGGATAAGACGTATTCATTACGAACGTGTAAACCGGGTACAAGGAAACTACAATAAACTTTGGTGATGAAATTTCTCTCTTAATGTTTTTTTTGTTATTTGTTTACTAATAGTATAATAAAGAATTCGTATTTGATATATTAATTGTATAATTTTTTAATTTTATCAGAATAATTAAGATATTATCATATGTCTCATTTTTTTATTTAAATTATTTATTTTTTAAATATATCTTGAGTATGTGTTATCTTGCTAATCCCACATATAAAATCTAAAAATTTCACTAACGGTAGACCTGCTTATCCTGACAAGATTTTTAGTGATTCGGGTTGGGTCGGCTGGATCCAGATCACTATTCACATAAACATAATTAATTTTTATTTAAATTTAATTATGAAAATATAAAAATATAAATATTAATATAAAAATAATTTTTTATTAATAAAATAAACAGTAACACGGGTCGACAGGCCAATCCGAACTCGCCTAGAGCCAGGTTTGGGTAAGATGAAAAAATTTGGGTTGCGATCTGACTCGGCCCATGAATAAATCTAACTGACGATGAATGAAATAATTTCTCGTATAATAAAATGTTAATGCTTAATTTTTTGTGACGATTAATCTTCAAAGAGAATTTTATATGATTGTGTCAAAGAAGAAAAGAATTTGTTGTATGTGAAAGTGTAGGAGACTAAAATCAGGGGTGAACTAATATCTAATAAATTTAAATTTTAAATTTAAAAACTGCACTCCTTTTTTTATTCATCATTTTTTTTAATAAAAGAAATGTTAAAAATGTTAGGAGACAAAAGGTTTGACATAAGTTTCCATAGTTAGGAAGATATTGACCATTGAAAGTTGAAAATTTCAAAAACAAGAAAGAACGAACTGAGCTATATTAGAGTTTTAAAACCTTCTTTAACAGAAAAGGAAAGGGTTGTAAAACGATTCCCGTTGGCTTTGAACTTCTCTTGCTAGCTGCTCCCATTAATATTTTGTTGAATCATCTTTTTGATTCAAAATAGTTAAAATTAATTTTGCTAGGTCCCAAACGTCCAAGTGTAAAATTATATTAGATTTTCGAAAAAATATAAACATTGGAAAGTTTTTATTTTATTTTATTTGGAGAAAACAAGATTCAAATCCAGCTATTTGAACAAAAAATCATGCACACCAATTGTCTAAGCCTCAATTCAAGCAACATTCCTCACTCAGAAATTGCTTAAATAGCAAATTAAGGATTCCTTATGTTCAATATAGAAATTAAAGTAAATAAATGATGTTAGGCAAAGCTTTGTTTTCCTTAATTTTTCTCCTTTTAACTTTGGTTATTGTTGTGTCTTTTTCTAAGCCTTTATTTACATCCTTTCATTACATAATAACTTTATTTTTGAGCAATCTTTTACTATTAAAGTCTTGTATTCAAGTTTAAGCATTACTCCTGACCGAAAAAAAAAGTTTAAGCATTACATGTAGGAGATGTATGTAAATTAGAACATAAAGAATGTGAGATAGAATAATATAGTTGTACTTATTATAAAATTTTTGATTGAGTTGATATCAGTATCACGAGTCAAGTGATATTAATTCAGTTGAGTAATTTATTTATAAAACTCAAATAAAATAACAATAAAATACAAATAAAGATTATTTATGTTTTTTTATTTATTTATTAAAACACATAAAAAATTACTTCACTTTTCCTCATATAACTTATTCTTCTTTTAAAATATATATATATATTTCAAAATATCCACATAGTACTATAGTAGATGACCCAAAAAAAACTATCCATAATTTTTTTTTTTTCAAAATGTAATTAATTTTCACATGGATGTGTCAAATTTTAATATATATATTATATAACAAAAATTCATGTAAAATCCCGCTTATATATAGATGGATGGGTGAATGGAATTCATTTTATAAGGTGGGATATATATGGATTACTCTAGAGTTGCCGATCGAGATTAAAGTAATCCTTTAATTAAGCGTGTTTATCAGAATAAATGATGTTTATTGGATCGAGCACTCGTTCATATCCTAAAATCTAATTTACCAATTAATTAAGGATACATGCCATTGCCACTGCACCATAAATTTAATTTATAGCTTTCTTCTTAAAGTTTTTTAACAATTTGTCTCATGAGATAATTATCATTTTCGTCGAGTCGAGTCTCGGAACAGGAAAAATTCGAATTCAAGTACTTTTTGTACAAAGTAAGCTTCTAAATTCTAATATATATGTGAATGTACGTATATAGTAAATTGTTATATATAATAGTATTAATAAACACTATAGCTATTAGAGAAAACATCAATTTCAAGTTTCACGTGACATTTTTTTTTTTTGATAAGTCAATTGTTATTATCCAAGAAGCAGTAGTAACTGCTAAAAGAAGTACATTCTAACCATCATATGAGGCTAGCACTCAAAGAAAACAACTAAGAACACAACAGCAACTAAGAAAACAACAACAACTTCTTCATTCACTAGGAAACATTTCAATACTTAAGTTCCAATTATTACGGAGACTTGTGTTAACTGCATCCGGAGCAATGTTCTTCATCTCCGATAATCTCATCCTAACAATCTCCTTTATGCTTCCAACGATCTCCTCCTCTGTGGATTGAGACTGTGAAAAACATCTGCTGTTCCTTCCCTTCCATGTTAGATAAATGCTGGCATTCCAAGCTAGGCGTAGAATGGTTGAAATAAGAGCCTTCCCTTTAAGCTTCCTGACCAGCCATTGGAATTCAACATCCCAGCTGGTACCTGCTCTATGCAATTGGCATAGCTGGAGGATTCTTTGCCAGATTTCCTTGTAAAATAGACACTCTGAGAAGATGTGGTTTCTAGTTTCAAGTTCAGTGTGGCAAAGAGTACACATTCCATTCAACTCAATTCCCCAAGTAATCATTCTATCTTTGGTAGGCAACTTATTCAAAATTGCCATCCAAGTCAACACTGAATGTCGAGGGATGTGCAGTGGGAACCATACCAGCTTTTCCCAGCCCACCTTCTCCTACTTGGATCTCAGCTCATTCCAGACCTTTGTCACAGTGTATTTCCCTCCAGGGTACTTCCATACTAGTAGTCCATCATGGAATGTGATGAATTGCATCGCTAATCCCCTTAGCTGCAGCAGCTTCCTCCATGTCCAACTGCTACCTTGGTTAATAGAGACCTGCCATAGACTTTGGTCTTTAAGCACATAGGCTTTTATCCAGGCAATCCATAATGATCCTGCCTGAGCAAGCAAGGACCATATATGCTGGAGAATACAAGCCCTGTTCCAAGACAGTAAGTCTTTTAGGCCAAGTCCACCCTCTGATTTTGGCAAGCAAATGGTGCTCCATTTGATCATTGCCCCAGGATTTGAGATCTCCTTCCCCTTCCAGAAGAATCTCATGCAAAGCTGGTTCACTCTCTTTATAACTGCTTTAGGCAGTACAAAATGCCTGCACCAGTAGCTTTGTACATTAAACAGTACTGATTGAATAAGCTGAAGTCTACCTGCATAGGAGAGCTGCTTTGCTGCCCAGCCATTAATCCTCTGCAATATCTTCTCAATCAAGGGAGCACAGTCCTTTTCAGTGAGTCTCTTAGTGACCAAAGGGACTCCTAAGTACCTGACAGGGAGCTGCCCTATCTTAAATCCAGTCTGTAGGTGAATGTCCACTAGCCTGGAAGAGTCAATACCCGAGGAGTAGATCTCACTCTTCTGAGTATTAAGCTGCAGCCCTGAGATGGAATAGAAATATTCCAGCAAGCCTTTGATTCCCAGGATGGAATCCAAATTTCCCTTTGAGAATATTAATAAGTCATATGCAAAACACAGATGAGTGAGCTGAATTCTATGACACTTTGGATGATATGCATACAGCCCATGTTGTGCCCCAGTGTCCAGCAACCGTGAAAGGACATTCATCACCATCACAAACAGATATGGGGAAATAGGATCCCCTTGTCTTATTCCTTTAGCCCCTTTGAAGTATCCCACAAGCCCTCCATTGATGGAAATGGAGAATCTAGGAGATGAGATGCAGACCTCAATCAAATCCACAAAATCTTGGGGAAATCCTTGTGCAAGCAGAACCTTGAGAAGAAAGGTCCAACTGATGGAGTCAAAGGCTTTTTGCAGGTCAATCTTGATGGCACACCTAGGGGAGAGAGATGCTCTTCCATACCCTCTCACCATTTCTTGAGCCATAAGTATATTATCAGTAATACTTCTGCCCTTGACAAAGGCACTGTGATTATTTGAGATCAAGGAAGGAAGACATTCCTTGATTCTGTTAGCCAGGATCCTTGTAATGCTTTTGTAGAAAACAGTACAGCATGAAATGGGCCTGAAGTCCTTTATGCAGCTAGGACTTGAGCTTTTAGGGACTAAAGCCACTATTGTCGAGTTGAAAGCATGCAGGAGGTGTTTGGTTTGAAAGAAGTGTAAGATAGCTGATATAACCTCCTCTCCCACAATCTGCCAGGATGTTTTGAAGAAATGGGCAGTGAACCCATCTGGTCCTGGGGCCTTTTCACCATTTTGAACAAAGAAGGCATTCCTTATTTCCTCCCTTGTAACTGGTCTGGTTATTTTCCCCTTCTCTTCCTCAGAGAGATGAGTCTTGAGCAGCTCAGCCAAGAATTCCCTTGAGCAGCCTGTAACCTGACTATCCTCAGTTCCCATTAGTCTCTGAAAGAAACCAATGGCTTCATTAGAAATCTGGTCAAATTCCTCAAGCTTTTTGCCAGTTTCATCAAACAGGACCTTGATAACATTCCTATTGTGCCTTGCAGCTACTTGTTTGTGGAAGAAATTGGTGTTTTGATCCCCCTCTTTGATCCATCTGATTCTGGATTTCTGCCTATAGAAGCTTTCTTCAGCTAATGAGAGCTCCCTGAGCTCAGAGAACAGCTGTTTCTCCTTAGCAACAAGGTCTGATGAAGGCAACTGAGAAAGTATCTGCACCTGCAAAGCTTCGAGTTTCTTTCTCTTCTCCTGGACCCTCCCTGAGATGTTCCCATAACTTGTGGAGTTGAGTGTTCTCAAAGCTGACTTTAGCCTCTTCAGCTTGTGAAAGAGGATAGACATGGGTCTCCAATTACAGGCTCCTTCCAAGAATGTTCCACAGTCTGCAAGTATTCTGGATGCTTTGTCCAGAAATTGAAAATTTTAAAAGGCTTAGGGGTGAATGCATAGCAACATTCATCCTCACATGGGCAGGGCAGTGACATTTTTTGTGTGTATAAGTATTATATTTTGTGTTTTATTTTTTTTATCAATTGTATAAATATAAATATAATAAAAATAATTAAATATGTCATAATTTTAAACACGAATATAATACGTATATTAAACGTATCATGTTAATCATATTTGAATATATCAAATTATGTTTATTATATTATTTTCATATTTATTAAATGTATTATATTAATATTATATTTTCGTATTTATCCAAAAAATTTTAATCTAATCTGAAGCTTTTGATTGTCCTTCCAGAAATTAAAGTCCAGTCTTAAAGAACCGTGGCGGCCCAAAACTATTTTGGAATTTCACGTTTTTGAGCTGCTAAATATGTCAACAGTTATTCAATTGCTGTCACCTGCAAATGCAATTCCTGATTGGTAGAGAATACGACTTTCATCGTCCCTCAAACGCCAGCCGCCCACGAAACTGCTTCATATTACTTGTTTCTTCCACTTTATAGATTTTTTAAATTTTGGGTATGCTTCTTCTTGCCACGTTATTATAATGTTGGAGTCCAATTGCCAACGGCATGTCTACACGTGTCAGGAGATAATATTAATTAATGGGTGTATCATTAGTGTGAAATATTCAAGCTGGAAAAAAGAGAATATGATATAAGCAAAGCATACGGAAAGCGTCACCAATATTTGGGTTACAATATGCTTACTCAATAATATAAAGTAGCTGGTCGGCATAGCCTTTTATAATATCTAATATTAGGCATGCATGTATTAATCCAATGTAGTTGTGGAATATTAATTTCCTTAATTAACTTTAAAAGCTTTTCTTGAAATTTTGGTTCACATTCCAAAAAAAAAAAGAATTGGTTGTTGACTTTCAGTGTGTATTGAGCCAACTTGAGTTATAGTATAATAAATTACTTCGGTTCAAATTATTATTTAATTAATAATTTTTTAAATTTAATTTAATTTAAATTTAATTATAATATATTATAATATATTTTTAATAGTAAAATGATTTTTGATTTGACAAACAAGACTCAAACTAAAAAATAAAATTTTTATATTTAAATTTGGTTTAATCCGATCCAATTCAGAACAACACATTGATTGTATATATGCTAATCATCGAACACATACTATTTCAGTCTGCTATAAATCAAGGATGATTTCCGCAAGAAAATGGAAAGTGAAACTATGAAATATATCATAAAGATGGGAAGTGTCTTAAAAATCTGTTTTTATTTTACTTAGATTATATAATAATTAAACAATGTGATTTCCGTATTGAATCCTAGTTTTAGTACTTTTCGGCCTGTCCATTAATCAACAGACATCTCTTCTAACAACATTAATTAAAAGCAATCAAGTTTGGCAAATATAGCAAGTTTACTTTGAGTAAGAGAATAGTAAACAGGATTAAGGCAAGTGTCGATGATCCCCTAAAAAAGTAATTAGCAAAAATTAAAATGTTCATTTTTTAGTTGGAAACTACGTATACTTTAGTTGACCAAATTATTTAAAGCTGTCTGTTAATCATCAAACACGTTATATCAATGTTGAACAAGATCATATTTTTCCTTCCCATAAATTATAAGATTACATAAGCATGAAGAATTCGTCAGAAAAAAGCAGCAATATTTATCAACTAAGAAAATGTGGATCCTGGCATGTGGCAGTCATTAATTCTATATACTATATATTGAAGATCACTTTTGGATTCTAAGATTACATAAACAAGAAAAATTGGTAAGAGGTGAAGAATATATATTGGAATTGGATGATTTTTTATTTTATTTTATTGAGTTTTATCATTTATATAACTTGTCAGGAGGTGACTGAGCATGTTCCCATATCCTGAACAAGATTGCACAAGTCAAATTCATTTATATATATATATATATATATATATTTAGGTCTACAAGTTATCTTGTACAGGATTCGATTGCATAAGCAAGCTATATATATATATATATATATATATATATATATATATATATATATATATATATGAAAATTATATGGTAGCAGTGTGAGGCAGTGTGTCAAAATATGATATTTAATGATATTAAGAAAATGGTGATTTGTCTAGCTAATTATGCAAATTTTATCAAACATGCACGCACGTTTCACTGCTGCTGAAAATTGGTGCTAAAGATTAAGAAATTGGTAGAGTGTTGTGGCTGCTAATTAGACCTGCTCACGGGCCGGGCAGCCCGCCCGGCCCGTAACAGTGATTTTTATTATAATAATATTATTTTATTTAATTTTAATTATAAAAAAATAAAAAAAATAAAAAAAAAATTATTTTTTTATTCCAATGAACAATATTTCGGGCCTAAACGGGCGGGCCGGGCCTACCCAAGGCCGGGCCTACCCAAGGCCGGGCCTGGGCAAAGAAAACAAAAAAAACCGGGCCGCGACCTGGCCCGGCCCGGCCATGAGCAGCTCTAGGCTGCTTATCTCAATCTACCAATCCAATCTCTTCACTCCAAATTAACTAAATTAGCAGAGTCCTGACATCCAATCCAATAAGGGATTACTGTGACAGTGGCTGTTTGGATTATATCAGAATCCAAGTAGAATGCTTGTTCATGACTGTACTAAAACCCTGAAATTCTCACAAACTCAAACTACAGGAATTGAAGTCAGCTGGACAAAGAAAAAACTCATCTTTGGATGATTTTAGAGGGTGACTTAATTTCTTTTTTTTGATGACTTAATTACCATTGTCCTTGTCCTTGAAATAGCGATGATCCATACTTAAGGAGGAAATGTACGCTTCGTTGAAATCTTTTTCAAATCTTAAAAGAGACATTCCACAACGGGCCGGGCTATGGATGATTCCTAGCCATAGGTATTAGGTTGGCAATCATGCTGTTTTGGGTGATGGCTTCAAAATTCAAATGTAGGAATAACTATACTTCAATAATTGTAACATTATGCTTCTTTGAAGACTCCACTCCATGGCATGCATTACCCAGATATCTTTTCTGCCATAGTCTTTTTTTCCATTTTCTGAACAATGAAACGAGGTGAATCGAATCGGATCAGTCCAAATTACTAAAACATATTCCAAATTCGATTCAATTTAAATCAAACATGTCGGGTCGGGTGAATAACCTGACCCATAGACATGTCTAATTGAAAAAAATAATCATGTTTTCTTTAAATATCTCTATTTTTTTTATCACTTTTTATAACTCCTTTTCTATATTATGAAATAATTATTACCCGTTGAGCCTAAATATAATGTGGTATCATAATATATGTAATAATTTGATTTGATGATAGCATATTAATTAATATGTACGAAAATAGTTTCAGTAAAGATTATTACTTAAAACAATCAATTTGAAAATAAAGGATTATAATTTTTTGTAACTAATTTAGGAATTTTATTTAAGCAAACAAATTAAATCCTTTAAATGAATTATAGCTTATCCAAAAAAAGATATAAAAAATTATTCATTATTCAAAAAACAACGCGCTACCATTCATGTTGGTTGTATTAATATATAGGGCAAAATATATACAATCCAGATATTGCTTTTCCTTGTTCTAGAAATGAACAATAATGCATGTTCTAATAATGGTTACATGAAAGAGACTAAGCAATATTAAACAACAAAAAGCTAGCCCTACAATTCTTCCACTCTTTTGAACTGAACTGACTAAGGTCCCATCCTTAATAATGTTAAAAGTGTTGATACTACTATTGCTTCAAATATTTTGTCTCCAAACCCCATTTCACAGCTCTTTGATATTTTATCTAGCAAATTAAAACATGGGGCCGAACAGTCATCAGTCTTTCTTCTATTATTGATCCCTAGAAGTGAGAGAACCCAGGAGAAGAAGAAGAAAAAAAATCAGAGATTCATGAGATCAGTGATGGAGACTCAATTAAGAGTTGTAAACCCAAGTGCAGGTTATGTTCAAGTAATAAATTCTCGGGTGTCCGAGGTCGAACCACAGGGAAGCGTATTAGTAAGTATAAGTTTATAAATATATAAGAAAAAGAAAGTAACAAAGATATTAGGGAATCAACAACAAAACAAGATAAACAAGATATTAGAGAACAAAATAAACAAAACAACATAAAAGAAATTAAACAAGATATAAACAAAACAATAAGAAAAGATGTTGAGGTTAGAGAATCCACTCTTGGTGTTATGCTAAGATTAATCTTGTTTTATTACACAATTGAAATTCACACATAAGGGAGATTCCAATCGGAAGGTTTAGCAATTCAGTCCAAATTGTCCAACGTCCATAGCACATGATATTATGTTCATTTGGTATCCTCAAAACTCATAAAAAGAGTCCAAGCATTCCTTATGCCAAGGTATATGTCTACAACAAATCAAGGTTATGAAACCAAGCATTTACTGTGCCATTTTCATTGTCAATAATGAATCAAGATCTCTACTTTGCAAGTATGATTTTAAACCAAAAGAAAATATTATCTATACTAGTGTTTATAAATGATGATTCATTTTAGCTCATGTTTAAGAGACTAACCTTAGCATTTACCAAGAGCTTCACCTCATCACCTCAACAATATGATTAGCAACACATACTAAAAATGAAAAGAAATGTAAGAAGCATAAGTAAATAAAGAAAAAGAAAACTAGAGAAAGGAAAAAAGAAGAAAACTTAGAGAATTTGATTACAATGGCTAATATCCTACCAATGTATAATCTCCCAATACTCATCCAAGGCCCTCTATTTATACACATTTTGGAGGGCTAAATGACAAGAGACAAGCTTTACAAATTTCAAAGGTAGGTATAATAGGTGGGTGCATTTTTCTAACAATTTTCGTCATATTGTATGACAATTCTGATCAGCCAGCTTGATGGTCGATTTTGTCAATGTTGGAGGCTCGATCTGATAAAATTGTCTTCTAGAAAAATATACCCCTATCAGTTACGGATCCATAGCCGTTGGAATCAGCTCATTTGCTGATGTGGATAAGAAGATATGGGCAAAATACGAAAACAGGTCAGCACAGACGTCATTGCACATCAGCCAACTTGATGGTCGATTTCACTAGGGAAAACGACTCCGTTTCAAGAAGTGTAAAACATGAAAAAGATAGATATGCCTCTTAGCTTTGCACGGCTACAAATTTCAGCCTTATTGCTTCAGTGAAACTCGAGATATAGCTGATATGGTAAAAGGTGTCGGAACTGGAACTGAACTGGATTTGCCCTTAATTCTAGTAATCTGAAATCACTCAAAGAAACTTGTGAAAAACACCAAATTACATAAAAATATAAAATATCATAAACACAATTAGACTAAACAATGATAACTCGTATTTGACACAAAACAATAATAAAACATAACTAAAAACTATATAATTATACGAGTTATCACACCCCCACACTTAGATTGTTGCTAGTCCCTAGCAACGACTCAATAAAAATAAAATAAGAAAATCTAATCTAATCCATTTTCGTAGGAAATCACGGTGGCACTTAGCATGTGACACAAGCCTTTAAACCCCTAGGTGTCCCTAGTGGACGAGTTTAGTCTCGTGAGGGTTTACTAGGACGATACCCACAAACATTGAAGACATAAGAAAAACTAAAAATAATAATTATAACTAATCCTTCCAATATAAATTAGAGATAATCATTGGACAAGTCTTAAAAACTAATCAATAGCTTAAAGAAATTCACGAAAAATCTTGCTTGAATGTAAATAAATGAGTTAAGCCAATATTAACATAACATATTTCAATCAAAATAGTGCATATTCAAACTTAATCTCAACTTCTCACATGGGATACTCTCTTGATTTTCACTCTTTAAAGTAGTGGTAAAGTGTTTACACTCAATCAATCTCATGAAAACACTTCTACCATATGCTTTCTTGTCCACCTATTCTCCACTATTTAGATCATACAACTTCATAAATCAAGAGGTCTTTATTCAAGGTTGTAATGGGGCCAAAGGGTTATAATGTGGTTAAAGAACAAAAGGATAAAGATATCACAAAGGTTCCAAAGAGTTCATAGATTTTAGAGACATAATAAGATCATACAAATAAAACTTCTCAAAACTCTTATAAAGCACATAATAACATAGGCTAAATATTCATGTTGAGCCTTTGCATCATTCTAACCAACTTTGTAACATCTTTTTCTAGAAGTTCAAGAGAAGATTCTTTTTTTTTTTTTTTAATATGGGAATGTATTTGACAATGATCCCTTTCTTTTTCTCTTGACTTTTTCTTTTCTTTTCTTCCCCCACACTTATCTTTTGTTTCTAACCCAAATTTTCAACTAAAAATATCCCTTATTTTTTTTTTTTTAATATGTCTCAAAATATAAAAATCCATATTTAGAACAAGGGTAAGGATATAAGTATATTTAGGCTAGGTGTAAGTTGTGGTTACCAATAAAACAGCATATTTAATGTAGGCTCAAATTGGCTCACTAGTGGGGATATTCTCTTAAAACATTAATAAGAGATGGCTGTTTGGCTCTGGTTATAATCCTAATGCCTCTATCATATTCATGTTGTCACATGTATCAATATAGTATCAAACAGTTTAAAGCAAGTTCTAGAGAATCATGTAATCATAAGAGCACTTAAGAAAGAAATTAGATTGATTTGTATAATGCATCAATCATTATAGGCTCAAAAACTCACAAGGATGATTATACAAGTCAGATTAAGTCTAAACATGCTTCTTTCTCAATCAACATATCATATTAACATTGGCTCATAAAAAGATTGATATCAAGCTCAATTCTCATGAAAATCTTCTCACTAATAAATCTGTTTTAGACTTATGCAATTCATATCTCATTATAGTATTGAAAGTAACTAAAAAACACACTAAGTCTAAACATGTTTTTTTTTTTTTTTTTTTTTTTTTTGAAGAAGAAGAAGATTAAATCAAACTGACAAGGTATGTCTCAAGTCTCCCTTACTCAGACCTTGTTCAGAATGAATACTTCTAAATGTCTTAAAACACAACAAATTTTTTTTTTTTTAGCAAAATATGTCCCTTACCCCCTACTAAAATATGACATTGTCCCCAATGTCAAATTTTAAAGGTAGAATTTAGGAGATATTACCTGCAGAGGTTGCTAACCACTTATTATAACTGAGACACAACAAGCAAAATGTTAGATAATGTCACAAAGACAAAGTGCAATCCACTCCTTGCTCGTCCATATCTCTTTTTCTTTTTCCGAGCGTTTGCGAAACAACCGTAGCAGATAAACACTCATAAGCTTGTAGCTTTTTGAGTAAATCTTCAATGGTTGTAGCAGAAATTATGGTTCTCCTTGCCTCTGAAAACATGAATCCATTATCCACAGCATTATCTAAATATGAAAGCAAATTACTAAAATAACCATTAATATTAAGCAAACCAATGGGTTTCTTATTTGTGACCAAAGATGACCAAGAAGCCACGCAAGCTATTTCTTCCAATGTTCCCAGACCTCCTGGTAAAGCAATGAATGCATCGGCAGAATGGTACATGATTGTCATCCGTTCAGGGATACTCCAGACTTGTATTTCTTTATCCACGGTAGGTCCACAAAAATTTGTGAATAGTTTTGGCACGATTCCTAGAACTGGACTTCCTCCGGCGTGTGCTGCTGTAGCGACTGCTCCCATTAGACCCGTACTACCGCCTCCATAAATCAACTGGATCTTTTGTTGGGCAAGTATTACTCCAACTCTTATGGCTTCATCAGCGAATATGTTATTTTTCCCTGGATAAGCACCTCCAAAGACACAAATTTTTTTAATGCGCTGGGACGAAGTACTTTCCATTTTTTTTCGAGTGCCTGAAAGAGAATGAGTACATGGTGTAATATATAGAGGACTGAGTAGTGAATCAGACAAGAGTAATAATGTCGCCGAAAGTGTATTTGACCTGTCAGAAGAAAATGTTAACCTAACAAAAGATTTTTGCGTGATTTCAGGAAGAAAATCAAAAAGAAAAGAAAAAGCAACCGTAAAAGACCAATGCAAAAAAAAAAAAAGAGAATAATAAATCGTAAATTAAACCGAAATAAAGTTATTGCAAATCAAACCAAAAGCTGAGAAGTCATTTATTGTAGTTGTGATTGTGGCTCACATCTTCCTCTGGTTTTACGTCCAGAAACGGCTTAAACGCCTTCTATGAGTCGAGGATATGCTTCCCATCCAGTTTTCTTACAAGCTGGCAAACAGGGTCTTTTAACATCAGATTCCCAAGATATTGCCATTCCCTTTGGAATTGCGGCCATAAATCAAGAATTTCTCTTTGTACGTCTCCACTAGGATGCGTCTCAAGAGAAAGTTGGATATTACCCAAATTCTCCTTACTCAGTCCATCCTTAATGAATTCAATTTTATCATCTCGATTAGAGGACGGAATCCCAATCAAACGACATTTACCGTTACACGTCCATCGTGCACACTTGTGGCAATTTGAACTCATGCGCTTTGCTCGTCGCTTCTTTGCATAAGTGCTTCTACCTGTACCTGGTAAGTGCAAAACAGGAAGATATTCATCTTCACGTACCTTGGCTTCAATTATCCAACGCATGTCTTCAGGAATCCCTTTGTGCATAAGCATTCTTAATCTTTCAAATCGAACTTGGTAAAGCTTCAGTAAAATATTTCGAGGAAAAGGAGGAAATCGTTTCTGCAATCTTGTGAGAATATCATCCATCTTGAAAAAAAATGAAAAAGAAATTGAAAGAGAAATTTATATACAATATCAGTTTTGTGGGTAGCTGATGGAACCGACTTAAATAATCACGGAGTACCGTTATCCGCCATTTAACCGGGGTTAAAAAAATGTATTTTTTTTTTTTGAAGATTAGTAAAAATTATATTTACATCTAGTTATTTTCAAAACAAGGATCAGAAAGAAAAACAACCTCTTCTTGAGTAACATGATTTTCCAAAAAGAGTTTGAGTCTTTGTCCATTTACCTTGAATACGTTACCATTTTGAGGATTCTCAATGTCAACTGCTCCATAATGATACAAATGCTTAACCACAAATGGGCCAGTTCATCTTGATCTCAACTTACCAGGAAATATGTGAAGTCTAGAATTATAAAGTAGAACTTTTTGCCCAACATCAAATGTTTTTCTTGAAATTAACTTGTCATGAAAGGCTTTAGTTCTTTCTTTATGAATTTTAGAATTCTCATATGCATCATTTCTGAGTTCCTCAAGTTCATTTATGACTGGAAAAGTTTCATTCTCACCCAAAAAGGAATATTTTAGCTCGGATGGCAATGGTTTTAAATCCAGCTTGGGTGGTTCAATAGTTGATGGTACAGTGACATTTGTGAGTGATGGAAGTTCCTCAAACTTTTGTTTCCAACAATGCTTAACCTGAAAAGAATTTAACAAAGAATCAGTGTGTGAAATTTCTGAAGCATTATCAATCTCACATTCAATTAAATAAGCTTCTAAAGGATCATGGAATGTGGTAGTGGTGAGATGTTCATGAACAAGTTCTTCAATGAAATCCACTTCATGTACTTCTGAATCATCACCAGGTTGCTTGCAAGTGTTGAACACATTTAATTCTAAAGTCATATTTCCAAAAGAAATGTTCAACATACCATTCCTGCAATGTATCAGAGCATTAGAAGTTGCAAGAAATGGACGGCCTAATATAACAGGAATTTGAACATTTGGATTTGAAACAGGATGTGTGTCCAAAACAATAAAATCAACAGGGAAGTAAAAATTATCAATTTGAACCAAAACATCTTCAACTATCCCTCGAGGAATTTACAGAACGATCAGCTAGTTGAAGTGTAACAGGTGTTTCCTTGAGTTCACCTAAACCTAACTGTTGATAAACAGAAAAAGGCAAAAGATTAACACTAGCACCAAGATCAAGCAATGCACGTTCTATTCTAGTGTTTCCAATGATGCATGAGATTGTTGGACATCCAGGATCTTTGAATTTTGGTGGAGTAAGGTGCTGAATGATTGAGCTCACACTTTCCGTCAGAAATGCTTTCTTTTGTACATTATGTTTCCTTTTAACTGTGCACATGTCCTTCAAAAATTTAGCATAAGATGGAACTTGTTTGATTGCATCCAATAAAGGAATGTTAATCTTAACTTGTTTGAAAATTTCATAAATTTCTGCATTTTGATTCAAATTCTTTATTGTTTGCAACCTTTGAGGAAAAGGAGCAGGATGCATACCTTTTTCTTTGTCCAAATTTTCAAGAAGTTCAGACTTACCATCATCCTTACCATTACTTTTCGGAGGGGAAAGAGGATCTTGGTCTTTTGATGGAATGTTTTTGTCAATTGCCTTTCCACTTCGAAGAGTTGTGATAGAACTGGCATTTTCCTGTTGAGTTTCATTGGAGCAAGAAACAAGACATTGAGTAGAAGGGTTAGGTTGAGGTTGAGCAGGAAACTTACCTTTTTCTTGAGTGCGTAATGAAGCTGTCAATGTGGACAAGGTGTTTTTGATCTCATTGATGTCCTGTGAAGTTTGGTTATTCACATTTGCTTGTGTTTGCATGAATGCTTGCAATGTCTCTTCCAAGGTTTGTACACGTGAAGGTTGATAGGAAAAAGTGTTGCCCGGCTTTTGAGATTGTGGTACCTGAACATGATTATTATTCCGCCAACTGAAGTTGGGATGATTTCTCCATTCAGGGTTATACGTTTCAGAGTAAGGAGAAGGAAAAGGCTTTTTAAATGTGTTTATGGAATTTACTTGATCATGCAACGCTTCTTTAAGAATGGGAATGTTTGGACATTCAGAAGTGGGGTGTCCCATGATTTCACAAATTCCACAACTTTCTTCATTTTTAACCGTTTTGACTTCTTTTACTTCTCTAAGTTCCATGGCTTCAATCTTTCTAGCCAAATTAGCTACTTTAGCTTTTATCTCATCTTCTTGACTAAAATGATATTTACCTCTGTTAGAAACAAGATTAGATCTATTGGAACTTTCAGAGGAATTATCTGTGTGCCAGGCTTGAGAGTTATCTGCCAAATGGTCTAGGTAATCAAAGGCTTCTTCAGGTTCTTTTTCTAGAAACTCACCGTTACACATTGTTTCAACAAATTGTTTAGTTTCGGGAGTTAAACTTTCATAAAAGAAACTAATAAGACGTCATTTTTCAAAACCATGATGTGGACAAGAACTTAACAAATCTTTAAAACGCTCCCAGCACTGAAAAAATGCTTCATTTTGATTTTGATTGAAATTTTGAATCTGTCTTTTCAAAGTAGTAGTTTTATGTACTGGGAAAAATTTCTTTAGAAACTCAGTTTGTAATTCTTGCCATGTGCCAATTGACCTTGGTTTTAAATTATGAAGCCAAATTTTTGCTTTATCTTTTAAAGAAAAAGGAAATAATTTTAGCTTGACAATTTCATTTGTACATTGTTGGTCATTAAAAGTGACACATACATCTTCGAAATCTTTTAGAAACGAGTAAGCACTTTGCGATTCTAACCCATAGAAATTTGGAAGCAAAGCTATCATACCTAGTTTAAAACGAAAGTTGTTTGCATTGAGAGGAAAAATAAAACAAGAGGGTGATGAGCTTCGAGTTGGTTGCAAGTAGTCACGCATGGTGCGTACTTGTCTGTTCTCATCTTCAGCATGAACACTTTCATTGTCAGCCATGGTAGGAATTGTATTAGAAAGATTACCTGAAAAAGTTTCACAATAAAATCTAACTAAACGACGAGATCTAAAATCACGTCGCCAAACAAGCATAAAACAAAGTTAATATACAAATTAGGCGGTATAACCAGCCAATAAAAATAAAACAAAGTTAATATACAATATAAATATAAATATATACAAATTAGGCGGTATAACCAGCCAATAAAAATAAATATAGGCGGTATAACCAGCCAATAAAAATAAATATACTTATAAACTTATATACTTAGTATTGCTTCCCCGGCAACGGCGCCAAAAACTTGATGGAGACTCAATTAAGAGTTGTAAACCCAAGTGCAGGTTATGTTCAAGTAATAAATTCTCGGGTGTCCGAGGTCGAACCACAGGGAAGCGTATTAGTAAGTATAAGTTTATAAATATATAAGAAAAAGAAAGTAACAAAGATATTAGGGAATCAACAACAAAACAAGATAAACAAGATATTAGAGAACAAAATAAACAAAACAACATAAAAGAAATTAAACAAGATATAAACAAAACAATAAGAAAAGATGTTGAGGTTAGAGAATCCACTCTTGGTGTTATGCTAAGATTAATCTTGTTTTATTACACTATTGAAATTCACACATAAGGGAGATTCCAATCGGAAGGTTTAGCAATTCAGTCCAAATTGTCCAACGTCCATAGCATATGATATTATGTTCATTTGGTATCCTCAAAACTCATAAAAAGAGTCCAAGCATTCCTTATGCCAAGGTATATGTCTACAACAAATCAAGGTTATGAAACCAAGCATTTACTGTGCCATTTTCATTGTTAATAATGAATCAAGATCTCTACTTTGCAAGTATGATTTTAAACCAAAAGAAAATATTATCTATACTAGTGTTTATAAATGATGATTCATTTTAGCTCATGTTTAAGAGACTAACCTTAGCATTTACCAAGAGCTTCACCTCATCACCTCAACAATATGATTAGCAACACATACTAAAAATGAAAATAAATGTAAGAAGCATAAGTAAATAAAGAAAAAGAAAACTAGAGAAAGGAAAAAAGAAGAAAACTTAGAGAATTTGATTACAATGGCTAATATCCTACCAATGTATAATCTCCCAATACTCATCCAAGGCCCTCTATTTATACACATTTTGGAGGGCTAAATGACAAGAGACAAGCTTTACAAATTTCAAAGGTAGGTATAATAGGTGGGTGCATTTTTCTAACAATTTTCGTCATATTGTATGACAATTCTGATCAGCCAGCTTGATGGTCGATTTTGTCAATGTTGGAGGCTCGATCTGAAAAAGTTGTCTTCTAGAAAAATATACCCCTATCAGTTACGGATCCATAGCCGTTGGAATCAGCTCATTTGCTGATGTGGATAAGAAGATATGGGCAAAATACGAAAACAGGTCAGCACAGACGTCATTGCACATCAGCCAACTTGATGGTCGATTTCACTAGGGAAAACGACTCCGTTTCAAGAAGTGTAAAACATGAAAAAGATAGATATGCCTCTTAGATTTGCACGGCTACAAATTTCAGCCTTATTGCTTCAGTGAAACTCGAGATATAGCTGATATGGTAAACGGTGTCGGAACTGGAACTGAACTGGATTTGCCCTTAATTCTAGTAATCTGAAATCACTCAAAGAAACATGTGAAAAACACCAAATTACATAAAAATATAAAATATCATAAACACAATTAGACTAAACAATGATAACTCGTATTTGACACAAAACAATAATAAAACATAACTAAAAACTATATAATTATACGAGTTATCAATCAGCTCTAGAATTTCTAGAACCTATAGCAAAAATGGAATAATCCAATTTTAGTGCTGTACACTTGGCTTTCTTCTGCAGCTAATTGAACCATTTTCTTGATTTCTGGAGTCTGGAGACAGCCAGACACAATATTAAAGATGAAGAACTTTCAGCCAAAGTTAGTGTTGTACACATGGCTTACTTCTATGCATTATATCAGAATTCAGAAACAAACAATATTCAAAAAGAGCATAGACTAACCAACAGCTTCCATCAGACAGACAAGTTTTCCTAGCTAGCTAACACTATCAGTATCAAATCAAACATTTCTTAAATCTCTTATGCATTAGGGAAAAATATCATGTCTAACAAGATGAAGAAAAAGGAAGATAATTGGGTTAATTAACATTGGGTTTCATTTCATTTTTCATGCATGCATTATCTGACGGCTTTGGATAATTATAAGAAAGTCTAGAGTTTTTTCTTGTATGGTGGCTAATGTTTGGCAAGTTATAATGGATTTGACTTTAGTTCAGGTATTATGCATTGTATCTGTTTACGTGTCAGCAACCTATTAACACCCATTGGATTAAGGAGCTTCCAATGAGGACAGTTTGTTGAACAAAACCAACTTTGTGAGAGGTCTTCAGACTCCACAGGGCAAGGTGATATATATTGATCAAATCAATAATTGTGATTCCTTCATCATTTAAAGGGCATGGCCCAGAACAATCGTTGAAGTCTAGCAGATATAGTCAGCTTTCAGGGTTTAAGTGGAAATTTGTTCAATCAGAAATGTTAACATTAGTTTTCTGATTTGGTAATTTAATTTTTAGAACTTGGCCCCTTAATGATTAAGAGGTCATAGATCATGATAATTCATTCATGCATGCGTGTGCCCATGGTAATTAGCTCGTCTCTAAAATCCAATCATACAAAAGTTATACTTATTTTATACTATATTTTTATGAGATAAGAGAAAAATTAATAGAAAGGCGGACGATCTTGGATCTTTAACCGTTTAAAGATCAATAGGGTAACTATTAAGATAAGTTTGAGTTATTTACATTTAATTATGAATGAATTGTAAATAACTCAAGTCAAATGGTATTTGTACTTTGACAAACTCTCTGGTTGTATTTGTAGCAAACTTAAGTCTCTTTTGTTTTTGGGATTTGAAATAACAAATTTCAATTAGCTTTAAGGGCTTTCAGTCCAATCATCATATTTGGATCTGGGCTAGCAGTTGGCCCTTTATTCCCCAATAAAAGCCAACTTTGCAACCTAGGGCTTGGCCTTCTTCACCAAAATCCAACACTCAGAGGCCCAAGAAAAACCTCCGCCGCCGGCCAATCCATCGCCCGCTCAGGCCCACAAAGCTATCTTGTTCTTCAAGTTCAAAAGGAGTAACAACAAACAACACGAAGTAGCCCAGGAAAGATCAAAGCTTTCAATCAAAAAGAGACAAGAGAGCTTCAGTCAATCTTGTTAAAGGAGCGGAACTCCATTAATAAAAACGAAAAAAAACCCTAATTTTCTCAAAATGGAATTCGTTATCGAACAAGGCAAACAACCGCACGAAGAATGCTCTACTTTACTTCTGGTTCGCCCACCTTTGTCATTTTCCCCTTTAATTCATCTCTTAGGGTTCTTGATTTTGTTTTTAATAAAAAATTTAATTTTTGTTTTAGCCTGCGTTGTCGATTGGGAATGTGGGGCAGCTAGCGGTGGATTTATTAGTGTCATCAATGAAAGCAGAGAGAATTGGATACTTAGATGATCCCTTTGTGCTTCCCTGCGTTGGAAATGATGCTTATGGGCCTATTCCTTGCGGCGACCTTGCTCTCCCTCTTGAAGGTGCTCTCTTTACTCACATTTTTCCTCAAATTCTTTGTATTAGGAAGTTTGCAGTAATATATTTGAAATCTATTATGTTGTTTCTTGATCTTGCAGCTTACCAATCGTCTTCTAGTCTACTCACTTTTCTCCAACAGCGGTCTCCAGTTGTTAAGGTATTGCTTCAAATATAATTATACTGATTCAATTATATTTTCCTGGTGCAACTAAGTGCTGGCATGAATTTTATGATGGTTGAGTACCCATTATCGATCTAGGGCCATATTTAATCTTTTGTTTTAGTTCTCTTAAGTCTTAACATCCTGAGAAGTTATAAGTTTTCTTTTGGATAATGTGTAATGAACTTTTTTGTGTTTAAGTATAATAAACTTGATGCTTCGGGATTAACATGCTTCCCTGACTAACAAATTTAGGATTTTGATGATTTCACAAGCGAGTTTTACTACTTAAACTGAACTAGAAGGAGGAGAGGCATTGGATGCAAACCTCCATTTTCTCCCATTTCTAGAAAGTATTGCATATAGTAGGATTTACAGAGAAAATAACTTCATTAATCTATCATTTTCTGATAACTTTCATCTTTCTTGCCAGTTATAACTTTAGAAATGTACTTGTAAACTGCTTGTAATTCTTTTTGTTAGTCATTATAGAAAGCAGATGTGTACAACTAAATAATTTGTGACTCCTACACAAGGACCCAAATAATAAATATTTCAGAATTTAGATAGTTAAGTACTTGGATTGCTGTCATATTTTGTATGCTAAAGGATTTTATAACTCGTAATTGCCTTCTTGGAGCAAAGAATGACTACTTAATGTTTGTTCCTTGGACTTTGAATGTGCAGTTAGTACATGCTTGATTATCTTCTACATAGAGTACAAAGTTATTTTTGATTGTCCTCTATCTTCTATATAGAGTACAAGGTCATTTCTGATTGTCCTGACTGAGGGATCTACCATGCCATTTGAATTCATTAGTGAACTAACTGTATTTTTTTTACCTTGTTTTCAATATGCTTTTGTTTTCTCATTCCCATGAGGGATAAGGTTGCACGCTTGTTTTTCCCAATCATTTTTTATTTTATTTTTCTTCATTTTCAATGCTATAACAATACTTAACTTGAATATAGATAGAATTATTTGATCTTTTAAATGGTCATCTAAATAGGGGAGAATGGTTGAATTTGCCAAAAACTTGGCAAATTTTGCTGTTGCAAGTGGAAAGAAGCATGTGGTTCTGCTTTCCAGCTTGGATTTTGGAAAGTGGCAGAAAATTGACATGTCAAGGTATTTCAAGCTGTAATTTTCTTCAGTCAGTAATTTTAATATACCTTGAAGTTCTGTTATTTCCAGTTTCAATGCAACCATGCGTTGGGGACAGCAAGTCAAGTCCACTTGTGGATCTTTGGAAATATAGACAATTGATTTACTTCTATTCTGGGAAATCACCTTGGCAACTGGCTATGCCCATTGTGCACAAGCAATGCTGATCTTTTGCCTGTGGTTTCAGTGGTCTGCAGATATATTACCTATCCAGCATCAATCCTGATGGAAGAGATGATCACTGTGAACAACTTGGATGGAAAAGGCTGCAAGAATACAATCCTGCTCAGAGATGTTGGAAGTATCTTAGCACCTTAGCTGAAGGAAATACTATGCTGGAAAGCAATTTACGTTTTGAAGATGAGCTGGAAGATGAAGATTATTACCCAAGTTTGCCTTTTGCAGCACTTTTTTCTTGTTTGAAGGTATTCTTCTTCTTTTAAGTGCATAACTGTTTCGTACTGAATGTTGGGTCAGTCTGCCTTTTGCAGCAATTTTTTGTCTTTATTATTATTATTTTTTAACTTTGCGTTAGTCCAGAGCCATTTGATAATGAAGTACAAGACAAGTTTCTGTATATGATGACCCCTGTATTTTCTGTGGCTTACTTTGTAATTTTCTATGTAGGCCAAAGGTTTGAAGGTTACATGCTTATTATGCTATTGTTCAGAAGGGGATAATATACAGGATGCTTTTCATTTGGCTGAGGCAGCATGCAGACTTTTGGGGCTAAATCCTAATACTTTTCATGGTAAGTTTCCTTTATACTTAAGATATCAATATTGCCCGCAATAGCTACTCTGTGACATCTTTTATACCAATGACCTATGCCAAGATCAATAGTAAGGGGAATTAGGCTAGAATTGATGTACCATTGAATAGTTCCCTTCCACCTTTGATCATGCACATTTTCTTTAGAATTTAATATATTTTTTCTCAATTGTTAGTGTTTTTGTTATCATGAACTTCTTCAAGTGCACCACATTGTAAGTACATAGTATATATTTCATGTACTTACACGTGCTTTAAAGTAGACTGGCATAATGATACTTGACATGAAGCATCTAGAATACCATCCTTGAGAATTTAAAATAGGTGTTGTTTTTAGCTCTCTGTTTCTTGATTGCATATGATTGTTTCTCGTTGAACATCCACCTTAGTGTTTTTTGACAGAATGTTTTTGATCCAGACATTTAGGCACGCTCTTTAATTAACATGGTCTTAGAAATATAGCAGACACACTACTAAGAATCTTATACTTCAACTTTTGGTTTTTAACATGAATGTTTGCACTTAGTTTAAGGTTTTTAATATGGTTGTCTTGAAGATTTAAACTTCAGAAATGCAACACCATTTTGTGCATTATCAAAGTTTTCTTGCAGCCATATGCACCTGCTAATGAACACACACCCCACCAGTGTTTCCTCAGCCACTTGGGATGATCTTAATGCTGGAGGAATATGTCATTCTATTGCTTTATTGTCTTAATTTTCTTCAAACAATATTTTGTTTCTGTTATTGTTGTGGTGTTTGCTTCATAAGTAATCTCCAAACTTGTTTCATTGGAAAGACTAATTTATCGACGTGTTAAAGAGCTTTTAACCATGACCATATTTTTCATTGCCATCATTCTTTGGTCTGTTAACAATTTGATTAAGAATTTCAAGTAATCACAAGTTTTGTATTCATTTCAGGTAATGAGAGTGGTAGTTGGGTTATCCCTTTCTCATGGCAGACTGTATATGGACCACCACCAGATATGTCTATCTTTTAGGCTTAGATCTGACCATCTACAGTAAAGTTGACAAGCTAAATCTGTAATCTATTGTTGAAACCTTTTGGTTTTGTTAGCAGAAAAGTAGCATGTATTGGCACTGATGGAAGCAGGCGAGAAAAATTGCTCAACTAATTACATTCATGTCATAATTTGTAAAATGTTAAACTTTTTTTTTTTCCCCAGAAATGGGTTAAAACAGCCAGAATTTTTTTTTTTTTTTTTCTCATTGTCAAATTTTCATATTCTAGCATTCAATGCATTAATATAGCACTTTATAATTATTTCCAAAATAAAGATATAGAATTTACATTTGAATCTATTCAATGACTATATACTATAACAAATAGTACAAACATTTAAAATAAAATTGGTGAGGCAAGTAGCATGTAGCATTATTCTATTAGAAAATTATAGACTAATAAATCATTAAACGACTTTTGTTATGGCATTAGTTGATTGAATTATGCTCTGCTGCATATTAATGGGACGTGAGACAATTCATATCCATACAATAAATTTTGCATTTTTTATCCAAACTTAGGGAAATTTTGCATTTTTTATCCAAACTTAGGGTGGCCTCGTCGCCCCTTTCATTTAAGGTGGTCACGTTGCTATTTTTTTTTTTTATTATTATTATTATTTTTCGATTGTTGAGGGGAAGAGAAAAAAAAATAAGAATAGTAGGAAGGAAAGAGAAAAAAATAAAAAAAAATTATGTGTTCGTGTTTTTTTTTATGTTTAAAGTATTATAAATTTATATAAATTTTTATACGTTAATAATTCGTTTTATGTATATTTTTAAACGTTCGTGTATTCGTATCGTGTTTGTGTTATTTTTCGTGTTGTATTTTTATTATTTTTCCTATATTGTGTTCGTAACGTGTTCGTGTTCATTTTAATTTTTTTTTTTGTTTTTCAAAGTATTATAAATTTAAATAAATTTGTACACGTTAATAATTTGTTTTATGTATATTTTTACACTTTCGTATATTCATGTCATGTTCATGTTATTTTTCGTGTTATGTTTTAATTATTTTTTCAATTTTGTGTTCTTGTCGTGTCTTAATTCATCTCATATTTTATATAATTTGTCATTGTGATTCAATTTAGAGAAAAATTTGTGTGTTCGTGTCATATTTCAATTTATGACATATTTTGCATAATTTATCATAATGATTCAATTTAATGAAAAATTGTGCTCGTGACGTGTTCATATATATATATATATATATATATTTTTTTTTTGTATTTTCAAAGTATTATAAATTTATATAAATATTTACACGTTAATAATTAGTTTTACACAATAATTTATATAAACTATTATAAATTTATAAAAAAAAGTACACGTTAATAATTCGTTTTATGTATATTTTCACACGTTCTTGTATCGTGTCGTGTTCATGTTATTTTTCGTGTTGTGTTTTAATTATTTTTTGACATATTTTACATAATTTGTCATAGTTATTCAATTAAGAGAAAATTTTGTGTGTTCGTGTAATTTTTTGTGTGTGTGTTTTTAAAGTATTAAAATTTATATAAATTTTTACATGTTAATAATTTATATAAAGTATTATAAATTTATATAAATTTTTACACGTTCGTGTATTCGTATCGTATTCATATTATTTTTCGTGTTGTATTTTAATTATTTTTTTATGTTGTATTCGTGTCGTGTCTCAATCATCTCATATTTTACATAATTTGTCATTGTGATTTAATTTTTTACAAAAATTGTGTATTCGTGTCGTGTCTCAATTCTTGACATATTTTGCATAATTTGTCAGAATGATTCAATTTAAAGAAAAATTTGTGTTTTCACAATGTGTTCATGTTATTTTTTTTCTGTTTTCAAAATATTATAATTTATATAATTTTTTTCATATTAATAATTAATTTTATACATTATTAATTTATATATTTATAATATTATTATCATTACTATTAAAAAATAAAAAACGAATCGTTTTATAACGTGAATTGTTTTTTTAGTTCATAAAAATTCGACACAAAACCTGCATGAGTTTTAAAAGGAACTTGCAAAATAAAAGTTCCTGAAAAGTAGTAGGCTTTCTTTATTCGAGGAGATACAATTGCTATTAGTAGTAACCTTTAGATGGAGCTGGACCAATAGAAAACATACATCTCCTTCATGTCACTAGAATATCATGGTAATATTACCAAACTTTTGTTTTGTCGTTAATTAACTTTGATGAAGTTCCGTGGAGAAATACATTTCTTGGCTGAGTGGAAACATCTTTTTCCAGTCATGGTAACTTATTATATTGGAGACATCTTATTTTCCACTAGTTGGTGATTGGGATAAAGTTGAGGCCCTCATAATCTTGAAAGGCCATGCCTTTTGCACCTTGAATGAAAATAATAATTGGTTTCTTTGTTGGCCAAAGATGAATTTGTGGTCGTCAGATCTTTTTACTTTTACGTATCTCAAAGTTGATCTAAACCATATCCTTCAACATGCAATCTTCATTGTCATATTTTATATGTAATTTATCATATTTATATGTAAAAAAAATTACATAAATACATGATAACTTTCAATTAAATATGTAATTTGTCATATTTATATGTAATGGAGTCCAATTTAAGCTCACGATAAAGATCTTACCCTAGAACTTAATTTTGGGAAAAATTCTAAGAAAATCCTTTTAAAATAGATTTCCCGTAGGCTCTAAAAATTTATATAATTTGTGTCATGTTTATATGTAAAAAATTTTTTTACATAAATATATGACATATCCTTTAATGATTTATGTAATTTGTCATGTATATATATGTAATTTATCATGTTTATATGTAAAAAAATATATATATATTTACATTAATATATGATATATCCTTTAATGATTTATGTAATTTGTCATAGATATATGTAATTTGTCATGTTTATATGTAATATAATGGAGCCTAACTTATAGGGTGTATCGTCTTTCTCTTCAACTTTTGAAAGGCTTCAACTAAATGGCTGTCTTTTCTTCGCATTTTTGTTTGTGGAAACGCATTCATTGTGCACCAAACATTTGAATATGTTACCACCATATGAACTTTTGACACGATATATTTACAATTATTTCTGGTATTTAAGTTTTGGTTGGGAATTGGGATTAAAACAGATACAAAACCTCCATACCTGAAAACAGAAGCTTCCATGGGCACATTTGTAGGACATTTGGTGCCGGGCCTGGCACTGACCCTTCTTGGCCTGTGGCACACCATCAACAATATTAGAGCCTATTGTCTCAAGGGCTCTACGAAATTTACAGTAAGGTTTTGGCACCCATTCAATGGCCCTCTTTCTGGATTCAAACATTTGGAGCTCATTTTTATCTTATCTTTTTCCCTGTTAGCAATTTTCATGCAAGTTTTGGACTTCCCTTTTCTTCGCTTTCCATTCGAACTTGATAGCTTCGAGCATGCAAGTATATTTCTCCATCTTGCCATATTTGCAGGTTTCACTCTTTCTGCAGAATTAACTCAGTCCTCTGAGATTCTATCAGCTGTTCCAGGAATTCTTGTGGCCTCTGTTTTTAGTCAGGAACTTTTCTTGCTCCATTTTCACTCAGCTGATCATGTTGGACTTGAAGGCCATTACCACTGGCTCTTGCAACTCATAGTGTTTGTCTCCCTTCTGGCAGCTTTAGCAGTAACATTTCTACCAACTAGTTTGTCTGCGGTTCTTGTTCTTTCGGTTTCTGTTGTATTCCAAGGTTGTTGGTTCATGAACATGGGATTTACGCTATGGACTCCTCAATTTGTTCCTCAAGGATGTATTATGCAGTTGGCTGAAAGCATGCATGGAGCAGTGACTTGTAACTCACATGAAGCAGATGTCAGGGCTAGAGCATTGGCCAACTTGCAATTCAGTTGGATACTCTCTGGAATTTTGATATTCACAGGATTCACCTGCCTGAAATTTGCTGGAAAATGCACCCCAAGGGAACAATCAACCGAATATGAGCAACTTCAAATTAGGGGCAGCGATGTCCCCATAACTATTGATAGCTTCAAGCGAGCTGATCCCTAAGTGTTATAGATACTTTTTATAAGCATGTAACCCGCCATCAATAACAAAGAAATTGGATCACAACAGTTGATCTTGAACAACTTCTACACTTTTGAGTAAATATAAGATGAAATTGATGGGAAGGGTAATGTTAATTAATTTAGACTTGTTATAGATATTTATTTATAAGTAATTTAATTATGTTTCATCCCCTTCTTGGAAGAGTCATTAACTGATGACTGGGATTTCTGCAGTTTCTTTATCAATGCTAAATTTTCTTACTAGTATATACTTTATTTGGCATCGTTCTTTTCAATTCCATGATTCAACTTAGTTCATAGCAAGAACAACCATTGAACTTATAACTCGATGGTAAGTGAAAAAAATTGTGAGAGCCGCCAACAGTCATATAATTTAGCCAGAGTAATAATGCAAACTGATATTACAAAAATGGACTGATCATGATGTGAATCAGACCATACTCCTCTTGTCCAGTCAATATTGGGAATGGCCTAGCTAGCTGCTACCCTTTTTCTCTAGAGATTGCTACTAGTTTGTAGGTAATGAATTTATATAAATGATTCTCCATAAGAAATTCTTTATTTTGCTGGGAACTTTCAACCCCATAATCTCTTTCAAAATTTGCTGTCAATGGAGTGAGATGAAGAAGACTCTCTGACTGTATATTTAATCTGCTAAGGTTTAATAGCTTGGTTACGAGATTTAACTGTATAATTAATTACCATAGATTGTGGAGAGGACCAATATAAGATTTCAAAAAGTTTTTTTTTTTTTTCTTCTTGTAGCAGAAAAGATTGCGCGCTTGAAAAGATGGACAAAGATTTTGAACTATGGAACTAGAAATTATCTGAATATGACCAGAGTGGCATTTCCATTTTTTGGGATCAATGTTTTCTTTTGGCAAAAGTCATTTCCCTGAAAGAAAACTCTAAGTGATCATATAAAACATGTTGCTAACTTGCTATGTTCAGACAAATCAATTGGTCGCAATTAGTCCTAAATATACACGAAATTAATCGATTCATAACATCTGTAGTGGCAACTACTTGTCTGCAACATAATTAGAATTGACATGGATTTAAAGAAAATTGCCTTTTGATATTTTATCTGATACTAATTTAGATGGGAATTAAAAACAATCAAGTTCCACATCAATGAAGAATGAAAGCAATTAAAGCACAAATTTGCCAATGAAAAGTAGATATTGATGAAGCAATTAAAAGTATCTTAAATTCTCACTCAGCCTCTTCCAAAGATGCTTCGACTCGAAGAAGAGCAAATCCCACAGCAACTCCAATGAGAACAAGGCCATTCATGATTCTCACCAACTGCATTGCAGGTTGAAGAGAGGGTACCACCGCCTCTACCTTTCCCCTTTAACGGAGCTTTGAGTAAGCTCACAAAGTTTGCAAAAGATTGCTCAGTGCACACTGGTTGACCCAGTGAGACCACATTGTTATGAGCTTTTAACCCACCAAAAGAATTCAATCCTGTTATGTAATTGACATTAAAGTTAGTTCTCAGCCTGGGGTTGGCAACAGTGGCAGCAGCCAATATGGGTGGAGAGAATGTAGCTGAGGCTGTTTCCACTACAGCAGAATAGGCCTTTAACGGCGTTTTTTTTAATAATAGCGGCGTTTTTAAATGCCGCAAAAAATTTAGCGGCATTTTCGAAACACGCCGCTAAAAGTGTCGAGAAAAACGACGTCGGGAATTTTTCCGGCGTTTTAAACAAAAACGCCGCTAATGTAGCGGCGTTTGTAGGGATATTTGTCGGCGTTTATAAACGCCAGAGTAGGACTGCAGCAGATGGTATTTGAGAATAAATTAGCGGCGTTTGTGGATAAAAAACGCCGCTAAATAGAAGCATTTAGCGGCGTTTGGCTCAGGAAACGCCGCTAAATTGAAACATTTAGCGGCGTTTGTCTCGAGAAACGCCACTAATTTTAGAATTTCGTTCTTTAATATTCACAAATATAGCGGCGTTTGTGTTATAAAAACGCCGCTAAATTTCCAAAATTTATAAAAAAAATTATATAATTTTTTTTATTTAAAAATTATAATTAATAATATTATTCAATAAATTTACATTATAGTTTACAATCAATACATAACAGAAATATATTAAAATTTAATAGTATATTATAAAGTATCATTATACAGCAATTCTATTAAGAAAGCACAAAATAATCAACATATAACAATTGAAATAAAATTTAAATTAAACAAGACAAGGTAGTATAAAATTTAATTTGTACCTGTAAATATATAACAATTGCAAGGTCCAAAACTCCTATTGCCAATCCTGCACTAAAATTACAAGTTATTACAATTTTTATCCAAATTTGTAAAACAACCAGTGATTAAAGTTAATGAAAGCAAAAGTAAAAGAATTGACCTCCAAGGTTCATCATCTGTGAAAATGCCTCTTCCAATTCAATGTTTAGAACCTGAAAAAAAAAATGCAAAAACTTTAAATAAAATCTCCAATTTACAAAATGCAAAAACATAAAATTGTTACCTTCAAACAAGAATCTTCTAGGAATAGAAAGAGATTAACAAAATTTTGCTTAAATCTTTGACCTAAAAGCTGGTGGGTGTGAGAGGATGGACAGAGAGAGGGAGAAAAAATGAGTTTTGTGTTTTGGGTAAAGAGGAAGAGGGGTCTGTTACTTATTATATTTCCAGCAAATAGAGGCGTTTGTTTCGACAAACGCCGCTAAATTGTAAATCTATTCATCTCCTTTTAAAAAAAGCGGTAAATTTTGCCGCTCGATTTTTTTTTAATATTTAGCGGCGTTTGTCTCCATAAACGCCGCTAAATGTTTTCCTCTGATTTTTTTAAATGTAATACATTTAGCGGCGTTTGTCTGACAAACGCCGCTAAATGAGAACATTAGCGGCGTTTCTAAGACAAACGCCACTAAATGAGAACATTAGCGGCGTTTCTAAGACAAACGCCACTAAATTGCAACATTTAGCGGCGTTTATGGAGACAAACGCCGCTAAATTGCAACATTAGCGGCGTTTCTAAGACAAACGCCGCTAAATTGCAACATTTAGCGGCGTTTATGGAGACAAACGCCGCTAAATGTTCTGCTCTGATTTTTTTTAAATGTCATACATTTAGCGGCGTTTCTCAGACAAACGCCGCTAAATTGCACATTTAGCGGCGTTTATGGAGACAAACGCCGCTAAATGTTCTGCTCTGATTTTTTTAATGTCATACATTTAGCGGCGTTTGTCTGAGAAACGCCGCTACATGAGAACATTTAGTAGCGTTTCTTATAACAAACGCCGCTAAATACACTAATAAAAACACTGCGTTTCTTTTAATAGAAATGGCGGGTAATTTTTTAGCGGTAAAAAAAAAACCCGCGTAATTTGAGAAATATTTAGCGGCGTTTTTTATTCTAAACGCCGGTAATTGATCTCATTTAGCGGCGTTTCTTCCTTACAAACGCCGCTAAATTAATTTTTAACGGCGTTTAGGGTAGAAACGCCGCTCCCTTTACAAAAACACGGTACCTGCCGGCGTTTTTAAGTAAAACGCCGCCAGTAAAATGCCACTAAAACCCAAAATTGTTGTAGTGTTCCATTGCTATAATTGCTATACAACAAAGGAAGGTTTAAAACTTATGAACGAAAAGTTGAAGAGAATAAAAACGGGTTTAACTTTGATGGATAAGGTGAAGTAAGGATGGATGGTTGGCAAGCAGATTAGATGAGCTTATAGTTTAGGGAGAAAAGATTATGTAGCTTTAAATGCTGGCCAGAAGAAATTTGAGATGCAGCAGATGCCAATTTACCGTTTCAATAGCGCAGGCATATAAAAGTAAAACCACGAAATATGGGTTTGATGAGACTAATGACTAATGATACATCAGCCCAACCCATATCCTTCAAAATGAAAATTTCGGGCCATCTAGCTATTGAGCCTTCCACCATCTGACAGTCCAAACTACAAAAGCCCGCAAGTAAATCAGCCTTTTGACAAGGGAGCTTTCAGCTTAGAGACCATGAAGTGTGGGCCTGTTTGATCCAGGACAGTGAGAATTAAACAGTTAGACTAAAAGCATCTTCGAATTGAAATTTCGAGACTTGATTCAGTTGATTCGGATAATCTTTTTTAAGAGACGGCATTCAATAAATTTGAAGTTTGAATTTCAACATTTGCATTCTCTTTTCTATTATCAAGTTGTGATTTTTTTTATAAAAAAAAACATCTTGAAATTGCAGATGGATGAATCGAACTAAGCAATTTGATTTCGATGATTATTAGAAGACATTATGGATTTTTTTTTTTTTATAAAACTAAAATGAAGCTGCTTAATAAACAGTGTTAAGTCAATAATGATGTACGTTAATTTTTAATTTTAGTGATTAAACTTAATTTTTAATAATTTTAAATATAATAATAATAATAAATGAAAAACAAAAGCCGAAACATGTTAATAGCACATCATTGTAATCTTAGACTCCCTTTGGGAGACCAATGGGGATGCTCCCAAAAGGAGTCTTAAACTGTAAGCAACATCACATGGGAATAACAAGCTGCTCGCGCTACAATATTTTATGACTCAAATTTTTAACTGTTTTTAATTAAGGCTAACAACATTAATTTTAAGAACTTGTTTGTGTATGTTTTAAAAAAAAAAAGAAAAAAAGAAACAGAAGCGTATGTTTATTTGTTTGTAATCAATGAATGAAAAATTAAATTAAACAGAATGATTGAGTTAAAAATTGATAATTTATTCAGTTTAATAAATATAAAATAAATAAAATTTTTAATTAATTAATTAAAAAGTGATTTTTTTTTATTAATGATGAGATTTGAATATTTGATCTATTAATTTATATTAAATATATTTTTTAGTTAAATGATGAATCGATTAAACTGATTGATAATCCATCTATTCAACTTGGGAAGTAATATTTTATTGATTGCATAAAAGTAAGCGGTGGTGATTAGAGCCGCAAAGCAATTTAGAAATGTTTAGTTTAATAATTAGTGAAGAGATGTTGACTTGGATGATAGATTGGGCGAGACCAATCTATTCAACTTTTGTCTTTACTTAAAAGCTTACGATAAATTATGACGTGAGACTCCTAACATCACACTGAGTCACACCAATTATCGCAAGCAAAAAACGTTACATAATTTCCCCTCATCCTCATGTCATGCCCCATAATCATTTTTACTGATCCTCATAATAAAATTCAAAGAATTAGACTAGGCATTAAAATAATACAAATAAAACTTTTAAAATTCATATGAAAAATCTATCTATCCATTAAAAATGAAATGAATTATCTCTTCCATATAATTTTTACTATTTATTTTCACAATATGAGAACTCAATTTTTTAAAAGTATATATATATATATATATACTAGTCCTAAAACTATTATTTGTTTAATCATTACGCCAAAACTAGTCTTACATAACATTTTTGTTATAACATTTCTCAAATATTGTTAAAAATAATAAAGACAACACTTTGACATCATTTTACATATTGTTGTTATATATTATAATGGTCAATAATTACAGCATTTTTAAAATTTTTAAAAGCATTTGACATGTGCTGTTATATATGTTATCATATAAAAATGCTTTTCGTAACACTTATAATTGTTATCATTGAGATCTTTTGCAGCAAATGAAAAATGCATGCAAAAGGTCATGAAAAGTTATTATAAAGTAGAAATAACAACATTTTGGTAAGTTTTATTATACATATGTAAAAATGCTACTAAAGACATAAGGCTGCGGCCACATATATAGCATATGAATAAATGTTGTCTTATCTTACAGCAATAATTTTTTTAGTTTTAACAGCACATCAAAATGCTCTTATATGTCGAATTTGATGTAGTGAGTCTTATCATTTTACAAAATGGAATTTAATTTTAAAAAAAATGTTAACTAACCAGTGTTTACAGTCACTAATTAAAGTGATATAATTGAAAAAAAATAAAAATAAAAAAATATTTTCTCTTGAATTTAAAAAAAATAGAAATTAAATATATAAATATTTTCTAAAATAATAATAATTAAATAATCATTCATCAGTGTTTATAGACGCACGTTATTCAAATCCTTAATTTAATTATAATTAACAATGAAAACTTTTATATTTTCAAATTGAAAGAGAAAGTTGAAACTTTGGAAGAAGTGGTCAATTAGAATTCATAACAAATGAACTAAATCATTCTTAGATTTCAAGTCTTTTCTCACGATTGATAATATATAATTAAGTTGCTCCAGCTGTTCTGAAGTTCATTGGATAAATTCACTACCATGCTCAATCATTTTATTTCGTTTGTTATCTTTTCAATAAAAAAAATAATTTTTTATTGCTAGAGAATAATTCTATTTCACACGAAGAAAATCGCTTGCTCAAGTTGCGTCCAAGAGTCTACTCAACAAATTTTAATTTTTTTTTTTAAATAAAATTTAAAATTGATTAAAAACTCGTGAACAGCTAGAACCGTCTTAAACATAAGTTCAAACGTGTTTGATCTTTAAGGAAACACAACCTCGCGCAATTTAAACCTAATCAAATGGTGAAAATGGCGGTCCAAATGATAAACTATAGAATTAAATTTCCAAAGGACGCGAGTCTGTATGGTTTATTAGAAGAATCGATAACAACAGAGTAGTAGCACGACATCTTTCGAACTAAGCCGATCTTGTCAGAGAAATAAAGAATGTTTGCTTAAGAAAATAATGTTAATTAGTGTTCTTTTTTATTCGAGCAAGTGTATGAACTCCAACTATATAAATGGAATACTTGCTGTTTCTTTTTGTATCCCAAAAAAAAAAAAAAAACCAAGTTCACTCTCAAGTTAGAACCTTAAGTATCAACGCTACAGCCATGGCTATTTTCTCAAAGATAGTTGACAGAGATGATTTAAACCAACTCACAATTACAGAGACATTTAGTACCGAACCATTCCCCTCTGCGGCCGGTAGTGGTGCACTGACGGTCAAAGACGAACAGGGTTCGTTCTGGAATCTCAATTACAGAGTTAAATCGAGAAACAAACGGGTCTTGTCAGGTCACCATTGGGTGCAATTCCTTCGAAACAATGGCGTTAAAATTGGTCACACGGTCGCTATTGACTACAAAGATGGGTGGTGCGCTCAAGCAGACTACAAAATTGAAGTGATGAAATGAGGCTTTTAAACAAATTAATTATAGATCAATTGCAAGATTATGCCATTTACATCTGATAATCTATGTATGCGTGTCGTGTTTTGTGTTTTTTCTGTGTCAATTGTATAAAAATAAACATGACACATATTACTAAATGTGTCATAATTTTCTCGTGTCCAAAATTACCAAATTAGAATTACTACATCTTAGAATGAATAATTTGTTAGCAAATTAAGTTGTTTTGCTATTTGTGTTTTCTAAGTCATTCTATATATGTACTAGACTATTGTACCATTTAATATAATTATTATTGTTTGTGAATTGGTTTTTAGTTTTTTAATTTTTATATATCCTGCATGTATATAATCATGTTGCATGAATGATATATTTATGTTTCAGCCAAGATCAAAATGTATTTAGACTATGTTCTGATTCATAATTTTATATTATTGAGCTCAAAATTAACTACAAAAATTCGAATCAAGCTTATGCTAAATATTTGCAAATAATTCATCACACTTCAAAATTGGTATCAAGAAATTTTAACTTTATGAATGAGGTTTCATAATTTTTTGTGTGTGTGTGATTAGTAACATAGTTATTAGAAAAGGGTTGATTAGTTCCTAAAAGTCTATATATGGGATATGAGAAAATTATTGAAACTTGGGCTCCTGACCATTCATTGAAATATAATTAAACCATATGTTTTATATTTATATAAATTTGATAATCTGTGTATTCGAGATCTTTAAGCCTTTATCTACATGGTACAATCTTTTTTATCTAAATTTGATAATCCGTGTATTCGTGTCGTATTTGCGTTATATTTTCGTATCATAATCATGTTTAAGATGTTATATATTTATATAAATTTTAACACATTAATAACTCGTATTATATATATTTTGGAATTTTTGTGTATTCGTGACAAGTTCGTATTATTTTTTCATGTCATAATCGCGTTTAAGGTGTTATATATTTATATAAATTTTAAAATGTTCGTCTATTTATGTCATCTTCGTCTTATTAATTCGTGTCATACTTTTATTATTTTCCGTGTCCTATTAGTTTCGTGTCATACTTTTATTATTTTCCGTGTCCTATTTGCCAGAAAATCTGATCTTAGTTCTAGGAGAACTTTTAATTCCTATAGTCAAACACTCTCTCTCTCTCAAAGCAAATGCACATGTAAAAAAAAAAATTGGTAGCTCGAGTGGAGAAATTATGGCCCAAATCAAGCATTTCACACACGAATCAAGTTTGTAGAGTCGATGGTCAGTCGGACGTACGTATATCACCCTACATTTTTAATAAAAATTAGTTAGAAAGATGAAATCCTGGTTCTTAATGCCACCTTTCCCTTTAGATTTTGGATAAACTTAAAAACATATCAAAAGCAAGTCTACTTTTGTGATAATAATTGGTTAAGAGGGATTAAGTTTTGGATTTTCTTTTGTGTCCTATATGAAAATTTTGGCACTTGTTATTAATCAACTAGAATTCATAGTCCTATAGTTTGACCTTTCCTAAACTATATAGTACTGGAGAAATGTTGAATAGATTCGTCCAAGGATTGAGTTATACGTTTGATTTGGTCGATTCGACTTGAATCGAATAGGGCTCGGAATAGTCAGGACTTGACTTGTCTTGGCCCAAATTATTATTTAATCAATAAAAAATATTTTTATTTAAATTTAATTCTAAAATATATAAATATTTATATAAAAATAATTTTAAATAATAAATAAACTTTTCTGGCTTAATAGGCTGAATCGGGTCAAGCAATTTGGACAAACAATTTTTTTATTATTTGGACTTGAGCCGACTCGACCCGGCCATGAATAGCTTTTAAAATGCAATGGCAGTCCTTCATTTTGATCCCTTAATCTTTTACTTATTTTATCTTAACCCAAGACTTTTAAATCGTTAGAATTCAATCTTTTCACTAGAAATTTTGGTTAAAATCGATGAAAAGTATGCTCATATGGGCAACCACACTTTTTTAACAGGTGGATATTAAATTTCTATCGGAATTAGTTAATTGTGAGACATTAATATCGAACCAAAAATCAATGATCGCTTCAGTCAAACCCTTGATCTCTCAAACAAGCTAGCGAGCGATCACGTACGTTTAGAAAGAAAATTGTGTAGCTCGATCGGCATCTCGCATACAAAATGAAGATAATGATCCTAAACAGTTTAGTTGAATCTGTTAATTAAGTGTTTAGATTCACTGCCTCTTTTCTGGGAGAAAATGACATCTCTTTATTTATGATTATATTATATAGTATACTAAAACAGCACATCATATAATATTATAGTCTTCTGAAACAAGTTTTAAAAATCCCATTTTTTAACTACAAAATTAAAGTTCAAAACCTTTGTCAAATGTTTGTCCAGTTCAAAACTTTTCTGTTTTGGAGTGAAAAAGGTGCTCAAAATTTCGGGCCAAAACGAAAAGTAGTCGCGCAATCTTCAATCATATTTGATGACGTTTGACCTAGTTTATCATGCAAACCAGATATGCATGCATGAAAATTTTGAGGTTAAGTTTTCTTGCAATAACTAACAAACACAAATAAAATATATAAGCCCAAAAGGTTTTGAAAAACTTTCGACTTCGAAGAATATCGGAAGATTTAAGCCTTTGCTCGCGATAATATCATATTTAAAATTATTTTTTTTGTTTGATCGAGTAAGAAAAGCTGCTTCTTCACTCTATATAAACCCCACCGGTGGAGGGACAAACTTCACAAACGTAGAGCTTGATAAGTTCAAACAAGTTACAATCTTGTAAGGGCTAATAAGTTTGTGAAGCTAGCGTACGTTTTATATATTCTATTTGGGGAGCAGAAATGGCAGAGATCTTCCGAACCAATCTTGCAAGTAACCTTGAACGAGGGTTTACGTTTTACTATGGCGGCAATCTCCCTGCTGATCTGCAGGTTATAGATGAATCTGGAAGATCTTGGAACTTTAAGTGCAATAGTAAAAGAGGCAACGAGTTCTCCATCAGCGGTACTGGGTGGAGGGGTTTTGTTAGATCCAGGATTAATGCTATGGTCACTCTTTCCATAGAAGAAGGTGACAAAAACTACAAAATTACGGTGATAAACCCCTAGAAATTATGAAACTCTTCGGTTTTAGACGTCCTTGCTTTGCTAGTTGTTTATGCCTTTTCTTTTATTAATGAATAAAGCCGCAAGATCAAGTATATCCATGGCAGTGTGGCACTAGTTTGTGGATATTTTCTAAGTAATTGTTTGGTTATGGTGTGCTAGGAATGAAGAATCTATCTGATATTTGTATCTTTTCTCTTAGAAAATGTTTTCTTCTTTGTATTTTAGAATATTAGTATTGTTTAATTAGTGTGTTCTATTTTTACTCAAGTTATTAAATATATTTCACTTACGAGTTTATGATAAATTACCATTGCTTTTCGGGTTTCTTTTAAAAATTTATATTTAATGAGATGTGTTTTGATTCACTGACATGGTATGATTCTTATACAAACTCTTTTTTTAATACCTGGGATTGACTAAAGTTGATCTCTATATATAGTTGAGATTAAGAATCTAATACTCCATAAAAAAATTACACATTTTCCCATCAAATTAAAGATTTTGCATTCTCTTTCATTTCTTTCGCATCTTTGAATTTAAATTCCAACATTGTAAACTATATATAAAGTAATTATTTTTGGTGCGGTGAAACCAAATGTAGAAATTGCACCATCCCTTCAGTCATTTACAGGAGAGGCAAGGGTTCAGTTCTAGATTCTTTGGTGCCGGTGAAATTCCCCTTTATCCATTTTTTTTTATTTTTTTATTTAAAGATTTTTAAATTATTTTTTATTTAATATAAGAAATAAATTTATATACTTATATATATAATTATTTAATTAATTAAAATATGTAAACTTCAAATATTATTAAAATATATAAAAATAATTTATCAATATATTCTTATATTAATATCTTTAATGATCATTTTCATTTTTATTTTATCACCATCATTATTTTTACATTCAAATATATATTTTATCATTGATTTTAATTTTATTATTATAATATTCAATCTCATTGTTATAATAATTAATTTCATTATCATAATTATTTTCAATATTAACGAAATTCATCTCCTCAATCATTCAAATGAATCACTTTTGACTTATTAGACCAAAAACCGATAATCCATCTATCCACTTGGGATCTAATATTTTATTAATAATTGCGTAAAAGTGAGCGGTTGTGATGTTGACTTGGATTTGGATGATAGAGCCGCAAACCAATTTTGAACTAATATTTCGTTTTAGAAGTGAAGAGATGGTGGACCGAATCTTTTGGTTGTCCTTTTTTGTTTTTCTGCATATAATAAAAAAAGTCCTTTTTGTAAGCTTTTAATTACAACAAAAGGTTATGACGTGTGAGACTCCTTACATCACACTGACTCACACCTATTGTCGCAAGCAAATAATTCCTTTTTTATTTTTCTAAGCCAGAAGATATTTTAATTATTAATCAAAAAGATAAATTCAAAAAAACTCAAAGGTAACAAATCCAAGATAAACAGAAGAAAAAAAACATAAACAGAAGTTTTTCATAGCACCGTAAACAGAAAAAATTGAAAGAATCTAAGATATAGTCCTCAAGAATTATCACCATGTGCTAAACATTTCGTTCCATGACTATTCATTTAGCCAGAAAGTTTGTCAGATCATTAGCTTCTATGTAAATGTTCACAAAAGAGATGATCAATTAATCTCAAATTGAGATTAAATGATCGATCTCATTTAAAATTCATATGAAAATTTATATAACTAGTAAAGATGAAATAAATCTCCTTCATCCATAATTTTTACTATTTACACTTCATACGAAAATCTCAAAGAATTCATAACAAATTAATTGAATTTTAACACATAAATAACTCGTATTATATAGATTTTAAAAATTTTGTGTATTTTTGTCGGGTTCGTATTATTTTTTTATGTCATACTCATTTTTAAAATGTAATGTATATTTTTATGAATTTTAACATATTAAAATCTCGTATTATATAAATTTTAGAATGTTCGTCTATTTATGTCATCTTCGTCTTATTAATTCGGGTCATGTAGTGTTTCGTGTCATACTTTTATTATTTTCCGTGTCCTATTAGTTTCGTGTATTCTAATCCCATCAATTGAAGTGCAGGACTCAAGACAAATTTGTAATTAAGTTTCTTTAATAAATTATTCCATCGAGCGACAAATAATTTTTTCAACCCATTTTATAGTTCATTGATATTCAGTACTTTAGATATGTACACGACACACCTAATTAAGGTAATCCATTTCAAACTGATGGGCTGACTTGTTCAATATCCCAAAAACCTATTGATGTTTTAACTCACAAAAAATGTAGCGAAGAAAAGTTGGTAGCTGTGAGCTGGCTGGTGATCTCTTGCCGACAAATAAAAAATTGTTGGGCAGAAAATCTGATCTTAGTTCAAGGATAACTTTTATTTTAATTCCGAATTTTGCCATTTTTATCATTGAATACTTGGAAGCGTGATCTTTCTGTCGATCACATCTGGTTTGCAAATGGCATCCAATAACATTTCTGTTACTTCCTCGCGAGTGTCAAATTCTGATAGAATTGAAAATTTGCGAGCTGAGCTTCAAGAAACAATCCTCCATGAAGATTCTACCAAGGATTTTCGAGGGGAAAATGTACTTGGAGCAAAAAACTTGATTGGAAAAAGAAAGGAGTTAGTTGGAACTACCTCTGCTGATGTGGCACAAGTTGTTGACCGGAGAAAACTCTTCGCCACTTCTTCGAATCAATCATTGCAATTCTTTCCGCCAACAGAAATTGAAGGCTCCATCACTCTCAGACCTCATGGAGAGGTGTTTGAAGAAGGAGTTCATTCATGGCAGAATTCTGTTGTGGCCCAATTCATAGGAAAGGCGCCAAATTTTAGCTCGTTTCACAAACTAGCTAACATTCTTTGGGGCAAAGATGGAGCAATTGAGATCAAGTCTACAGGGCTTTGTTGATTTGATTGAGGTCTGCATCACATCCCCTAGGTTCTCCATCTCTATCAATGGAGGGCTTGTGGGATACTTCAAAGGAGCCAAAGGAATTAGACAAGGGAATCCTATTTCCCCATACCTTTTTGTGATGGTCATGAATGTCCTTTCTCGATTGCTGGATATTGGGGCACAGCATGGGCTGTATGCATATCACCCAAAGTGTCACAGAATCCAGCTTACTCATTTGTGCTTTGCAGATGACTTGTTAATATTCTCAAAAGGCAATTTGGATTCCATCATGGGAATCAAAGGCCTATTGGAACATTTTTATACCATTTCAGGGTTACAACTTAACACCCAGAAGAGTGAGATCTTCTCCTCGGGTATTGTCACCTCCAAGTTATTGGATATTCACCTACAGACTGGCTTTAAGATTGGCCAGCTCCCTGTCAGGTACTTGGGGGTCCCTTTGGTCACTAGGAGGCTCACTGAAAAGGACTGTGCACCCTTGCTTGAGAAGATTTTGCAGAGGATCAATGGATGGGCAGCAAAGCAACTCTCCTATGCAGGCAGACTCCAGCTAATCCAATCGGTGTTGTTTAATGTGCAAAGCTACTGGTGCAGGCACTTTGTGCTTTCTAAAGCAGTCATAAAAAGAATTAACTAGCTTTGCATCAGATTCTTCTGGAAGGGAAAAGAGACTTCAGCTCCTAGGGCAAGAATAAAATGAAGTTCCATTTGCTTGCCAAAATCAAAAGGTGGACTTGGGCTAAAAGATTTACAGTCTTGGAACAGGGCTTGTATCCTGCAGCACATCTGGTCCTTGCTTGTTCAGGCAGGTTCACTATGGATAGCCTGGATCAAAGCGTATGTGCTTAAAGATCAAAGTCTCTGGCAGGTTCCTATTAATCAAGGAAGCAGTTGGACATGGAGGAAACTGCTGCAGATGAGGGGACTAGCTATGCAATTCATAACACACCAAGATGGATTACCAGTCTGGAAGTTCCCTGGAGGGAAATACTCTGTGACAAAGGTTTGGAATGAGTTGAGAACTAAGCAGGAGAAGGTCAGGTGGGAAAAGCTTTTATGGTTTCCTTTGCACATCCCACGACACTCATTGTTGGCTTGGATGGCAATTTTGAATAAGCTGCCCACCAAAGATAGAATGATCTCTTGGGGGATGGAGTTGAATGGTACATGTGTTCTTTGCCAATCTGAACTTGAAACCAGGAATCATCTCTTTTCAGAATGTTTGTTCTTTAAGGAAATTTGGCAAAGAATTCTCCAGCTATGTCAATTGCAGAAGGCAGTTGCCAGCTGGGATGTTGAATTCCAATGGATGGTTAGAAAGCTTAAAGGGAAGGCTCTCCTCTCAACCATGCTGCGCCATGCATGGAATGCTAGCATTTATCTGACATGGAAGGAAAGGAACAAAAGATGCTTTTCACAGTCTCATTCCACAGTGGAAGAGATCATTGGAAACATAATAGAGATAGTTAGGATGAGATTATCTGGGTTGAAGAACATTGCTCCGGATGCAGTCAACACAAACCTCCGAAACAATTGGAACTTAAGTATTGAAATGTCTCCTAGTGACTGATGGAGTTGTTTTGTTTATGTGTTGAAGAACTTAAGTGTTTTTTTTCCATTTGATTGCTAGCCTCATATGATGGCTGGAATGTGTTTCTTGTAGCAGTTTTTACTACTGCTTTTTGGATAATAACAGCTTACTTATCCAAAAAAAAACTTTTATTTTAATTCCTATAGTCAAACACTCAGGCTCAAACTCTCTCTATTTCTCAAGATAGCGAGAAGATATCGTGCGTATGCTCACGTGCAAGGCAAATGCACATGCAAAAGAAATGGTAGCTCGAGTCGAGAAATTATGGCACAAATCAAGCATTTGACACACGAATCAGGTTTGTAGACTCAGTGGTCAGTCGAACGTATATCATAATCACCCAACATTTTGGATAAACTGAAAAGCATTGAAAAAAAGAGGGTGGCGTTTGAGTGAAACAACTCGAAAGGGACGTCTAAAAATTGAAAATTATCGCTCGAGTTCAGAATTAGAGCTATGACTATCTCTGCTATAAATAAACATATAAGGCCTTTGTCATTTGTCAGATACCTTCTCCACCAAAACCATTATTGCTCAAAGCTCTCAAACTCATCTCTCTTTTTTTCCAATCTCTGATCTCTAATAATTAATTTTCCCAAAACATCTTAGTTTGCAGCCATGGAACAAATCTTTAACAAGATCCTTACCAATATCGATAAGGAGAAAGGCTTGAAGATTAGCAATGGGGCAAGTCGCCTTCCCTGTACCGATGCAATTTTGAAGGTCAAGGATGGAAGCACAGGAAATGTGCTGCATTTGAAGTACGTGGTTTCGGGTAGGGATATACCAATCATTCAAGGACCTGAATGGCGAAATTATATTTGCAGCTATGGTGTTGGTGCTACCATAACCCTTTACACATATGAAGGGCCTGATGATGCCAGCTAAAAAATTGTAGTGAGATAGACTGGTTATGCTGGTTCTATTTTTAAGTATTTAGTATAATTAAGAATATATATAGTATACATATATAGCGATTCAGCCTAAATAAAATTGTTTGCTAGTCCTGTGGTGAACTCTAGCAAACCTATATATGTCTTTTTTTTGTTGTTGGTATTTTCAGGGTATTTTTTGTAATAAAATTATATATATATATATATATATATATATATGTTGGCTATTCTATACATTTATAAAAGGGAACACCCCCATGTACTAAATTTCTCTTTTCATTCCACACTTATCAATGCTACAGCAACAGCCCTGCAATTCCTGATCATCAGCTTCACATCATTTATCTTGTCCAACAAACATCAATATCCTCAGCAAAGCAGGGATTTTCCAGAAAATCTTTTTCATTCATTGCTAGCCAATTGTAAGTGACATCAATCACCACCCACTTATGCCACAGCTCCAATGATAAAACTCAAGATCAGCAATATTAATGTTAAATCAAGAGGGTGCATGGTTCAAATTTCAGGATGTAGTTGAATTAAGTGAGGTTGGCAGCGCGGCATGCAGCAATAATGTCGTGAGCATGAGAGCCAGCGGCCTAAAAATTTGGTGCTAGTACACTGTTATTTTATAAGCTTAGTTTCAATTCTTTCCTCAATTGCTCACACTTAGATCTCCATATGCTTCAAAATTTTCCAAAATTTGTCTCAGTCCTTTCCGAATATACCTTTTTTTCCCCACTAATCACCTCCATATTCATTTCGTTTAATTTCTACCACTTAAATCTCTCTTGCATGTCCTTAATTATTTCACAATGAAAATTAAAGAATTTTCATTTGAATTCCAATTAATTTTGAGTAATTAGAAATATATATCTGTAACAAAAGCATGAAAAACAAAGAGTACAACCTTTTTTTAAAAAAGAAAGAAAGAAAAAGGGTACAATCTTGTCAATGCGTCATTTATAAAACAAAAATTTAATCAACCCAAAAATATTGAAAAATGTTTCGTAAGAATTTAGGTATAACAATAATAATAATAATTGACTTAAAGGTTAGAGCAAAAGCAAAGTGCCATTTAATTATAGTCTATACATGGACATTGAATTAAGAAATGAAATTGTTAATCGATTGGCTGGCCATGGTCTGGTAGTCAATTAGAGCTTTCTATAGATTCTCGTAACCCTCCCACATCATTGTCGGCAGCTTCTCGCAAAATCCTTTAATTAATAATTGATGTTAGATTTTTTCGTTGGAAAATCAAACAATTTAGTCGTGTGGTGACCTACTTCCTTTAATAGAAAGGTTAGTTGTGATTCGTTATCGGAACTCGGAAGACATTCACTGAATGCTCATACTATATATCAGGCAATATTTCACATAATTAAAACGAGTTGAAAAAGATGAAATTCTTTGACGCAACATCCTTTTTTTAGCATAGACTTGGATTGGCTATTTAGTATTTACCTACGTTACTTTTTTTTCTTTTTCAAAACCCTATTAAAATCTTATTTATTAATAACCATTAATGAAAATGCATAAATTTAATAATTTATGTAGTAACCATACATCAAATATAAATTATTAAAATAGACTCGCAAATTCTTAAAACAAAATACTTTCAGTGGAGTTATGTGGTTTGAAAATCAAATAATCAACCATCATCACATCATTGTCAAGTGGACCCAAAATAACTTAGGATATAAATAGGTTTATCTTGGTTCGAATCATAGACTAAAATATAAGACGACATATATCACCATTAATTTGAAACACTAACGTCAAGACTGTAATTTGATGCCAATTTTATGATTAATTCCAAGGTTTTCGTATCTCATTCTAATTCTTTATGATCACCAGCTTAATTACGAACGGCTGAAAATTGTTATGAGAATCGGGCTACTAATTAGGTTTTAGCTAGGTTAGTGCATCTATTCAAAGCTCCTGTACTAACCTTCTATTGGCAACTCAATTTACTACTTTTTCTAAGTTTATACACAAATGTTATCTACAGTTTACTCATTAAGATAAATTCGCATATCAAATGAAGAAAATTAACCACCTAGAATATAATAAATTCCCTTAATGATTCTTCCATTGAGAGAAAATTTTTAATATCTGGTTCCTTAATATTCAGTGCTATCCAACACGAGTACACAACACACCTGCTAATGCAATTCATTTCAAACTAATTAGTTAATTGGTGTAGATCAATGCATGCATATTCATTTTTTTTTAAAAATCAATAAAGTATTAATATTATATTACTTTAATTTTTGTATCGATTTAGATCGATCATACCAATTTGTAACACTGCAGATCTCCTTTAACTTTGATCTAAAAATATTTAGGTAACTACTAAACTCACTACAAATTTAACCTTAAGAATTAACTTTGCTTTTATATTAATCAACTCAAACTTCCTCTACTTCAGACATGCACAGCAAAAATTATTTTTTGATGTAGATACATCCCTAGATGGTTCTATAAAACCTCTCTTGTCAATTTCTTAATTACATCTCTTTTTTGTTGTCACATAAACTATTCCTCATATTGATCATATCTTCTTTTATTCGTAACATATATCATTTCTCGTATTAATATATTCTTTTTAATAATTTGTTAGAGCATCATTAATTTTGTTATTATAAGTATACTATTTTCTACCATAAGTTTACTGTTATAAATATAAAATTTTAATTTTTAATTAAAAAAATTTTAATTAATTAATTAAGCTCAATTTATGTGAAATAGTGTTTATGATGCTTGATGTGGGAATTAATTAAGAGAATATTTCTGTTCCTAACTTTTTTTTTGAAAAGCATGATTTATTGCAATTAAGAAGATGTCCTTTTTACAAACCAGAAAACAGCATGCTGCAGACACAACTAAGGACTATAAAACAACAAATCTGACACCCTATTTACACCAGATTTGGCTAGCTTATCAGCCTCACCATTAGCCTCCCTCAAAATATGAACAATTTCCAGTTCTGAACTGCAGTTCGTACAAACTCTATAGCCCTTATACTTCTCGAAATCCGCCATGGGGCTCTACTCGGATTCTTAACCCAAGCAACAACCATCTGGCAATCACATTCAATTATAAGTTTATGCGATAGCGCCCAAGACGAAGCACCAAAAATGAGGAAGGCTTCTTTGACGGCCCTTAATTCAGCCTCATATGCCTTAGCAGAACCGATAGATTTAGAAAAAACTGCTTTCACCATACCTTGATTGTCGCGCAAAATACCGCCAATCCCCGTAGGACCGGGATTACCACGCGCCGAACCATCGACGTTGAACTTAAGGCAGCCGGCAGGTGGCTTATTCCAAGTCATATCAACGCCAACTTTCATTTCCATATTCAATCGACAAATAGCAGGTGACCACTTGAACTGCGAAAACAGCCCTTCCTCACAAGGCCACTTAGCCTTGGACCACAAAGCGAGTCTGAGTCTAATAGAGTCCAGTAACTGCCAAACAGCAATATTTTTCCTATTAAAAACAATATCATTCCTGTGCAACCAAATAGACCATAGTGCAACAAAAAAAATCATTCTCCACAATTTGCTACAATGATTCGCTGGGAATGCATGCTGCCACGCAAGAAAAAAACCCACGGCACTCCTTGGCGTGGACCAAGATATGCCCCAAGAAAGACAGCAATGGGCCCACACAAACCATGAGACTCTGCATGTAAAAAACAGATGCTCAACAGTTTCAGGCATCAGATTGCATAGTGGACACAGAGTCGAACTATTAACAATAAGACCTCTCTTGCTGAGTTCAACTTTGGTAGCTACGCTGCCTCTCAAAACTAGCGAGCAAAAGATTTCCACCTTCGGAGGCGCATAACCGGCCCATATACATTTCCAATGATCCCATTTTGGCGAGGACTCATTCAACACAGAATGGCAGAAAGAGTTAGACGAATAAACGCCACTATGGGTGTGCTTCCAAACAACTGAGTCAAAGGAGTTTCTGAAGAGCACTTGTTTGCCCAGCAGATCCAACAGGGATTCCCACTGCTGAAGCTCCCAATCAAATAATCTTCTTCGGAGGTTAACCTCCCAGTGCCATTGATTATTCTGCCATTTGCCAAAATCCGCTACTTTCCCGCTTTTAGAAACAGCTACCGCAAAGACTCTTGGGAACTGCTCTTTAAGGATAACGCCTTTGATCCATTCATCCTGCCAAAAATTTATGGAGCTGCCATTACCTGGAAGAAAACACAACCCAGCATACAAAAAAGGATGAAAATAATTTGAAGGCATAAGGGGTCGAATAATGTTTTTCCAGGTTGGGGACATTTTCCGATACCGGCTGCATGAAGGAAGCAGATTACCCACCGATGACTCATATTTCCCGGCTATGACTGATCTCCATAAAGAGGAACGCTCATTCCCAAATCTCCAGATCCATTTATTGAGCAGCGCTCTGTTCTTAAGCCTTAAATCAACTAGACCGAGTCCTCCAAATTCCTTGGTATTACAGACAGACTTCCAATTAACCATATGCATCTTCTTCACCGATGAAGAACCATCCCAAAGGAATCTTCTGACCATTCTATCCAGCTCATCAGATACGGTACGAGGGATTTGAAGTAGGGACATATAATAAATGGGCAGAGAAGACAACACCGATTTAATAAGAGTCAATCTGCCCCCAATGGAGAGTAGATTGCCTTTCCAGCCGGCAAGCCTCTTGTTGAAATTATCGATGATAGGACTCCACAGTGAGATAGAGTTCGCTCCGTGCCCCAAGGGAAGACCGAGATAAAGGGATGGGAGACGACTGCTCAGACAACGGATATCCGAAGCCCACCGATCAGTGACACTTTGCTCTACCCCAACTCCAAAAAGACTGCTCTTTTTCAAATTAACTTTGAGGCCAGATAACAACTGAAAGCATTTTAGAATTCTTTTAACATTCCTAACCTGCTCCACCACAGGCTCACAGAAGATAATTGTGTCATCCGCAAACTGAAGATGAGATATAGACACAGACCCCGGATCAATAGTCATACCCCTGAAAAGGCCGGTTGAAGTAGCCTTATTAAGAAATAAGCTCAAAACTTCAGCAACCAGATTAAACAATAAGGAGGAAAGGGGATAGCCTTGTCTCAACCCTCTGCTCATCCTGAACTGTTCCGTTGGCACCCCATTAACAAGGACTGATAAAGAAGCTGAAGATAAACACGACTGAATCCAAGTCCTCCACTTATCCCCAAAGCCCATTCTACCCATAACAAAATCAAGAAAGGACCAATCCACACAATCATAGGCTTTTTCGAAATCAACCTTAAATATCATACCACCCTCTCCATTAGTCTTCATGGAATGAATAACCTCATTGGCAATTAAGGAACAGTCCAGAATTTGACGCCCCGGGATGAACACGAACTGGTTTTGCCCAACAATATCCCCCACCGATTGCTTCAGGCGATTAGCAAGAACTTTGGCTAGAATTTTATAAACACTACCCACCAAGCTGATAGGGCGGTAATCGCTAATGGAGCACGGAGAATCACATTTAGGTATAAGAGCAATAAAAGACGCATTTAAACAGTTATCAATACAACCAGTGCTATGGAAATTATTCATGAACGACATAACCTCACCCTTCACCGTGGCCCAGAAGGACTTGAAGAAATTCAGATTAAAACCATCCGGCCCCGGAGCTTTGTTGCCATCGCAGCCTTGGATGACACCCCAAACCTCTTCCTCCGAAAAAGGCCGCTCAAGATTGGACGAACTTTGCGCTGATAATGACTTAAAACTGCACTTGAGATCTTTGAGTCTGGCTACCTTTATAGAGTTAAAGCGGTTTTTGAAATATGACCCAATGGCCTTCATGAGAGCCCTAGGTTCATCGAACACCTTCCCATCAATCAACAATTTCCCAATATGGTTCTTGCGGCTCCTAGCTGTGGCGACAATATGGAAGAATTTAGTATTCCTATCACCCTTTTGCGCCCATTTTAATCTCGATTTCTGGAGCCAAGTTTGTTCTTCGATACGATACAGTGACCATAAATCAGCCTTCTTATTCCATAACTCTTCTCGCAGCTGGTTCCCCACCTGCCCCTGTTGTACACTCTGTTCGAGGCCAGCAATCTCCTTTTCAAGTTCCACAATGTTGTAGAAATCAGCCTTATGGTACCTAACAGACCAGTCTTTAATGGCTGGTTTGAGATTTTTCAGCTTGAACCATAAACCCCACCCCGAAGGCCTAGAACATCCTGTAGAATTCCAAACAGTCTGGATAACAGAATGAAAGCTCCTATCTTCCAACCAGTTGTTGAAGAACCGAAAAGGTTTGGGCCCCCAATTGACGCTCTCTTCAACAATCATCACTGGATTATGATCGGAAAGAGAACGGGGAAGAGCACTTTGTTTGATCGAAGGCCATAAAGCAACCAGACCAGGCGATAAAAGGAACCTATCCAATCTGCTGAAGGACGGAACGGCCCTATTACTGGTCCAAGTGTATTTTTCTCCTGACATTGGCAAATCCATTAGTTCAGCTTGATTAATAAAGTTTGAAAACAGCAACATAGGAGTAGTGCTGAACACTGATCCGGTTTTCTCATCAGGGCTTTTAACCACATTGAAATCACCCCCTAGACATCAAAAACAGTCATAGCCCTGTAACACACTCACAAGCTCATCCCAAAAGGCAGCTCTTTCACTATCCTCATTTGGAGCATAGATATTCACAAACCCACATCTTATATTGTTCACCTTTAACGAGCCAAACAGAAGAATGAAACGAGGTGAAACAATTTTTGACTCGACTAAGAAAAAGTCCTTCCGCCAGAAGATAATGAGACCCCCAGCAGAGCCCACCGACGCCGAGAATTCCATCTCAACAGGGGAGCGTCCCCAGACCTTTCTAATAAACTTTGAATCAATAGACTTTAGCTTTGATTCCTGAATAAGAACCATCTCTGGCCTCCAATTCGAAACCAAATTCCTCAAGGCCATAACCTTAATACTACCTCCCAATCCCCTAACATTCCATGAAATAATCTTCATTAAGAAAAGAAACACACCTGATAACGAACCAAAGACGCAGTGAACTGTTACTCATTTGCCTCTCGATCTTCCATTTCCAGTTGAGCAAAACCATCGATGATATCCTGCTTCTCCCCATGGAATTCGATCCCCAGCTCAGTACTGACTAGCCATGTCGCCTCAGCCTCCTTCAAGATATTCTTATTCCTTGTTCTAATGTCACTATCTGAAACAGATAACTCAAGGTGGTTTAGGTCCTCGCAACTAACATTCTCGCAGAGCACTCTCAGCTGTTTCCTAATTTGCCTCCTCTTCCTCACTGCAGAAATGGTGGACTTCCTCAGCACTGGAACCTTCATCTTCTTATAGTTCTTCTTCAATTTTTTGGACCCCTCCTTCTTCCTAAATTTCCTGTTCGATCTCGGTCGCTTCATAGGAGTAGAAACCATAGGGCACACAATGGAAGGGCTTAACTCTCGGACCAACAGAGTAGGAGAGGGGCTAATGTCAGGGCCCAATAAATCCAACCCATTAGACTCCACAAGTTGAAAGCCCACTCCCACTTCAACAGATGACCCAGCAGCCCCATTATGGCCCCCATTCACGAGAGCCCCACCATCCCATTCCCAATCACGGAGAGAGTCGGCAACACGCGAACCACACACTGAGCCTTCGCTGATACCATCATTATCTGGGGACACAGGGCAGGCAGCATGCACCAACCCGGCCACCAACCTGCCAGATTGCACCGGAATCGAAGAAGCTTTGCTTACCTCATCAATGTTTTTGCGCCGTACGGAGGGAGCCATGCACTGAATCGCCATGCATCTGAGATTGCCCTCTGGCACCGGAACTTTACCCCTGATCTCTTCGGTGACAACCCTGTTAGTAGAGGAGCCTGGTGATTCATGCGTCAATGGAACGGAAGATGAGCCAACTCGGGCTCTCGTGTTCGCAACACCAGCTGGAGCCTCAAGAACTGAAACTGAGATTTTGAAAGATTTATCCCTCACCGTGACTAACACAGAGGACGGGATACTCAGCTTGCTATCAACCAAGATTAACATGCACGCAACGTCGAATCTCCTTCTATTTACTATGTTTTCATCAAGTCTGATGAAAGAACCCCATCTATTACCCAAAGAACTGAAAAACCCTTCATGCCATACCTGTAATGGCACATCAAACAAGTTTACCCAGACAACAATCTCTTTGTTGAGGACGGCATCGTTCCACGGTTCAATGGTCTCAAACCAGGGGACCAAACATTCACTTCTATCGTTGAGAACAAGATCCCTATGATCTACACATTCGAAAATAACAAGGACCGAGACACCCCCATCAGACATACCTGACAGTGGATATCTTCTAAAGCCATGGCCTCTTGAACCGTTTCGATGTAAGCTTCCTTCATCAATCTTCCTTTGGCACTCCTTGATAACCACTCCATGTCAGCTTTAGGAATTTGCAGATTTAAACTGCACTCCCTCTCAGACATATTAACCCGATTCATATGAGGAGTCAAGTTGGGAAACCCAGACGGCAAAAGGTCTTCCACTTCAATGTAAACAGCCTCCTTATGAGGCAAGCCCACAAGAACTTCTTTGTACGATCTATTGACACCAGGATGATCGGAACCCTTACCCTTAGACCCAATGCCTTCCCCAACTCGGACAGATGGGAGTTTCGATTGAGATCTACTCCTATTAATACCGGAAAGATCATGGGCCAATACCTGAGACCCTCCGCCTTTCACGTTTCTGACAGATGGGTTATCCAAATGATATCTTCTACTATCCGACCATCCATAAGAGGCTTCATTCACTCTTATCATTCGACCATCGATCATCATGTTGTTTCCTTCTTTGATGGCCTCCTCCATCTCATGTTGTAGCTTGTATCTGATAAAGGCAAATGTATGAGGTCTCTTAGGTTCTTTCTAGGTTCTTTCCTGGATATGAAAACATCCACCACTTTCCCGAACAGCCCAAACAACTCCCATAGTGCTTGTCTAGAGACCCTGGGACTCAAGTTCCCAACAAAAACATTGTGTAAGCTATCTCTCCATAAGCTCCCCATGAAACTCTGCCCCGAACTCCGATGTTTCTCCCGGTGATGAAACGGCGCAATCCGGTGATGGGAAGCCTGGGGATTCCTCGACGTTCCAATGGACTGGCGACCGTTCATATTCTTAGCTCTTTGTGACTGTTTTTTGAAGACTGCTACGAAAAATTCTTGAAAATGTACCGTCCTAATTTCTTAGAGATGATTTAGTAACAGACTGATGGGATATCAACCTCTTCTCCTTATTCCCCATTCTTTCCAATTCCATCACCATCAATCTAAAACAAACTCTATAACCCTTATCAACTCAAGGCTCTGTTATTTTCTCAAGAAAAAATAAGGGAAAATAACAGACTGATGCATGAAATTAACTTCAAACATTCAAGAAAGTAAAAGCATACAAATTAAAGAAACCCTAGTTTCAAGTACTCTTAATATTTATTCTTCCAAACCCTTCATTTATTCTTAGTCTTCGTTGTTGCTGTCCTTTTCTAATCCATTAATCATTTCAACTTCCTCCTCATCCTCACTTTCTTCTTCACTTTCACTTTCACTTTGATGGGGCATTTCTGGTTGTGGCATGAGAGACAGAGAGAGAGTGAGAGAGGAGGTCGTAATGGCTGTGGCGAGAAGCAATCATGCTTATGCTCACGTTCGAGGCAAATGCACATGTAAAAGAAATGGTAGCTCGAGTCGAGAAATTATGACCCAAATCAAGCATTTCACACACCAATCAGGTTTGTAGACTCGGTGGTCAGTCGGACGTACGTATATCATCCAACATTTTTAATAAAAATTAGTGAGAAAGATGAAATCCTGGTTCTTAATGCCACCTTTCACTTTAGATTTTGGATAAACGAAAAGCATATTAAAATTCAAAAGCAAGTCTACTTTTGTGATAATAATTGGTTAAGAGGGATTAAGTTTTGGATTTTCTTTTGTGTCCTATATGAAAATTCTGGCACTTGTTAATCAACTAGAGTTCATAGTTTTGATGACTGCTCCTGTAGGCATCTTTGATTGATGCCTTGTTTGGAATCTTTCTGACTTTTCTTTATTAATAAAATGATTTTGACTTAGAAAAAAAAAAAAACTAGAGTTCATAGTCCTACAGTTTGACCTATCCAAAACAATATAGCAGAAAAATATTGAATAGATTTGTTCAAGGAATGAGTTACTCGATTGATTTGATGGATTCGATTTGAACCGAATAGGGTTTGGGACATGATATTTTATGTCAGGATTTGACTCGTCTCGACTCAAATTACTATTTAATCAATAAAAAATATTATTTAAATTTAATTTTAAAAATATAAAAATAAATTTTTTAATATAGTTTAAATAATAAAATACATTTTTCGAGTTCAATAGGCCGAGTTGGGTCAAACTTTGAACAAACAATTTTTTTACTATTCAGAATTGATCCGACTCGACCTGGGCATGAATAGCTTTAATGCATCGTATATATAAAATGCAATGATGGTCCTTCATTTTGATCTCTTAATCTTTGAATTATTTCAATTTAACCCTAGACTTATTGTTAGAATTCAAGCTTTTACATTAGAACTTTTGGTTAAAATCGATGAAAAATATGGTCATATGGGCAACCACAATTTTAATTTTAACAGGTGGACATTTTTCTAACGGAATTAGTTAATGGTGAGACATTAATATCGAATCAAAAATCAATCGCTTCAGTCAAACTCACGATCTCTCAAGCAAGCTAGCGAGCGATCACGTTTAGAAAGAAAATTATGTCGATTGGCATCTCGCGTACAAAATGAAGATAATGATCCTAAGCAGTTTAATTAGTTGAATCAGCTAATTAAGTGTTTAGATTCAGTGCCTCTTTTGTGGGAGAAAATGACATGCTCTTTATTTATGATTATATTATACTAAAACAGCACATCATCTATTATAGTCTTCTGAAACAAGTTTAAAAATCCCATTTTTCAAATGCTTGTCCAGTTCAAAACTTTTCTTTTTTGGAGTGAAAAAGCTGCTCAAAATTTCGGGCCAAAACGAAAAATAGTCGCGCAATCTTGAACCATATTCGATGACGTCACTGTTTTTTGACCTAGTTTATCATGCAAACCAGATATGCATGCATGAAAACTTTGAGGTTGAGCATCAAGTTTTCTTGCAATAACTAACAAAGAAAATATATAAGCCCGAGAGGTTAAAACATTCGACTTCGAAGAATATCGGAAGATTTACGCCTTTGCTCGCTATATATCATATTTTATTTTATTTTTTTCTTTGTTTGCTCGAGTAAGAAAAGCTGCTTCTTCACTCTATATAAACCATGGAGGGACAAGCTTCACAAACAGAGAGCTTGATAAGTGCAATCAAATTACAATCTTGTAAGGGCTAATAAGTTTGTGAAGCTAGCGTTTTATATATTCTATTTGGGGAGCAGAAATGGCAGAGATCTTCCAAATCATGCTTGCAAATAACCATGAATCAAGGTTGAGGTTTTACCATAGTGGCGGCGCACTCCCTGGTGGTTCAAGTGTTCTGAGGGTTAGAGATGGATATGGAGGATCTTGGAACTTTAACTGCAATAGTGAAGGAGGCAACTATTTCTCCATCAGCGGTTCTGAGTGGAGGGGTTTTGCTAGATCCAGGGTTAATGCTATGGTCACTCTTTCCAAAGAAGAGGGTGACAACGTCTACACAATTAGGGTGAGACAGTGAGCTGAACAAATCTCTACAAATTATGAAACTCTTCAGTTTTAGACGTCCTTGCTAGTTGTTCGCTTTTTCTTTTATTAATGAATAAAGCCGCAAGATCAAGTATATCCATGGCAGTGGCACTAGTTTGTGGATATTTTTTAAGTAATTGTTTGGTTATGGTGTGCTAGGAATTAAGAATCTATCTTATATATATCTTTTCGTTTACAAAATGCTTCTTCTTTTTTTTTTTGTTGTATTTTTTGTATTTTTAGAATATTAGTATTGTTTAATTAGTGTGTTCTATTTATACTCTGGTTATTATATACATTTCACTTACGAGCTTATGATAAAGTACCATTGCTTTTCGGGTTTTCTTAGTACTTAATTGACTAAAGTTGATCTATATTATTGAAATTAAAAATCTAATACTCTATCTACAAATTGCACATTCGTTTCGAGCTTTTCTTATGTACTCTTTTTCTATCCAATTAAGGATTTAACATTCTCTTTCATTTCTTTCATATCTTTAATCTGAATTCCAACAGTGCAAATTACCTTTGGTGCGGTGAAATCAAAAGTAGAGGTTGCACCGTCCCTTCAATCATTTACCGGAGAGGAAAGGGACCCTTTGGTGCCGGTGAAATTCCCCTTTCATCAATTTTTTTAAAACAATTTTTTTATTAAAAAAATTTATTTAATGATTTTCAAATTATTTTTTCATTTAATATAAGAAATGAATTTATATATCTATATAATAATTAATTAGTTAAATATTTAAATAAATACAAATAATATATGTGAAAATTTTAAATAATAATATTATTAAAATATATATAAATAATTCTCAATATATTATTATACATTAATATCTTTAATGATCACTTCAATTCTTATCTCATCATCATATCATTATTTTTACATTGAATTATTTTATCATTAATTTTATTCTCACTATTTTAATAATTAATTTTACTGTCATAATTATTTTCAGCACCGATTATCCAAATGGATCTCTTTGGACTTATTACACCAAAAATCGATGGTTTTTTTATCTGAATATAGCTAATTTTTTTTTTTTATTTATCGAAAAACTGTTGCTTTCAAATTATTTTTCAAAATTTGTTTTTTTTTTAACCAGTTGGGAAATCGCCATGGCCAATGATGATTTTTCAACAGTAAATTTTATTTTTAATTTTTTACATTGGGAAATCTCCATTCACGGTGGCGATTTCCCAAGGTGAAAAATTCAACCTTCCTTTTTTTTTATTCTTTTATTATTAAATAATAAAATTTAAATCAAAATTATATAATTTATAATTTTAAAAAATAAAGATTTAATAATTTTTATATATAATTTTTATTCCATGGTGGTAAGTCCAGTCCGGTAAACCCGGATCGTATTTATATAATTTTTAATTTTGATATTATTAAAAAAAATTATTTAAAGTTTACAATTTATTAATTTTTAATTTTTAATTTTTTAAAATTATAAATTATATAATTTATATTTTCAGGTTTGGGCAAAGGAAACAAAAAAAATTTGGGACTTAGCCCGGCCTGGTAAAATATGAATTTTTATAAATGATGAATTTATTTCCTTCATAAAAATTATTTTTTTTTATAAAAGATCAAGGAAAATTGCCATGGCTTACCGGGCCGAGCTGAGGCCCGAAACTTTTTTATTTACTTTGCATAAGCCAGAAAATAAAAATTATATAATTTATAATTTTAAAAAAAATAAAAATTATAAAATTTAAATAAAAGTTTAAATAATAACAATTTTAAAAATTATATAAATACGATCCGGGTTTATCGGGCCGGGCTTACCACCATGGGATAAAAATTATATAAATTATTAATTTTTTATTTTTTAAAATTATAAATTATATAATTTTTATTTAAAATTTATTACTTTTGCCCAATCCCGAAAATAAATATTATATAATTTATAATTTTAAAAAATTGTAAAATTTAAATAATAAAAAATCTAAAAATTATATAAATACGTTCCGGGTTTACCGGGCCGGACTTACCACCATGTAGACCTGTCTAAGGGTCGGGCTACCCGCCCAAAACCAAAGGCCTGCCCATATTTGGGAAGGCTTGGACAAAAATATTAGGCCTCAAAAATGGGTTTGGGCAAAAAATTTAGGCCCGTTTAAAATATGGGCCCGACCCGTTTTCTAATTAAATAATATATTTTTTTTATATTTTTATAAATATATATAATATTATAGTGTAAATATTAAAAAAAAATGTTAAGTTGTCCATGTTTAACAACTTAATAAAAGAAAAATATATAAAATTATTAAAGATTAAATAATAAAAATATATATATATATTTTAAAAAAAATAGAAAAAAATAATATGTGCGGGCCTAAACGGGCTTGTGCTATCCATTTAAAAATATGGGCTAGCTTGGACAAAATTTGAGGCCCATATTTCGGGTCGAGACGGGCTTGGGTAAGCAAATGTGGTGTTGATACCATACATGGGTCCGGCCCGGCCCATGGACACCTCTACCACTATGGGATAAAAATTATTAAATCTTTATTTTTTAAAATTATAAATTATATAATTTTTATTTAAAATTTATTATTTAATAAATAAATAAAGAAAGAAAAAGAAAGAAAGAAATAAAGAAAGTGAATTTTCCCCTTGGGAAATCGCCACCCACGATGACGATTTCTCAATGTAAAAAATTAAATAATTTTAAAGTTTTAGTTGAAAATTTGTCATGATCCATGGTAATTTCCCAACTTAATTTTTTTTTTTTAAATTTACCATTGGAAAATCGTCATGGGCCATGGAGATTTTTCAACCGGTTAAAAAAATAAATTTTGAAAAATAATTTGAAAACAATAATATTTTTGATAAATAAATAAAAAATCAGTTATATTAAGATAAAAAAAATCTAAAATCGATAATCTAATATTTTATTATTGACTGCGTAAAAGTGAGCGGTGGTGATGTTGACTTGGATTTGGATAATAGAGCCGCAGACCAATTTTGAACTAATATTTAGTTTAACAAGTGGGTGTCAACTACAATAGAAACATATATGGTGAGAACAATGAGAACAAAATCATTTATAACCCTTAGATCAATTAGGAAGTTTGATGACCATTGATTTGGCCATGTCAGCATAGTGGAGTAAATTGATACTTCCTCTCCCAGTAGTCATCAAAATAGTCAACTCTGTCTGTCATGAGGCTTGCAGCAAAAGTTCTTTCCACTTTCAAGTAAAGGAAAGAAATCTGACATTTAATTAAAAAAGCAAAAAATTGGGAATAGAGAGGAAAAGAAGTTGGTCTGCAAAACTGAAAAAGGACGTAAATCAAGATGGAGGAAGAGCAGATTTGTTGGAGAGGAGGAACAAACAGAGTTGTGTCTCTATATCAGTTGGGATGCATCCCTTTGTTTGAACTATTTCTCAGATATTGTGTCTCTATTGAAACTTTTAAATAGCATCATTTAATGCTTTCATCAAATTCACTAAATTTCACCTTCTTCAATAGGGGTTCTTTCATTTCTAAACCTGAGTTCCAATCTAAGTTGCCATTTTCTCTGTCTCATGGTTTAAAGTTCTTGGTGGTTTTTAATGAGTCTGAGATTTGATGATCTGTACTCGAGCACATAACAGCTCTTGGTGCCAATTTAATGAGTCTGAAATCTGTATATCTTAATGCATGTATTGTATAGAGATATCCATATGCATGCATATTCGACTAACAGAGTAAGTGATGAAACTTTTTACTTCCATTTTTGGACCAACTATTTAAACAGAAATAAGAAACAGATCACAGATGCCAAAAGCTTCATCTTCTATCTGAACTCCACTTGCATTATAGCTCCCTCTCCAGCAAATCTGCTCTTCTTCCATCTTGATTTACTTCCCTTTTTCAGTTTTGCAGATCAATTTCTCTTCCTCTTCATTCCCAATTTTTTTTATTTTTTATTATTAAACGTCAGATTTTTTGCCTTCTCACTTTCCCATTTTTGCTTGAAAGTGGAAAGAACCTTTGCTGTAAGCCTAACCATGACAAACAAAGTTGACTCTTCTAATTACTACCGGAGAGCAAGTATCAATTTACTCCACTAATACATGGCCAAATCAATGGTCATCAAACTTCCAAATTGATCTAAGAATTATAAATGATTTTCTTCTCATTGTTCTCATCATATATGTTCTTATTGTAGTTGACACCAATAGGTGGGCCGAATCTTTTTGGTTCTTTATGTTTTCTGCGTATAATAAAAAGTACTTTTTGTAAGCTTTTAAATACAACAAAAAGCTATGACGTGAGACTCCTTACATCACACTGAGAGTCACACCCATTGTGGCAAGCAAATTAACTAAATTTTAATACATTAATAATTAGTATTATATAAATTTTAAAATTTTTATGTATTTTTATCGGATTTGAATTATTTTTTTATGTCATAATCATATTTAAGTTATTATATATTTATATAAATTTTAAAACATGAATAATTTGTATTATATAAAATTTAAAATGTTCGTCTATTTATATTGTATTCATATTATTTTTTCGTATCATATCGTATTTTGTGTCATATAATTATTATTTTTCCTTGTCCTATTAGTTTCGTGTATTCTAATCCAATCAAGTGAAGTGCAGGACTCAAGCCAAATTTGTAATTAAGTTTCTTTAATAAATATTCTTCCATCGAGCGACAAATATTTTTTCAACCCATTTTATAGTTCATTGATATTCAAAAGTATATATATATATATATATATATATATATATATTAGTGTTTGAATCCTCGTATTCGGTTTTATTGTCATTGATAATATATTGAATACGATTATGACACAAAAATAACATGAATTTAGAGTTAAAAATAAATTACTATGACAAACTGTGCAAAATATCCCAACTTGAGAACAACTTTTAAAGTAAGATATAGATATAAAATAACACAAATACAATATAAATACACGAATCTAATTCATTATATGTAAAGAAAAAACTAAGATAGTTATCAAAATTTAATTTATTTAAATTATATTGATATCCATCATTTCTATTCATATTAAGAAAAAAATAATAAAATATAAGCCTAACAACTATCATACAATAACACATAACTTATAACATCATTTAACATATATTTCTATTTTTACTATTTAATCATCATAATATTTTTTTTTGATTCATTAAAAAAAATTTAAAAAAATTACTTACATCAACCCATTTCATATTATTATTCAATATTTTAATTTTTACCGATAATTTATCAATACAATAATTTTTTATTCAATAATATAAAAATAAAAAAATTAATATTACCTAAATTTTTTATAAAAAATAAAAAATCAATTATTATACAATACGTGACACAAAATTAGGAGTTATTTGAATAGTTTCACACACGAACATGACATGACAAAATAACTAAAATACGACATGACATGAAAAAATAATATGATCATGACATGACTACAGAATAAACCTGCTCAAGGGCCGAGCTACCGGTCCAAACCCGAAGGCCCTTTCATATTTTGAAGGGCTTGAACCAAAATATTAAGCCCAAAATATGGGATTGAGCAAAAAAATGAGGCCCATTTAGAAAATGGGCCGGGCCTTGGCTCCAACAATTAAGGCCCAAGCTCGGCCTGGCCCGACCCGTTTTTCATTTATATAATATATTATTTTTATATTTTATATATTATATATTATGTAATTTATATCATATAAAAAATAAATATATATAATGTTATAGTATAAACATTTAAAAATATGTTAAGTTATTCATGTTTTAGAACTTAATAAAAGAAAAAAAAATGATAAAATTACTAAAAATTAAATAATAATAAAAATATTTGTTTAAATTTTTTTAGAAAAAAATAATATGGCCGGGCCTAAATGGGTTTGGACTATCCATTTACAAATATGGGCGGGCTTGGACAGAATTTGAGGCTCATATTTCGGGCCGGGCCGAACTTCGGCAAGTATATATGGTGTTAATACCATACCTAAACCTGGCCCGGCCCGGCCCGGCCCGGCCCATGAGCACCTCTATACACGAACATGTCTAAATTTATATAAAACAAACTTGACACAAAATTAAGTTATTTGAATAATGTCAATTAGACCTGATAATTTCAGACACTGACACAAACACGAGACGAAAAAATAACAAAAACACAATATAATACGAAAAAAACACTAACACGACACGAATGTATCAAAATCTATATAATATAAATTATTTATCAATATAGTAATTTTTTAATTAATATAAAAACCAAACAATTTATATGATTTCATTTAAAAAAATTAAAGAACCAATCATTATATGACACCTGACACAAAATTAGAAGTTATTTGAATAGTGCCAATTAGATCTGACAATTTCAGGTACAACATGATTATATATATGACAAGAACATGACACGATAAAAATAACTAAAATACGATACGAATACACGAATGTGTCAAAATTTATATAAAACGGATTATTAACATGTCAAATTTATATAAATTATATAATAACTTGAATACAATTATGACATAAAAAATAATTCAAACATAATACGAATACATAAATTCTTTTCTTTTCTTTTTCTCTCCTTTTCTTTTTCTCTTTTTATTTTATTTTTTATATAAACTCCAAAAAAAAAATTTACAGTTACAAAATTACCGTCAATTGGATAACTTATGAGCTGACTTGTTCAATATCCCAAAAATCTATTGATGTACAGTTTATAAGATATATATATATATATATATATGTACACGACACAGCTAAGGTAATCCATTTAAACTGATGAGCTGACTTGTTCAATATCCCAAAAATCTATTGATGTTTTTAACTCACAAAAAATGTAGAGAAGAAAAGTTGGTAGTTGTGAGCTGGCTGGTGATCTCACAAAAATACAAAAATTAACAGTTTATAAGATATTATATATAGAGAGAGAGAAGAAAGGTTGGTAGCTGTGAGCTGGCTAGTGATCTCACAAAAATACAAAAATTAACAGTTTATAAGATATATATATATATAGACACAGCTAAGGTAATCCATTTCAAATTGATGAGATGACTTGTTCAATATCCCAAAAATCTATTGATGTTTTTAACTCACAAAAAATGTTAAGAAAAGTTGGTAGCTGTGAGTTGGCTGGTGATCTCTGGCCGACAAATAAAAATTGTTGGGCAATAAATCTGATCTTAGTTCTAGGAGAAGTTTTAATTCCTATAGTCAAACTCTCTCTCTCAAGTATATTTACTCATGTGCTGAGCAGTTTACCCAATTCGATCCATATTCAATTGAACTTAATTTAAGTATGCATTTTAATGATTCGAAACAATAAAAAATAAATTTTTATTTAAATTTAATTATAAAATATATTAATATTTATATAAAAATAAAATTTTAATAATATAAACAATAAATATGAGCTTGCGGGTTGGGACGGCCTGGCCCAAAGTTGGGCCTAAACAAGGTAAAAAAAATAGAGTCGAGAAATTATGGCCCAAATCAAGTATTTGACACACGAATCAGATTTGTAGACTCAGTGGTCAGTTGAACGTATATCATAATCACCCAACATTTTGGATAAACTGGAAAGCATATCGAAAGCAACTGTACTTAGGTGATAATAATTAATAAGAGCTAGCGATTAAGTTTTGGATTTTCTTTTGTGTCTTATATGAAAATTCTGGCACTTGCATGCTAATTATCAACTGAGAATTCATAGTCCCATTGTTTGAAAAAAGGGTGGCGTTTGAGTGAAACAACTCGAAATGGACATCTAAAGATTGAAAATCCCTCGAGCTCAGAGTTAGAGCTATGCCTATCTCTGCTATAAATATACACAAGGCCTTGGTCATACATTTATGCATCATTTACGAGTATATTATTCTTAATTAATGTTAATTAAATTGGTATGCTAAACTCAAGATCAGCAATATATTAATCTTAAATTAAGAGGGTGGCTAAAATTTCAGGATGTAGTTGAATTAAGTGAAGTTGGCAGCGGCATGCAATAATAATGTCGTGAGCATGAGAGCCAACAGCTTAAAAAATTGGTGCTTGTAATGTACAGTGTTATTTTATGAGCTTAGCTTCAACTCTTTCCTTAATTGCTCACACTTAGATGAATAGAAATCCTTTGTACTCATTACCCTATCCTTATTCGTGTTTTCATTCTTGTAATGAGTTGCGCGTCCGTTTTTCGGTGTAGTTTTCTTTTTCGTTTGTTTTCAACTATTTAACAGGGGCTACGAAATACAAATACTACCGATTGATATTTTACCGGTGATTGAATAATCGAATTCCACGAAACCATCTCCTTTATTTGCATCGTCTTTGTATTCGTTTTTTTTTTTAAGTGAAATCGGTTTTTTTATTAGATAAAAAATCGGATCAAACATTTTAAATGCACAAGGTACGATGAGAACAAAAAAACGGACGCGTTTCTCGTTACAAGAGTGGAGGCACGGATAAAAGCAAAAAAACGAAGACAGAGGATTTGGATTCCACTTAGATTTCCGGATGCTTCAAAATTTTCCAAAATTTGTCTCTGTCCTTTCTCAATATACCTTTTTTAAAAAAAAAAAAAAAAAAAGAAAAAGAAAAAGAAAACAAGTTAAAAAGTTTATTATTTAGCAAACCGAGCCCATCGAAAAAGAATCAAACTACTACTCCATACTTCCTTTTCTTGCTGTGCTAGAGCGTTTGCAAACTCTTGAATTTTTCAGTAAAATGAAAACCATAATGAATCATTGCTCATCTTCCACATGACTACTTCTGTCAATGTCAAGACAATTGAACTTTTTTTTTTTTGTTTCTTTCCTAAAATTATTTCTTCTTGCGTGGTAGAATTAGTCAAATTGATATTTTATTTATTTAATTTAATGTTGAGTTTTACTAAATTTAATGCTGACAGAATCAATAAAACAATAAATAATAAACAAAACACAAATAGTAAAATAAATGAAATTGGCGCATCTGTTTATCTTTTAAAGAAACCGCAACTTTTTTCTTTTAATGATAACACACAAATAAGATCATCATGAAAGAAAATAATTTTAAATTTTAAAATAACAATGTAATTAGTAGTAAAATAAAGAAAGAAATCCATTATAAAATCAATGTAAATTTTAACTCTTTTTTATTAAATAAATTTATTTACATTTTAGGATTAATGAAAAATTAAAACTCTGAAGATAAAGTAATTAAATATAAAATTTAACTCTCTTTTTATTTATCATCAAATAAATATATTTAATAAAAGATATTTAATGAAATTAAAATTCTTACTTATAAATTAAATAAATCTTATTAATAAAAAATATATTTACAACAGCAATTTAAAAATATAATGAATAAAAATGATTATTTTCGTCATTATACCTGCTCAAGGGCTAGGCTACCAGCCCAAACTTAAAGGTCCGTTCATATTTTGAAAGGTTTGGACAAATATATTAGGTCTGAAATATGGGTTTGAGTAAAAAAAAATAATAATAAGGCCCATTTAGAAAATGGGTCGGACCTTGACTCCAACAATCAAGGCCCGAGCACGATCCTGCCTTTTTTCATTTATATAGTATATTATTTTTATATATTATATAATTTATATCATATAAAAAATATATATAACATTATAGTGTAAAAATTTAAAAATATGCTAAGTTATCCATGTTTTAGAACTTAATAAAAGAAAAAAAGAGATAAAATTACTAAAAATTAAATAATAAAAAAATATTTTTTTTAATTTTTTTAGAACAAAAATAATATGGGCGGGCCTAAACGAGCTTGGACTACCCATTTACAAATATGGATGGGCTTGGGCAGAATTTGAGACCCATATTTCGGGTCGGGCGAGACTTGGACAAGTATATATTGTGTTGATACCATATCTAAACCTGGTCCGAACCCGGCCCATAAGCACCTCTATTCGTCAATTCAAAAAATTATCCAGATAAAGTCAAAGTTTATTTCAAATTTTTATTTGAATTTAATTTTCTTTTTGGATGATCTTTAAGGATGCATTTTCTTGTTCAATAAGTTAAACTCTTGGATGGTATTGTTACATTTACCTGGTTTATTTATTTGTTGTGATGAGGTCATGATATATGCCTTCAAAATAAAGCAAAGGTAATATATTCTTATTCATTTTATAATATAAACAAAGCAATTTAGTCATCTTAGATTGAGAAAATATTTAATTAGTACTTATTATATATCATACGTTGCTATGAAATGTCAACTAGCTAATAGTAGTTTGATTAAATCAAAGTTTGGGGTTGAACAAAGAGAGTCTCAACTCAAGAATTTAGTGCATATGTATCATTATACTAGATTTTATGATTTTCTTTACACAAAGTTAATGGTAAAATATTATACGATCCAATAATTAATGAGATATAGGATTTGTGTAATCTTATTTGACATTTGAGTTTTTAAGACAAGAACATATAGATTTGAGTTACGTAAGCATATTTATTGAAAAAGTATGAAACAAAAATATTATACACTCAAGGTCAAGGCGAATTTATCACCTTCCTAAACTATATATATATTAGTTTTACACATTTTCTTAATTTTTTATACGATTTATATTTGTTTAATCCGATCGTCTTATTTCATGTTTTATTCACGTAGATCATGCACATCGAGTTTCGAGTAAATTCAAAATGTCTAACTATTTGTTTGATATAAAAAACTTTCAACCATTAAATATATATTGAAAAAGACAATATTCTCGATCGATAGGATAAACAAATCGGATCAATTCGAAACTTTACGTGCACGAAGAGTACAATTATATTATTAAATTCAACAGTAGGATTGTTAAAATATATATCGTACAAAAAGTTATAAAAATGTGTAAAACTAATTTAATTTTATACTAATTTAAGTGGATTCCTCTTTTTTATATATATATATATATATATATATATATATATATATATATATTGGAGAAATAAGTGTCTAGACTCACCGCCTCTTTCGGGGAGAAAATGACATGCTCTTTATTTATGATTATATTATACTAAAACAGGACAGCATATATTATAGTCTTATGAAACTAGTTCAAAACATTTTGGGGAAAAAATGACATGCCCTTTGTCAAATGAATGTTTGTCCAGTTCAAAACTTTCCTTTTTTGGAATGAAAAACTGATCAAAGTTTCGGGCCAAAAACGAATAGTTGCTCAATCTCCAACCAAATTTGATGACGTCTCTGTTGTTTGACCTAGTTTATCATGCAAACCATATATGTATGAAAATTTTAAGGGAAGCACAATACAATCGCAATACGATGTTGTGGTCGTTATTTTATAATTTTAATTCTTTTATTATTGATATTCATCGTAATTGAAGTGTGAATAATTAGCGTTTCATAATGATTAAACTCACGATCGTAAATTACATTCATATAAATTCAATTTATAACTTGTGAATAACTTTTTACTTTTATAAATAAAAAATCATAAAATGACATAAACTATTAAAAAATTATTAAAAATATATATATTTATGATTATAACTAGGGGAGTAGACAAGGCCGGCAGGCAGGGGCCTTGGCCCCTCCAATTTTTTTTTTATTTTATATACTTTACCATATCATTTTAAAATAAGGTATATTTATGTTTTGGCCCCCTAAATTTTTTGGAATGCTTTGTATCATTATTTGAAAATAAGGTATATTTATGTTTGCCTCCTCCAATATTTTTTTTTTTTTAAATTTGATTCTAAAATTTATAGTTTGATATGATAATTTTGGTAATATTTTTAGTTTAAACTTCATTCATTATTATTAACTTAATCTCTATTTACCTTTTCAGTCAGTCAATTAATAGATATATTTACGTTAATTATTGAGTTAGTATTTTTCATTATATGCTTATAAGAAAAAAAATAAAACAAAGTTAAATAATAGGAATTATACATTTAATTTATTTTAGTTTTTCTAAATGTATATGTAATCTTATGTTTTTCTTTTTTAATATCAAATAATTCTATACATATTTTAATTAGATGATAAATTTTTTTGATACTGAAACTTTAATTTTTATTAAATTTTTTACATATGCAACATGAATTATAATATTTGAAAATTGAAATTTTTTTATTTTACTATAAGGAATTATATATTATATATTATTTGTAATTTTAATATTATATATAATATTTAAATTTAATATTTTCATACTAAAGTTATTCATGAATTATAATATTTAAGTTTATATATAATATTTTTTTAATATTAAAAAATAAATTTTGTATATTTTATTTTTAAAGATGTTTTATAATTAAAATTAAATAAAAATATTTTTAAATTAAAAAATAAACCTGAATCGGGCCAAGACTTTAGAAACTTATTCGAGTCGAATCAATCGAGTCAAATGAATAACTCGACACTTGAACAGGTTTATTTTATAACAACTTTTATTTTATTTTACTTTAAATCTTTATATATATATATATAATTATAATTATATATCGGCCCCTCAACAATATTTCTGGCTTCGTCTCTGATTATAACTAGAATTATTATGTTTTACAGTAAATTGTGCAAAACTAAAAAAAAAAAAATTCACGATCGGCGATCGCGATAACTTTGATAATATTCGTAATCGCAATAAACACAATATGACCAAAAACTCATCCACGTCTGAAATTTAAATCTCGCTTTAAGGTTGTGCATCAAGTTTTCTTGCAATAACTAACAAAGACAAAGAAAATATATAAGCACGAAAGGCTTTGGAAAACATTCGACTTGGAAAAATATCGAAAGATTTAAGCCTTTGCTCGCGATAATATCATATTTAAAATTATTTTTTTTGTTTGATCGAGTAAGAGAAGCTGCTTCTTCACTCTATATAAACCCCACCGGTGGAGGGACAAACTTCACAAACATAGAGCTTGATAAGTTCAAACAAGTTACAATCTTGTAAGGGCTAATAAGTTTGTGAAAAGCTAGCGTTTTATATATTCTATTTGGGGAGCAGAAATGACACAGATCTTCGAAATCAATCTTGCAAGTAACCATGAATCAGGGTTTACGTTTTACTATGGCGGCTATCTCCCTGCTCTTCTGCAGGTTATAGATGGAAATGGAGGAAATTGGAACTTTAAGTGCAATAATGAAGGAGGCAACAGGTTCTCCATCAGCGGTACTGGGTGGAGGGGATTTGTTAGATCCAGGATAATGCTATGGTCACTCTTTCCAAAGAAGAGGGTAACAACAACATCTTCACAATTAGGGTGAGATAGTGAACTGAATAAACCTCTAGAAATTATGAAACTCTTCAGTTTTAGACGTCCTTGCTTTGCTCGTTGTTTATGCCTTTTCTTTTATTAATGAATAAAGCCGCAAGATCAAGTATATGCATGGCAGTGTGGCGTCGATATTTTCTAAGTAATTGTTTGGTTATGGTGTGCTAGCTAGGAATTAAGAATCTATCTGATCATGCATCTTTTCTTTTAGCATTTTTTTTTTAGAATATTAGTTTTGTTTAATTAGTGTGTTCTATTTTTATTCTGGTTATTATATATATTTTTCATTTTTGAGTTTATGATAAAGCATTTTGTTTGAGTTCGTTTTTGGTATATTGGCAGTGTAAAATTCTTAACTCCACAAACGGATTAAGAGTTTGTCACGTGTCCCATTTTTTTTAATTAATTATTTTATTTTTTTTACTATACCCTATCACTACGTGTTATCTTATTAACCCTGCTTGTGGAATCTAAATATTTCACTCGCAGTGTACCAAATAATTTTCCTCTTTGTTTTTGGAAACTTTTTAATACTTGAGAGTTGAGATTGTCGGAAATTGATTTTTATCACTAAAATTAAGAATTTAACATTTCACCAATAAATTGCATCACCCTTTCATGTACTCCTTTTCCAACAATTAAAGATTGGGTTTATATTTGATGCACTGATAAGTGTATAAATTTATACATTGTCAATGAATCAGGTGATTAATAATTAACAAAAGGCATATTTGTTTTTTCATTTAAAATTAACCTATAAATAATACCTTAGGAGAGTTAATGTATTTTGTGTCAAACTTTAAGAGAGTATGTGGATGTTTTTCAAACTAAAGGGGTAAGTTGATTTTCTATCAAATTTGAGGAGTAAGTGTTTTTAGACCTGCTCAAGGGCCAGATAGTTGGCCGGGCTTGAGTAAGAGTATTTGTAATTCGGATCGGCCCTGCCCAAATTACTATTCAACAATTAAGAAATATTTTTTAATTTAAACTTAATTATAAAAAATATATAAATATTAATATAAAAATAAAAATAAAAATAATTTTTTAATATTTTAATAATTTATAAATAGTGAAATGGGTTTATGGGCCTGCTCAGACCCAACCTGAAACGGGTTTGAACAAAGAAAAATATTTTTCCGAGCTTAGACCCGGCCCGGCCATGAGCACCTCTAAGTGACTTTTAGCTTTTTATTTATGTTCTAACTTCTAATTTTTAGTTATATATTTACATATGAAATAGTACTTAAATAGCAAGAAATTGAACATTAGTAAAGAATTTCTCCATAAAATCTCCTCGCAGATTTCACTTGGCACACGTTGTTTCAGAAGAAAAAAAATGTTATATTGAAATTAAGTATTTCAATTATTTTTGTTAATTAAGTATATATTAAAGTTAATTTAATGGTTTTTAAACATAAATACTTAAAAAATAAAAAAGTAAAAAAGATCAAAGAATTGAATTTAGCCTTAAATCACAAAAGTGATATCCAAAAAAAATCAAAGAAAACGGGGAGGAAAGGCTACATTTATTTTAGAACATGACCCAAAATGAAAAGAAATTTAACTTGGGATAGAACTAAATCTTTATGTTATTGGCTTGTAATAATAAAATTAACAATTTATATACTGATAGTATATTAAATGTAATTTTTAAATTTAATTAAGAAAATTTTTTAATTAATTAATTAAGCTCAATTTATGTGAAATAGTGTTTATGCTGGTTGGTGTGGGAACTAAATAAGAGGATGTTTCGTTCATGACTTCAAATTTAAACACAGACTTGAAATTAACTTGAAACATACAAGAAAGTAAAAGCATACGAATTAAAGAAACCCTAGTTTCAAGTTCCTTCATTTATTCTTAGTCTTCCTTGCTGTCCTTTTCTCATCCATTAATCATTTCAACTTCCTCCCCCATCCTCACTTTCACTGTCTAATTCCGACCGTTCCTCACTTTCTTCTTCACTTTCACTTTCACTTTCACTTTGATGGGGCATTTCTGGTTGTGGCATGAGAGAGAGAGGAGGTCGTAATGGCTGTGGCACGCGACGAACGAAAGGAATGTCGTTGATTAAGAGGTACTGCGCGGTGTCGACCCGGAAATGGTTCGGAACCACTTTGCGATGGAAGCTCCGGTGGCAGCCACATGCGGCGCAAAGCATGACGTTTTCACCAGCTGCCCCTTTGAGAAACTCGCTACACCCATCAACGATGTAGCGACCAGAAGAGAGAGAAACGTTGCGCCTGCATTCCATGTAGGTGTCTCCTCCAGCCTGTTCACCCACTGCAGCTTGGCGGTTGATCCGATGTCTTACAGCGTTGGCTTGAGCTTGACCCTCATGACCAGCCCCATTGTTGCTCTGATCATTAATGTCATCCATGAGAAAAAAAGAGAGTAAAGTGAAGAGAGAGAGAGAGAGGGAAAGTGATAATGTTTATGGCAAGTGAAACGGTTCTTTTAAAGATAGGGCAAAAGCAGCAAAAGAATCGCCAGTTGGAATTTTGATTCTTGCTGGAAGAGTGACAGGTTAGCCAAAGACGTGTCTTGAGGGTATCAAAGCCCACCCCAATCCCTCCCTTCTGCCACAACCACCATCAAGTGACAAAAAAAAAAAAAAAAAAAAAAAAGAGAAAGGAAACAAAATGAATAACGTTTAACTCCCCTTATTTTCGTTTCTTTTTTTTTTTTTTTAAGAGAAAAGCACTTTCAGCCAAATCTCAATTAATCTGTACGATTGAGCATTTACCGGTTCAAAACTTACTCCATTTTTGTGGTAATGAAAATGGGATGGGGCCACTATTAGCTGTTTAACTCAAAACACAACGACAATGACAAATTAAAACATTAACAACCCAGAAATGACATGATTTAACCCTATTAGCATCGAAATATATATAATTGTACCAAAAACTACTATCCTGTTTCCTGGACTACGGATGATGATATACCCCTATATAGGAAAATATATATTTGTCCCAATTAGTCCCAAGCTACTTCTGTTGTTTTCTCTTTTTTAAGGAAAAAGTGGTAGAATACTGGACCGAGTTCTCGATTTCTTTGAAAATAGCTCAATGGAGTGTTGACTGGTTACTCCCCTGAAGTTGATCACATGCACTAAAGGATTCATAGAGAGATAATAGGAAAGCAATAATGAATGATGTATCATCAAGAAAAAAGAAATTTATTAGAATATATCAATAAATCATATCCCTCAAACAGAAAAAAGGACATAAGCAATCCTAGGAAAGCTAGGAAGAAAAAGAAAGGTGCGAGGGTAATTCCCTTTCCCCATAATCACGCAGCTAAATACATACAGTGCCCTGTAATAGAAAAGGGACCAATAAGGGGAAGGGATGGTAAATAACCAGCACCAGCATCAATAAAGGTCTTTACACAGCCTCCATGAATTTGTTGATTTGTTCATTAATTTGTTGTTTTTGTCTCCTTTGTTTCTTCATTTGTTGTACTGATTCAGTACTTTAGTTCTCAGTAGCAGACTTGGTCCGCTTCTTTTGGATGAATAAATAAACCATCTATACAAAAAAAAAAGGAATACATTGCAAAAAGAACGTAGAAACTCACCGTTTACCCACTTCAAAATCATGCACTTTCCGCCCGTTGCTACAACATCTTGATTCTCGAGGTACCCTAAACAAAATTTAGGTCAGATCATTGACATTGCCTATGATACAAAGCACCACAATTCACAAGGTCATGGTATGGAGAAGTTTAGCACTACATAAAGTCAAAATCTTGGTTTGCATTTATGCTAAAAATCAAAGCAAATTGAGCCTACTTTACGTAAAAAGAAGTCTCAAATCAATATTCCATAGTCCATTCAAACGAAAATATATATATATATTAGACTGTGAGCGAACTGCATCTCCATCCGTTGCCTTTACGACTACCCTCAATTGCTGCAATTTGATGATTTTATCTACGGAAAAATTAATCGGAAATTTACAATCGGGAATTGAAGTTTAGGATTAGGGTTTAGATTACATGAGAGAGACAATAGGAAAGAGAGGAAGAAAAAAGGTTTGGCCAATTCGAGCCAGTGTTTTGCTTTCGCTGGGTATCCAAAGTCCAATCTTACGGGTAATATTTTGGGCCTCTACCATGACCCAATTCTTTAATCTCTCGTCTATATGGACTGACTTAACGCTTAACCTATAAGCCTATAACTATATTTTTTTGGCTAAAATATATTATAAAAAGTCTATGAACTATTTCATTTTTTTCAAGTAAATTTTTATATTTTTATTGTACCCAAATAATCTCTTACTTCAAATGAAAAGATGATTTATGTTAAGAGTTTATTTAGGTATAAATTAAAGGTTAATAGTTTATTTTAGTAAAAATTAAAGGTTAAAAATTTATTTGGATACAAATTAAAGATTAAATGCTTATTTTGATGTAATAAAAGTATAAATAAAATGATAAAGTTCAAAAGTTTTTTATTTTATTTTAGTCATCTTCTTTTAAATGGTTTTTTCTCTCTTTAAATTGTTCTCATAAATTTTACCTGATTCTAATCTTTTTATACAATGATTTTAAAAAAGTATTTTTATATTAATTTGGTGTATTTAAAACTTTACTTTCAAAATACTTCCCGAAAATTGAATCTTAGTTAATAAAAACGATAACTTCTTTCTTTACCACATTAACCTAAAAAAAGCAAAAAAGTATTGGTCTAAATGCATGTTTCTTTGTTTACTACTAAAGTGTTAGACATAATTCGAAGTGATGAAAGTAGGTAGTAGGTTGAAGGGGAGATATTAAATTTGGAATCAAATTATTACCTCTTATGAATATAAATTTTAATAGATAAAACAAAACAAACACAAAGTATTTTGTGATTTGGGGGTGTTTCACAAACTCTTATTTATCTCCCGGGCCTCTTTCAAGTAAAGTAATCCTAGTAAATGAATAAACAATACATTAGATTCTGACAATGCATTTATAATTTTTTATTATGACATTTGTAGGTAGGTTCATATATATTTCAAGTTCCCTATCGATGCAAAAAACCAAAATGCCAATGCCTCAAAAACTAAAAGTATATAGTAATTGTATAGTATACTATATCAAAAGAAAAAGAAAGAAAGAAAGAAAGAAAGAAAGAAAAAGAAAGAAAGTAAAGTGCATAGAAATCAAACAGGGAATGACAAGGCATCAAACAAAGCTTTCTTATATATTCTCGACCTATCAACTCTCTGGGAATCTTCAGTTTGGAATGCATGTTTTTGATTAAAACCTGCATTATATATCGACAAAAGGCAACCAACCATTAAACCACGAGAGTTTATTTGACTCATCTCCCACTCACATGCATCGAGTCAACTCAGATTCACAAATAATTAACGTCGACTCAATCAAAATTCATTTCAATGTAGCATCTGCTAATATCTCCTTTAGCAACATTTTCCCTCTCAAAACGTCGCTATTAACATCACCTTCCTGAGTTGCATAAATGGCCCTGCATTGCCTAGTCAATTTTCGTCGCCTTCTGATTAGAACTAAGTTTTGTAAGATGCTAGTCCAAGCAGTACTAATAGATCTGATCACTCGTTCAATGTAACACGTCTCCATTGCCATGATAATTTCTCCAATTGAAGGACGGCTGTCTTCATTCTCTGACAAACAACGTGATGCCACGCTCAATATTCTCCTTATCGTGCCCTCCATGTATGTTGGAAATGAAATTCTGGGGTCACAGATTTCCATCATCCTTTGCTTTTCCACTAATGGAATTGCCCATTCAACTATTGAAGCCGGTGCTTTAGCGACATCAATGACTTTTCTACAGCTAATAATCTCTAAGAAAACAACCCCTAAACTAAACACGTCGTTTTTAGTGCTTAGTTTGCTAGGGGAGGTGTAACAAGGATCCAAGTACCCAATAGTACCGGCTGGTCGAGTCGCTTGACTCAGCGAGCCTGTTGGCGAGACTGCGAGTCCAAAATCAGCCAATTTAGCAATCCAGCTTGAATCAAACAAAATGTTAGCAGATTTAATATCCCTATGGATAACCAAAGGCTTGCCTTCATGGAGGAACTGAACCGCCCTTGTGATTTGCATAGCGACCTCTACACGTTTAGGCCATGAAGGTGGGGTGGCTGCAACATGTAACAAATCATGCAATGAACCATTAGGCATCAACTCCATCACCAAAAGCTTGTCGTTCTTGGCTGAATCATGACTGGCTCCGAGAAAGCTGATGATTCGAGAACTTTCACGTAAAGATGACAATATAGATATTTCATTATCTAGCTTCTTCAAGTTGTCACGTTGTGCCTCAACATCAATATTGATGGATGATCTCTTTACGGCTACTACTTTGTTATCTTGAAGAATGCCTTCGTAGACCGCTCCATGGCTTCCTTTGCCTATCAGTCTTGATGGAGAGAAACTTTGGGTCGCTTTAACAAGTTCTTCATAATCAAACTCCACCATTTTCTTGCGGTACTTTTTCTGGCTGTCTGTTTTATTTATAAAGATGAAGCTTTAATTTGAGTTGAGAAAATAGGAGTGATCATCATCAAAGGGAAATGTGGTTTATTTGTTTGGGTTGAAGGGAAAATGGGTTTTGGTTTTCATATGTAAAGAAAAAGCAGATTGTAGAAGGCAGAGAATAAAGGAGCTTCGGGGGGAATCAAAAGGGAAAATTATAATGGAGGAATTATTGAGATGAGAGAAGAAAAAGTTAAAGGAAAAGAAAGAGAAAGAAGTCGGAGAAAAAGTAAAAGGAAGTCCTAGTTAAAAGAGAAGTGTTCTGACGAGGAGGAATGAGTTGCTAGCTGCTCCATTATCTGGTTGTCGCCTCGGGTCCCTCGATCTCCCTCTCCATTTATAGTTAAGAATAACATTATTTTTACTTTAAAAAAAGTTGCTAACATTGCCTTTTGAAATTGACAACTTGTAAAATATGTTTGAGCTCTCAAGCTAGCTTTGGGTCCCTGACCTGACCTCTGTTTACCTTTAGGAACCCCCGGAGATTAGCCACACATACAAAAGAAGTCCTTACAAAGTAAAAGAAGATCAAGAAGAGAGAGCTAGAATATCAAACTGTAATCTTTCGAACCCAAGTATGGGCATTGGGCAAGCATCAAAAAAGAAGAAAAAGGTAAAAATGACGTGACGTACATCTTTAGAAGATTTCGGAGAAAATTCAATTAAAATTTTTCCAATATTTATTGGGCTGCAACCACTGCTCTGAGTTCTCTCCTCAGGCCCGTGTTGGCAATAGACTGATCATCATTTCATAAAAATAGAAATTGGAGGTAGATGGTTTGGATCAAGTTCAGCTACTTCCTGCCCCACAGTCAAATCAGCAGATAGAACACTAGGACGAGGCCCATCGTAGCCCACTTAACACTACATGCCCAATTGCTATCTAAGATTTCATCCACTACAACATTCAAATGAAAATCATTTTCAAGTATATATGTCAGGTCCGTTTCTAAATACAAACTCTTAGTTTTATGATTAAGGTTTAATAGATAATAATTTAAAATTTAAAACATATATATATATATATCATTCCAATAATCGTGTAATCTGTTGATAGAACACTAAATTCAAAATTTTAATGAGCAAAAATTATCCCAAACAACTCAAGTAAAAAATAAAAATATTTTTCAAGTAATGTGTTAAATTTTGTGTTACTATACTAGTATACTACTTTTTTAGAGTTCGAATATATTTTTTTTCAGAAAAAGTTCAAACAATGTATTTATGCTAGGAAGTATGGTCATATTGGTTCATGCCTAAGTTTGATGCCTTATTCCTTACCAACAATTTTATACAGGCAGGGCTGATTCCTCCTCCTGTCTTGTTTGTTCTCTGTTGTCATTATATGCAAATGCAATGGTCTAACCAAGGTTTGGTTGCCCAAAGTAAAACTAAAATCAAGGTGTTGTTGAAATTTTTTTTGTCCAAGTCATCATATGGGGAAAAATTGTAAGGTATGATTCTCCAAAGTTCTAATATTTGAAATAGGTGGCAATGGTATTTCGTTAAGCTAGGAGTCAGGACAGGAAATAAAACAGGTTTTGATTTTAAAACCTACGATTAAGAAGTGGAAATGGTGGATTTCCGGAGAAGGGAATATGTCGGGTGGTTCCCAACGTAGACCAAGAACAGACAAGCAGCCTTTGCTCCCCCTCGTAAATGGTAAATCGTAATTGGTTGCTGTCTCTCACGCGCCTCTTAATTGCGTCGTGACTGTCATTGACCCAACCCAAAGTTTACGCCGTGATACTGATTGACAAGGAAAACACTTTTCTTTTTCTTTTCAAAAACTCAGAAACACCTACATTTACCAAATCAGTGAGGGCACGTGACCTGCATGTGCGGTCAATTTGTTACTATATCCGTATAATCATTACCTCAACTCAACTATGAAATTAATATGAATCAAATATCCTACCCTTTATTTTTCAAATATTAAATTTTGTCCACCATTTTGATATTAATTAAATAATAATTTGAAATGGACAAGTATACATAAATGAGAAAGACGTGAATTTTTAATTTTTAATTAAGAAATTAATAAAAAGAAAATATTTTTGAAAGTTGAAATAATTGTGTTATTGATTAGGAATATGGTGATGGGAGTGATCTTAGAGGTGACAAACGGTTCGGATCGGCTTTTATTGGATTCATGTTATTTGGGATTTGGATTTATTTTGAGTTCGAATCATTTCAGATTCGGATCATTTTGGGTTTGGATATTTTCGGATTCGGATAACTTCGGATTCGGATTTTTTCGGATTTGGATAACTTCGGATTCGAGCTTTTTCGGGTTCGGGTCTTTTCGGATACAGGCTTTTTCGGATTAGGATGGGTTCGAGTTCGGGCCGGATTAGACGGATTCAAATAATTTTAAAATTTTATAAGCTATAAATATTTTTTTTAATTTTGAATGTAATAATTAATTTTATTTTTTACATAGTGACAAAAATAATAAAATATTTATAAAAATATATAATAATTTTATTTATACATTGAGTATCAATATTTTATTTTTGAATATTGTCCATTATTTTTGGTACTATATTTTAAGTTCAAATAAAAGCTAAATATATAAGTTCGATATATCTACTATAATATGAATACAAAATAATTTAGACATTTTGATATTTATTATTATTTTACAATGATTATATACCTTTTTTTTAGAATAATGAATATAATTAATTATAAAAGATTTTTTTATTTTATAAGTGAGCTAAAATAAATATAAAATAACACTATAAAAAGTAATAATAAAAAATCATTGGGCTACATTTTAAAAAAATCATTAGAATGAAACAAGTTATAAATAAAACTCACTAAACATTTATATAAATGACTTTTTACTTTTAACCACTCATTTAGCTTAGTCCAACGAATCATAATATTTAAAATTATTTAATAAAATTTTAATAAAAATATATTAATTTTAGTTTGTTTAAAAAATAAGATATTTAAATTAATTGTATTAAAATTATTAGTAATATAATATACCTATAAATTATACTTTAATTTAATATTAATAATTAATTTATTTTTTAAAAATATTAATAAATCAATTCAACTAAATAAAATTATATAAAATTTAGATTTAAATGTGGAATAAGTAAACATGAAAATGAAGTTCAATTATATGTTGAAATTATATGATATAATAATTGAATTATTATTATTATATTAAAATTTAGACTTAAATGTGGAATAAGTATAATAATATATTGTAAATGATTATTTATAATAGAATCAAATGTCAAATTAATAATATTATTTGGTATTTTTTTATGTTTAATTATTGTAAATATAATAAGGATAGTATTAAAAGATATTTGATATTTATAATTAATGTGTTTCAAGTTAAATCCAATTTAAAGATATATTATTAATTATTTTTGTTAATAATACATTATTGATATAATTGTATTATAATTATAAATATACTTTTACAAATTTAAAATTTTTATCATTTACATATTTTTTATTTTAAATAAAATCATATAATTATAGTTTATTTTTTTCAATTATAAATTCGATTTTTTATGGGTTTCGAATCGGATCGATCTAGGGCTTGGATCATAGTGGATTCGGGCTTTTACGAGTTCTGTTTTTTCAGATTCGGATTTTCTCGGGTTCAAGCTTTTTCAAATTCGAATTTTTTCGGATTCGGACTTTTGACTTTTTTAATCAATTCGGATCGGATTCGATCTTGGATTAACTCAACTCGGGTGGGTTCTCGGATTCGGGCCTGTTTTGTCGCTCTAAGTGATCTCGTCGAAGGAGCCGGTCAAATTGATCCTGCCTTGCCTGCATCATCGTAAATGTATCCACATGTTTAGCTGAAAAGTACATCAACACCACCTCAATCAATATTCAATGGTGACAATGATGCATGTATAAATTTTTTCTGCTAGGGATTTAAATAGCGACTACAACGTGATATTATGGTTGCTATTTAACGGTTTTGATTTTTTTCGTCGTTGATATTTGTGGTCGATATTTATCGTAATTGACCGCGATAACTTTCATTACATCCGCAACCACGATAAATGTGACGCGACCAAAAATTCGTCCGCGACCGTAATTTTAATCCCGGCTTATGGGGTGAAAAATCAATGCACCCAAATTCTCTAAACCTTATTTATTTACAATTTATCTTTTACAGTCCTCCTTCATTCATTTAGGTTACAGCCGTATCAACTGAGTTTTGTTTTTTCACTGTTTTTTTAGGAAGGAAAAGAAGTAAATGAGTGGGATAGTAAAAAGTCAAAAGGGGGAAGCTAATGGGAACAGAAAGAAATGAGGAACAAGCCTGAAATGTCCATTGATGGAGGGAGGCTATGGTAAAGTTAATTTGACAAAAGAGTGCACCAATTTAGAATTACCAAAGAGTAGTAATTAAGAGGTCTTTAATGACTAATAAGGAAGGAGTCCAAATGTGTAAGGGCTGAATTTGCTTGGCAGGCACATTAAAGTTAATTCGACAATCCTTACTGAGATTTACATCTATAGCCCCATTCACAATGTTCTTATTCATAATTTGACATAAATCTAAATCTTCTATCTTAATAGGTGATTTTTTTTATATATATAATTTTCTGGGTAAAGAAATTCCAATTCGTTCTTCCATATATTTATCATTTATACATTAAGTCAAATGCTGAGATGCTAGGAAGAGAAATTTAACAAAACATGAATAATTTTTGCAACTTTTAAATGAGAGGAAGAGAGCAAAAATCTATGGGTCTTTAATCTTTTTAAATTATTTGTTGAATTAAATATTGTTTAAGATGAATTAATTATGAGTAGATTAGATAATTATCTGTTCAAATCAAGAGTAGTTTTTTTCAAGGATAGAAAGTGGGTCAGGTGGGTACTGGCTGGCTGATTAGTGCTGTGAGATTATTGTATTAGGGTTCAGTTTTTTTTCATTATTTTTAATATATTTTAATTATCATTTATAAGTATAATTTTTACAATTTATAAATAGATTTATATATATATATAATAATAATAATGATGAATGTATTAAAAAAAAATAGTAGATAAAAAAGTAGTAGACATAATCTTAATCATAATAATAATATAGTTATTTGTTTTTTTTTTTTTTTTTTTTTGAAATATAAGGAAAGTTAGAATAATTTGGGTACCTCCAGCTCCAAAGGGACTTTAATTTTAAAATTTTGCCAACCTTTAGGTTAATGATAAGTGGACAAAACTGTACTTTTAGCAAAGACAAAACATCATGCTCAAACTCCATTCTTTTGGCTAATTTTTAAATCATGAATTCTTGAAAGTATAACTTTAGAATAATAAAAAAGAGGTATGAACTTATTCAGTTTTGAGATGTCAACTGGTGCAGGAAGATATCTACATGTACATTTATATAAGTATTTATATTTGGTATATGGTCAAAACCAGTTACTAAAATTTTTTGAGTAGTTGATGCCCATGAGGGAAGAGATCTGAAATGACAGATGTTTTTTGCATTTTATTAATTGCAGCCTTTTCTTGATCCTATACAAATACAAACATAAGTCTATACATAGAGAGAGAGAATATAAAGATTACCTGTTTGTTTCTATTAGCCATTACCATTTGCGCATGATGAAATTAATTAGGGAAAGTATTAAAACCTCATAATTTCAAATACTCTTATAGTTTGAATAATATTTTTTTTTAAATTAATATCATGTCAAAATTATCTTTCTATGGTATAGAACATGTTTAGGATTGACAAAATAATCCGAACCGTCGGGTCAAGCAGGTAATTTTAAAAAATAATGAGTTCGGGTCGGGTTCGAGTTTACCATAAACCCGAATTGACATGCCCTGATTATTTTTTTTTATTTTTCTTGCTTTTAATTTTTTATATATGTTAATTCTATGTATTATTAGGGGTGAGCATTCAATCGGTTCGGTTGGTTCGAAAATCGATTAAACAGACTAAATTTATAAAATCGACCGAACCGACCGACAAAGATTCTAAAACTGAAAAAACCGAAACCGACTTAAGTCGGTTTGTTCGGTCGGTTTAATCGATTTTAACTATTTAAAAAATAATTTATTTATTGTATATTATATATTATTATTTAATATAAATGATATATTATATTATATATAATTTTAAATTATTATAAATAATTATATTTAAAATAAAATTAAAATGGTCGGTTAGTTCAGTCACTTTTCGGGATGGGATCGGAGGTTAAACTTTTAAATAAAATCGGATTCGGGACGGCTTCAAATATATCTAAAAGAACGCCCTTTATAGGAAAAAGTATTAAAACCCCACTGAGGTTTGATCATAATTCCAGATACCCCATATAGTTTGGATAATACCATTTTTCCCCTTAAAAATTAATATCATGACAAAACTGTCCTTCTATGGAATAGAACATGTCTAGGGTTGGCAAAAATAATCTGAAACGTCGGGTCAAGCAGGTATTTTCAAAAAATAACGGGTTCGGATTTACCATAAACCCGAATTGGCCCGCCCCCGATTATTTTAGTATTTTTCTTACTTTTAATTTTTTATATATGTTAATTCTATATATTACTAAGAGTAAGCATTCAGTCGGTTCGGTTTCAAATTTTCAAAAATCAATTAAACCGACTAAACTTATAAAACTGACCGAATCGATCGACAAAAATTCTAAAACCGAAAAAATTGAAACCGACTTAAGTCGATCGATTTAATCGATTTTAACTATTTAAAAAATAATTTATTTATTGTATATTATATATTATTATATAATATAAATGATATATTATATATAATTTTAAATCATTATATAAATAATTATATTTAAAATAAAACTAAAAGGATCGGTTAGTTCAGTCTATTCAGGAATCGAGATGAATCGAGGTGTCTTTTCGGGTTCAAGGGCTAAAATTTTAAATAAAATCGGGTTCGTGTCCGAACTGATGGATTCGGTTTTTTATTCTATTCGGTTCGGTAGCCGCAAAATGTTAAAAATCAGAATACTGCACATTAACCGTAATTTTTATCTAAAATCGAACCTAATCAAACTGTTATCACCCTTAATCGTGAGTTATCTCCAAAACCTTTAAAGGATAAAATTATCATTTGATTATTTTATAATTTGAATAAAAAATAAAATGAAATTTTCAAAACTTTAAGGGATAAATGAAATTTTCACTAAACTTTAAGAGGTAAGTATTTTTTACCCAATTAATTAACACTTTCGAGTTTGGCCTCTTCCCAGAATTTATAAAGAAGGCAATTTGGTATTTTAACAAAAAATAAGTTGCCAGCTTATCAAAAAGAAAAAAAAAAAGAAAAAAAACTATTTCTAAATTAAAAAAGATAAAAACATATATATATAAGTTATAACCAGAATGTGGGGTGGGGTTGGGATGAACTGTCCTACTGGATTAGATGCTTTATCTGATGCTTACCAGCGCAGCGCTGCCCAGCTGCTAACTGCATGCCCGAATGCCCTCTTATTTACCCTATCACCTTTTTCTCTTCCCTTAGATAAAACCACAAAATTCATCTCTGTAAAACCTTAATTGGAAACAAAGAAAATTTAACGACGTCAGGATTTCAAAAACCAAAGAAAAGACATATTGGAAACACCCCCCCCCCAAAAAAAAAAAAAAGGTTGTGTCCTGCATTTTTTCTGTTGATCTGCAAAAGAGTTATTTACTGCACATGATCAGCAGTAGTTATAGTGAAAAACATAGCAGAGAAAGGGTGAAACTGAGATTTTCTTTGTCCACAAGATTAAGTGTGTGTGTATATATACATATATATAGAGAGATAGAGAGAGAGAGAGAGGGAGGGAGGATTTAGAGGTAGAGTTTGGAAGTAAATTCAAACAATGATCTGGGCTGGGAGCATCAATTTCTGTCTGAAAGAACTGATTGAAACAACAAAGACAATGTTGTCCACAAAGTAGAGAGGCTTTGTTGAATGAATCCAAGAATAGAATGGGAGTTTTACATTCTGGAACACATCAAAGGGCAAAGGGGAAGTCTATATTGTGAAACGAAACTCATGGGAGTTGGACATAACTTGTCTGAAGTGAAGGAGCTGAGGGGGGGGGGGGTGTATTTTTGTTTGTAAAAGGTAAAAACAAAGGCCGATTTTTAACATCCCTTTTACGAGACCCCACGAGTGGACTTCTGCTACAAATTTTTCGCTCTCCCCCTACTCCCTAGGTCCCCCTGCCCCACCTGCGTCTAAGTTCTATCCAAAGCCAGCCAACCAGCCTCTCTCTTTCTCTCAGCTCAGGCCAAAGACAACAGTCAATCAGGAAGCAAAAGAACCCCACAAACTCCTAGTCCTACTTAGGTCCAGACCCCTGCAAAAAAAATAAAATAATAAAAACTGTTTTTTCTCTCACTTTATCTCTTTCTCTAGAGTAAACAAAGATGACCTGGAGAGAACTAGAACAAGAGAAAAAATGGGGGGTTGATGATGAATCACCTTTGAAACCTCAAAAATAAAAATCACCCCTTTCAAAACTTGGAAACCTCACCAAATGGAACTTACAGATTTGCAAAGCAATAAGCAAACCAACGCCAACAACAATTCTACCGAAACCCATCATCAGTCTCTCCACCACCATTATCAGCACCACCTCCTCCAACATCAAAAACAGTCATCTTCTCCTCACCTTGTGGTCCCTTTTGATGGCACAAGATCTTCAGGTCCTTCTTCTGGGAACCCTTTTAATATGAGCTCCAATATCTCTCACCTTCATCATCCCCACCATCACCATCTTCTTCATCCTGTTTCTTCCACAAATACGACAACCACAACGCCGCCTCTCTGCTCTTCGTCTTCCTCGTCCTCTTCTTCAGCTTCTACCACTACAACTAGCCCACCTCAATTCGTTGACGCCTCTCTCGCTATTGCCACCAGATCTACTTCTCTCAACATCGATTCCACAAAGAAGAATCAACCCAACTTCCCACTTTCTTCTACGACGACGACCACAGCTAACCCACCAGTGAAACGCTCCACCAAGGACCGCCACACGAAAGTCGATGGTCGAGGCCGCCGTATCAGAATGCCAGCTACTTGTGCGGCTAGGGTTTTTCAATTGACAAGAGAATTAGGTCATAAATCTGAGGGGGAAACAATTGAATGGCTTTTACAACAAGCTGAACCTGCAATAATAGCAGCCACTGGAACTGGTACTATACCAGCCAATTTTTCAACTCTTAATGTTTCTTTAAGAAGTAGTCGATCCACGCTTTCAGGTCCACCTTCAAAATCTGCTCCTCTCTCGTTTCATGGTGCTTTGGCTTTGGCTTCTCATTATCATCATCACCCTTATGAAGAAAGGTTTGCTCATAGCGCTTTGTTGGGTTTTCACCATCAGCAGCAGCAGCAACAACAGCATCTTTTAACAGCAGATCAAATAGCTGAAGCTTTACCTGGAGGTGGTGGCGGCGCTGCTGCTGCTGCTGCTGGAGATGGTGGAAATTCAAGTGAGAATTATGTGAGGAAACGTTTTAGAGAGGACTTGTTTAAGGATGATAATCAGCAACAAGGAGAAACTGGTAGTGGCGGCGGAGGTGGAAGCGGAGACGGATCCCCTATTAAGTCTTTTAAAACTGGTTTAAGTCAATTGCATAAACCACAACAAGATGCTGGATCCTCGGGCCTACTTCGACCATCAAATATCCTGCCCGCTACTGCCATGTGGGCAGTGGCACCAGCTCCTAACAGTGGAGCGGGAAGTACGTTCTGGATGCTGCCCGTGACTGCCGGTGCTGCTGACCCATCAGTGGCAACTGGTTCATCTGGGGCTGGTCCATTTGATCAGCCCCAAATGTGGCCTTTTGGAACAGTAAGTCAAGCAAGTGGGAATACATTGCAAGCACCGTTACATTTTGTACCAAGATTTAATCTTCCAGGTAATGTTGAATTCCAAGGTGGTAGAGCAAGTCCTTTGCAATTGGGTTCGATGTTAATGCAGCAACAAGAACAACCTTCTCAGCGTCTTGGGTTAGGAATGTCTGAGTCTAATTTGGGCCTGTTGGCTGCTCTTAATGCCTATTCAAGAGGTGGTTCAAATACTAATTCCGACCAAAATAATCCACTGGAACATGATCATCAAAACCAGCCTCAAGGTACAGATAGTGGAGATGAAGACCCAAATAATTCTCAATGATGGTCAGATAATTAATTATACAAAGTCGGTTAGTAGGCTTTTAATTCCATATGTGACAGATTGATGGTTTTAATTTATTTTTTTTCTTTTAAGAAAATACATTCGATTAGATAGGAACAGGAACTAGAGATTGTTGGGTTTGTTTGTGCAGATATGGAAACATGAAGTTTGTGATGAGCTGAGTGCATGAAACTTTTTAGTGGATTGTCATCAGGAGAGAAATTAAGGTTCTAATTAGGTGCCATTGTTATGTTTTTGTTTTGTGTGTTCATTTGATTTTGTTTTCTGAATTTTTCTAGTTAGGTTTGATTTGGAGAAGTTTGATTTTGTAATTTCAGCTGTGGTCCAAAGGGGACCCGATAGGGAACAGCCGAGCCGAGCAGGAATGAGAGAAGAGTTGTTTGTATAGGAGGATATTTGTGTGTGTTGATTACAGTGTTACTACTATTATTTGCTTTGTTTGTATGATGAATTTGGAATTAAAAATAAAAAGGCAAAATAAATTGAGAAAAAAACTCAAGTTATTTTTGTTATAAATTTATTAGTTTGCATGATTTGTTTTCTTGTTCCTTTCCTAAACCCTTCAAAGAATCTATCTCTTTCAGATTGGCAAGTTGCAGAAATGAACTGAAAGATATTAGCTTATCATTCATTTTCACTAAATGGGTGGAGAGTGAGCTAGATGTTATATGAACTATGAACCTAAACTCCTTCAAAAGGTAATCTCAAAGAAATAGAGAGAAAGAAAGAGAAAAAAAGCTTTATTGGGGAAGAGAGATTAAACAATTTCATAAAGAGTCTATTTACCCTTTCCTTCTCAAGTTTCAAAGAGATCCAGAAAGCATGTCAGTTGAGTTCTTTTTTTAGGTCCATTGTCATTTTTTCAGTTGTCTTTCAAGTTGCTTGTAAGTAATAAAAAGTTATGCCTTGATTTCCTCATAATATATTTTCAGCCTGGCAATGGGCATGCTTCGGGTCTTTTAAACTAAGCAGCCCCACTTTCTCCTGGGTGGTCTGGTCTCCCTGATTTCCAGGAAAAAAAAAAAAAAAAGAGAGCTTATTTTACTTGGGAGTTGGGAATGTTGCTTGCCAATATACCAAAGTGCATAAAACATCAAATACAAATTGAAGAAAAAGTGGAAATAAATGAGAATGTTTTATAACCATACTATATAGTTTTCTAAATTTGGAAAGAAATAAATTTTATTTCCTTGGATTTTGAGAACCTATTTTACATTGAAGGCTTTGTATTGAAGAAAGATTTAGGTCAGTGTTCCACTTTTGTTTCTACAACTTCCATTATGCTATGTTTGAAGAATAAATTTAAAAATTTGAATTTGAATTTGAATTTCATTTGCTATATAATTTTGTTAGAATGAAATGCATAAATTATGTATAAATTAGTTGAAATTCAATATGATTATATATTTGAAAGGTATAAACATAAATTTCAAATTCATAAATATTTATAGGTATTTCATATTCACCACTTAATAGACATCCAACAAATCCATAAATTTAAAAAATAATCATCAATATTATATGTATTTTATTACACAATTTATACTATTTTTAAAATTCAAATTCTTAAACACAACCTTAAACAAATCTCATATTTGTTGAGGTTTTAGGTAGTTTGGGGAAGCAGATACTCTCCACTTGGCACAGAAATTGGTGGACGACACACGGTTTGACAGTATATATATATATAGTTCACCGCATTTACATGTGTTTTTAGCAGGGCATTTATTTAACTTCAGTAAGCTGAGCAACACCTGACATGACACATCTGTATTTGCAATCAGCTTGAAATTCAAGCTGTAGCTTTCATCTTTAACGATTCTATTTGAGATTCCAAGCTGAAGCGGTAGGTTTTTTTTTTCAAATTGTTGGAGAAATGCACCAAAAGCTCGTACGCCAAGCAGTAGCGCTCGGCTCGAGTTGTAATTGGTCTTATGCAATGTGTGCTAGGTTAGGCCCAAAATCAATGGTGTGATCTAAAATTACTGCTAAAATAGCAAGAAATGGAAGAGATAAAATAACATTGTCAACTAAGTTATGATAAATCAAAACTCCACCCCTTTTCTATCTATTTTTCTTTTCTTTTTTTGAGATGTCAAGAAACTTAGAGATAGAAAAAGTGAGAAAGAGGAGATATCAGCATTCAGCTGCCATTTCAAACAAATGAAAAATGCAATACATATGCATGTATTTGATTCCTTTCTGAGTTTTTCACGGTTCGCAAGGTGAGAATCCACCCAATTGTTGGCAGAACAAAGCAAAAGATAACACTATGTATAACAACCAGTGTGCTCAAGATTACATTTGGCCATATTTCCTGTATGAACGAACTGGGGATAGTGTATACAAAGCCAAAAGCTGAAATCTATAGTCTCATCTTGAAGCCAAAGAGAAAAAGAGCCAAAGAAAATCTCACCTCCTCCAAATGCCTCCAGAAAAATGAATAGGATGGTATAAGTTGGTCATAAAATACAAGTTGACATCAACGTGGTTTCTCCCCAGAAGCTATTTGAGCTTTGTAGGAATGGCAAGTGATGACCTAAAATTTCAATTAAGGTAGTCTCAATGAATCCTGCCGCTTAAGAGGGATGCCTTCACCAAAGCCATCCTCTTCTTCATGCTTTAATGATCGCATAGACAAAGATGCTGACAAACTTGGACCTGATTAAACATAATCCATCAAATGTTTAAAATGCCAAAAGTGGCATGATAAATGTTTTCTTAACTACACAAAAAGCTTCAACAAAGTAACACTCCAACATTCTTCCTGTGCTAACAGGAGATGGTCATTGGTTAATTATGAATGATTGAGAGAATAAATTCACAATTCAAGGTTCATGACAGCATACCATCAACCATATCCTTGGTTTTGTGAAGAAGAAAAGTTCCTGAAAGGATAGTCACGAACCCACACATCTCTGTTATAATCTGAGTTGGATTCTGCCTATCCCAATCCTGATATCAGAAAATCAAACTTCAATAAGGTAAAGTCAAGGTCCATCCGAATAAAAAACAGTGAAGTAGAAAGCAGTTATCGAGTAAGCTGCTCAAATCTTTAATTTTAAAATGGAGAAGAAAGAAGATAAAGGAAGCAGCTCAAAGAGGTGAGCAGCAATCTAAACCACCAGAGAACCAAAAAGAAGTTCAATTTCATATCATAACAGTCACAAATAGGGTCACTAAATAAAATCGAACAAAGGAATTGAAACTTCGAATTTTCAGTTACAATCATCTTGAATGACCAAACATTCTTTCCCTTAAAAAAGCATACACAGTACATATAGGATTAAGCAACTCATTGAGCGATGAAGACAAATTAACTGAGATAATGTTAGAAAGGGGCTTGTGTGGAAGACAGTAGACAGTATCGCGTAAGATCTTTTGAACATTATAATTTAGTAGACTTTTGAACCATTCTGATACCATCAATGACTGGAAATTACCTTAAACATGATTACACTAGCCAAAATGGTCAGTGATGTAAACATAACATAGTATATGGGAGAAACAACAGCTGTGTTGAAAGTATCAAGTGCCTGCAATTATGAAGACAAAATAATAATAAATAAAAAAAGAATCAGATGGTGAAACAGAAGTCTTTAAATCAGCAAAAATGAGCAACACAAAACCAAGGTAAGGGGACAATGATTCCCAGAGTAAGAAAATCATAAATATATAAATTTCAACTGATTTGAAGTTTAAATTAATGATTATGAACACCATAAACAAGAATATCCATAAGCAACATTTGATATGAAAATGAACTAGACTTTGAAGCACTCTACAAGAAGGAGATCTGCAGAGGAAATATTTTGATGATTGTTGCTGCTGTGAAAGCTCGGTTTTATAGTTGTCCAAAGTTAGTAAGTAATGCTGTAAATTCTTTACTATGTAGGCAATGGGGTATCAGCCATGACTGTTAATCTATGAGGCAATACTCAGAATTTTTGTATGTAACAGGTTATCCTGTTTTCTTTTGGATTTTGGAAATAAAACTTCAATTATCCATACACAAAAAAAAAAAAAAAGACTTTGAAGTAAAATGAAATTTTTTCATTTTTTTTCTCTCTGCATCTTTCTCTACACATTCCCAACATTTCTCTCTTGTTTCCTTTTCTTTGAAGGGTCATTTGAAAATTATTCATAAGAAATGCATAACTGTAGACAATAAGAGAGAAAGAGAGAGAGAGGGTACCAAAGGAAGAAAAGACAATCAATAACCATTACCTTGTTTAAATAATTCATTTGGGTGAGCACACAAGTAACCACAATTAAAGTAAAGGCCCACGTTTGCGGATATACAAGCTGATTCATTCCTGAAAAGGTTAACTTCAAGGCAATACCAAGTGCTTTAACACTCATGACCTGTCAAAGGACATTCAATAACAATCTGTGTAAAAAAGGTAATACCATTGGAATACAAACAGAATTAAGTTACCAATAGCCTAGTACTGATGCATACCGAAATTGAACCCACAAGAGAGCAAACTCCAATGTAAACCATAATGTGTGTCTGTCCATATTGTGGAACAAAGTGGAATATAAGTATAAAGACAGCTGTTAAGACCAAAGCTGTGTAAAACAGAAACCCTGCAAGAAAATCAAAGAGGAACTAAGGTCGTTTTCTTTCTTTGCAGTTCAACAATTTAGAGCAGAAAATAATTTTAAGAGCTAAGAACAATATTATTAAGTAAATGCAACCTGGCTCTGTAGCAAGATCCCAAACTTCAGTTACAGATTCAATCTGACGTTCTGGGGGAGCATGCAAAACAATTGTTGTCGAGCCCACGACACACAAAACACAACCAAGAATCCCAAAAGTATGCAACCTTTCCCGCAAAATGATATGTGCAAGTGCCGCACTGCAAGAGAAGTGATGATTAGCAATTAACACTAAAATGCCAAACCTAAATTTGAGTGACAAATTTCCATGCCTGATAATGATGCTGAGGGCACCAAGAGGAGTGACCAGTATAGCTGGTGCAAATGCATAAGCTGCAAAATTAGCAATTTCCCCCACGATCACTGTTGCAAAGCCAATTACCTATTAGAATTAACCACTTTTTCTTCTAGAATCAGGAATCATAAGCACTTGGAAAACAAGTAAAAAATCAGAAAAGGCAAATAAAGAAAGAGGTTCCAAATAGGAATAAAAAATCCATAAGATATTCAGTTAATGATCAATGAGAAATCCATAAAACTTACTTGCTATCATGCCTGTCCACCAAAGTGGCTCAAGCAAGTAAGAATACCCTCCAACTCCTGCGTAGAAACCAATAAAACCAATGTCATTGAGACTGTGTAATGCACAAGAACAATAAAAGACTCCTCATAAAGAATGAAAAGGTGAACAAGCACTAAATGATAGCAAATGCATCCCAAGAGTTCTTTAGATAACTGAGATAAATACAAAAAAAAAAATGTGCTAATCGCAAGGCAACAGAACAATTTGTGCAATAGACACAATCTTGTCATGAATAGAAAAAACCTTTATTCAGTAGCAACAAAATATACATGCAAAACCAGCGATCATCTGGAATTTGAAACACCCAAAGCATATCATTTTCTCCAGTTGCATCCTATAAAGACAAATTGTACCTTTCTTTCACAGATTATGCAAGACTTATGCACACAGAAACTTGGACAGATCGCCATATTTCTTAAACAGTTTATAATCAATAAGTTAAAGAGACTTACAATCAAAGATGCCAAGCAAACCCAATATCAAAAGGATGCATATAAAAATATAATGAGGGAAATGAAAGCAACAAGATAATTTAATAAACAGATATGGTTAAGTTTATGATGAAAAAGAAAAACATGTAGACTAGTTCTCGCATTGGTGAATTAAATTCCCAGGGCAAATAAATTTCCATCATGTACAGTTCACTCAATTTGGTTTTCTAATTTGATTTAACTATTATTCACAGAATTCCACTATACTGCAAATATTTTAAATCTAGTTGCTATTTTCCACTAAAGCATATATATATATATATATATGTATATATATATATAACCCAAATCAAATCATCAAAAAAGAAGTAAAACTTGGATAAATTGCAGTACCTGCCCTGACACCAGAAGCACCGGCTTTCTTCAAGCCTTTTTTCTTAACAATGAAACTTGCCCCAATAAATAAACTGGAAGCAAGGGCTAAAACCAAACCCTTAACATTATCTGAGGACATTCCCTCGCTCCATCTTCGCACAGCCGCCATACTCTAACCCTACACTTTTTTCAAAAAAATTCAAAAAATCCTAATTCTGACGGGATAATAACTCTATTCTATGTCATCACAACTCAGCGACGATCCTCGATTTGGTCTGAGCTCGGACTGAGTCTAAAAACGAGTTCATGGATCTCGAAAGAATTCGCAATTTTACCCAATCTTGCAGTCGGATTAAACCTGAACCGCGTTACAAGATCACGGGTTATCGGATCTTGGCCCTCAAAAAGTAAAGAAAAAAAGAGAAATAGTAGTGAGTGTTGAGTCGAACGAGTTATCAGTAGGGAAAAGAATTGAGAAAAAGGGAAATAGGAAGAATAGTGTTTACAATGTAAGTTGGGAAAGATCTTGACTGGATGACGCGGAGTGAGTTGGGGAGGGGGAGGACGAGTGGATCTCAAGTCTGAAGAGAGGAAAAAGAAAAGAAAAATCTAAAAGCATAGAGAAATGAAGAGAGTTTGGTTGTCGGCGCTTAAAAGAGAGAGAAAGAAAGGGGGAAATGAGATAAAGAGCTTGCTCTTTGCTGAGTTGGGTAAGCAACATAAGAGAACAGCTGTGATTGCTGTGAAGAGGAGAGAGAGTTTCCTTGGATCACCACTTTTCTCTTTTTTTTCATTTTTCATTTTTTTTTTTTTTTTTGTGACTTTGAAGCAGATCCGATCCGATCAGATTTGCTCTCTCTCTCTCTCTTTTTTTTTTTTTTTTTTCTTTTTATTCTTTTTTGGATGGTTATTTTTTATTTGGGGAGATATTTTTTGTCCCCATCTTAATCTTATACTAGTACTAGTTAAGTTAATTTGAAGTGTCAATTACAGTGAGAACATTTTACTTTATAATCGTTTCAAATTTATTATTTTGTAAAAATTACACAAAGCAACTAGTAACTTTGCTTCTTTCTTAGAAACAAACAATAAAATTACAACTCACATAAGAAAGAAGAGGAAAGATCTAAAATATCCAAAATTAAATTATCTAATTCCCACAAAATGTGATCATCTTTTTGTATTTTGTTGATAGCCATGGATGAATCATTGATCTCCAATTGCACCGCATCAAAACCATACTCTAGCAGTTTGTATATAATTAAGCCAAAAAGAACAGCATATATAGATTTATGCAAAAAGTACATCTTATGCCTACCATATCAACACCCCTTATGCCTAAGATTTATCCTTTGAAGGAAGAATGATGATAGCAAATCCATCTAACTTAACACTTAAGAGAGTGGCGCAATAGTGGAGTGAGTTCACTCGATCGATTCTCTGTTTCTTTTACGCTCGCAATTTTCTGGTTTTCACCCAACTCTCTCGCATTCAAGATAAATTACTATCGTTCGATTCTCTGCTGATATTGCTCGAGGCCTTGGCTCTCCTCTCATCAAAGTTCAAAGTGCTAATGCCAGTACATTGATAGTGATATGGACTATGGAGTGAAAAGAAATACTATTATATCAATAAAGAAACAGTCCTTTATTTTATTATATTCTAAAGGGTAATTGTCATCTCTTTTATCAAATTAGATACATAGAAATAAAAAAGAAATCTACCAATGAATGTGGTATCGCTCGATTTTCTGCTCAGTCGGATGGTTTCTATTTCGGTCGTCTCCCAAATCTCCAGGCAGTTTAAAGTAGAAATAATTATCATGAAAAGAAGATAAGCCAGCCGATTAATGCAGTGATGCTGTTCGATCATCAGTTCATGCGCGCGCGTTGTTCATTTTTCTTGCAAAGTCAAATCAAAACTACCACTATTTTATTGATCCACTTTGTTTCTAGTAACTCCAATAAAATCTAAAATTGATGGTCCATACAGAATGGTAGCATTTGACAATTGACAAGGGTCACAAATATATTTCTAATTTATCTTTCATTATCTAGAACATTGTCACTTTCTCAGTTAAACAAAGAAATAAATGACTAAATCTGTTTAATAAAAGAACCTGCAGCCTATACTACTCGGATTTCGAACTACGTGTTGGATACGGGTATAAATTTCTACAATGATATATTCAATTTTTTAAGTTTTTTATATATATTTAGAAAATCATATTTTCATATTTATATTTAAATATGTGTCAGATACGAATATTTTAAAAATAAATAAAGAGTTCGAAAAACATAATCTGCAATTACTAACTCTGCAGCTCATGTTAAATGATGCAATTGGCTAATTTGATTAAATTTCATCCTCTCTTCATGTTCTCCTTCATCTTATTTTTATTTTCATGTCTTTCTTCAAAATTGTAAGATATAATTCTCTATGCACTTATGAGCTAAAGATCATAAATTGGAGATCGAATCAATGCTTTTAGTTCTGTTTCTACTCTTTCCTGCTATCAAATTTTAGGGCCTTTGAAAGATATTAAGCTTTCGATTAGTACTGAATTAATCCACCACAAAATACTAGCCTTACAATATTTTAATGGTCATCTTCCAGTAATCTATTTTGATTAGCAACTTAAAAAATGATAGCTAGTAACTTGATGAGGGTTCTGTTTCTGCTCTGTTTTATAGGTCCATGAATATAAACTCTGAAAGATTAGGAGAAAAATGCTGTATATAGTGTTTAATGTATTTTAGCATGATGATTTCTAAGAAAAAAGCTATCATAAATTGTGAAATGCTTCAAACAGAAAAATAATTAGCCGATCAAACAAAAACTTAATACATTACTAATCAGTAATTCAGTATATTTACAAAGCATTTCTAACCAGAATTACATGAAATCCTACAACATTTGAAACCATACACAAAACAGAGACTCCCATGACTAAACTAAAGGTCTTGGGAGTTTGGGATGTAAATATGGAATAAGCTAGCAGAGAATTGGTTTATGAGCAAAAACGGCGGCACCAAATATTTTAACTGGTTTTTCCACTTTGACACGATACTTAACAGCGCCTGCAGCTTGTTCTTTTTCCATGTAAAACGCAACTCTATCACCAACAGTAAGCTCTTTGCTGCAAACAAACTCTCGCCATCCCTTGGTAAGAACTGGCTTCAGGTACTTGTTCTTTTTACGTGTGTAAATTTGAAACTTCCAGACACGGCCACTCTCGTCTCTTACATCAAAATCCACCATATGCTTCCCACATAAGGGAGGGAAACACTTGAGGGATTTGCTTGGGATCGTTAATCGTTTCTCAATATCTGTCTTCTTAAGATACTTTAAGACTATTGCCATTGCTGAAGCTTTCTGTCTTAGCTACAGAAACGATGGAGCTTTAAATAAAGAGAAGAAAATGTTTCAATCCTATAGAGTCCAACAGAGTCTAATATAGAAAGGATCTTTCAATCCTACAGAGATTTTATAAATACTGGCGAATCTGGCGATATATAGAGAAAAAGTGTCTCAATACTTAATAGATAGTGCGGTCACAGTCGATTCTCAGGTGTGTTTAGCACAAGGTTTAAGTTTTTCATGTTTTTTCTTCTCTTTGGCCAAACTGGGTATATCCGCGCACAGATATCTGCTGGGTTCGCTCGATTTTCTTGCTCTAACGCGCGATTTCTATTTAATCTTCTCCAGGATCGGAAGTCTAATAATAAAGTAGGAGGGAAATGCTGAAAAGATTTGTCAGTAGTAGGCAGTTGTAGCGCCATTTGCTCGAGTTTCTGATTGTGACTCGCGTTTATCTTTTCTTAGTCTTTTTTTTTTTTTTAATCTAAAGTCAATAACAACGTTGACTGAACCAAAGGGTTACTATACATATCTTAATGTGCAAGATTTTTTATTAAATTTCAAATACGTCATGATTTTGAGAATTTTAGTTACATCAGGGGATCTAGAAAATGAACCTCACAACTTAAGTTGTGCAAAATTAAGGGATTAAATATTTAAATTTTATTAATTATAAATATTAAATTAAAAATAAAAAAATTAAATTCTACAAGCATGATTAAAATGGTGACAGAGACATTTTATAGTATAGTAAAAGAATTATAAAAAATTAAATTAAAAAAAAAATATTTATCAATTTTTTAACATTGTTTATGAAATTAAAAAAAAAAATTAATATCAATATATCAAAGACGAATCTAAAAATAAAATAAACATAAATTAATTTTTTTATCTATTCACAAAATGTCTTTTCAGATACATATTGATTCTCATTTAAATTAGTGTGATCGTTCGATTTGGTGATTTCAACACCGACCGAATCCAACATCTGAAGATTGCAAAATTAGAAATTTAGAAACTAAAATTAATAAAGTAATCTAAAACAGCCGTAACTCCGATAACTTTGGACCAATCATGTTGTGTCTAGCGAGACTTGGAGGTCTTGTTCAGTTCTGTCGACGTATTCGCGCGATGTTAGCGAAAAAAGAACATATGTTGTACTGACTTGCGATCGAAAGAGAATATCGAACATTCCAACGAAGTGATAAAGTTGCAAGTTCAAGGAAAGCGTAAGTAAACTGACCATGAACAAAAATTAGCACAAAATTTGAGAAGATAGCTCATTGAGTACTGCAGTGCCTATGGAAGATACTGAGAACAAAAGGATTGAGGACAAATTGTCGAACTCAATAGCTTTAGCGAAGCGTGTTTTCTCAGCATTTGATGAGGTAAAGTCTTTCCTGGAAGAACGGTTTGAGGTAGAGAAGCGAGTTGATCAGCTGTCTTTTATGCTGAAAACCCTGCTCCTCTTCATCACCACCACCTCAGCTAAGAGATCCCTCTACTTGCGCCCAGTTGACCGCATACTTGAGGAGGTTCAAGCAATCCTGAAGCACGCCCTAGACACCGCCAGCAAGTTCAATCTCAAAAGCGTTATTAGTTGGTTCTTCAATACCAACAAAACTACCGATTTTCAACCAGTCTTCCGCAATTTAGATGATTCTATCGGCAACATGAAGTGGCTTCTTACATTGTACGACCCCATAAACAATGGGGCCTTTGAGGGAATTGTTATCTTCCTCCCCGCTCCATTCGTCAACAATAATCCAATTTTTTCACTGGTCTGGCATTGCATTGCCACCGTCCAAATGGGGCGCCGATTAAGTGATCGAATCGACGCCATTAAGAGTCTTGCTTTGCTTGCTCAATATAACAAGTTGTACAAGAAATACATTGTGCAGGAAGGGGGTCTGCCTCCTTTATTAAAGCTTTTGGAAGAGAGCGCTTCTCTTTATGCGCAAATAGCAGCGGCTGATGCCCTTTGTACTTTAACTAATGAGCCGGAGATTATGAAGAATATTGTGATCGTTATAGTTCGTTTACTGAAGGATGCGCCTATTGAGGTTCAGATTAGGGCAACGGATTTAGTGACCACAATGGCAGAGCTAGATGCGGCACCCGAATATGATTCCGCCGAAGGGAATGTGATTTGGCCACTGGTAACATTGCTATCCTCCGAGACATCTGCGGATGACTCTGAAATAAACCTGTCAAAGCGTCAACTCAAAATTTGTTGTGCTGAGGCTTTGTGGACGCTTGCTGCTAGGAGCGTTTCGAATTGTAGGACAATAACAAAGACAAAAGCAATGCTTTGCTTGGCTAAGTTGGTGGAGAAGGAACGGGGTAAATTACAGTACTATTGTTTGATGACTATAATGGAGATAACAGCTGTTGCTGAATCTGATATTCATTTTAGACGCGCTGTATTCAAAACTAATTCCCCTTCAGCAAAGGCTGTTGTTGATCAGCTCTTGAGGGTGATTAAAGAATCAGAGGACCCTATACAGCAAATTCCAGCCATCAGATCCATTGGTTCATTGGCCAGGATTTTCCCATCACGCGAGACTAAGGGAGTAATTGCTCCCTTAGTCTCGTTACTTAACAACAGGCACCTAACAGTGGCAACAGAAGCTGCCATTGCTTTGCAAAAGTTTACATCTCCCAAAAATTACCTTTGTATTGAGCATTGGAAGTCAGTAATGGAGTTTATTAGTTTACCGGCCTTGATGAGATTGATTGGAGGCGGTAATAAGATGCACCGGCATAGAGGGGATCTGCTGATCATCCGCTATCTTTTTTATGTCTACCAGCATTTACGAGGTTGTCATTCATTAAGTAATGACAAATCAGCTCACATTTGTGCGGATAAAGGTTATGCATCTCTAGTCTTTTCTCCACCACGTAGTCATGAGTTTATGTTTTGCCCTGTCATTGTCAAGTGATAAGCATCTTATATACATTGTACATACAAATTAAATATCAAATACACTTCAACTCATATTTCTTCATCTGTTTGTATTCTGTCTAAACTAACAAGCATCCATCCTATATATCTATTTTTCCCTTCTTCACATCTTGGAATTTGAAGCATATATGAGTAAGCTCCATAAATTTCTCTCTTGGGCAAAGAAAACGCTAGTCGCATCTTTTGTTTGCAACAAAGAGTTGAACATCGTTGATGGGATTGGTTGCGAATTAAGAGGGATATGGAGAAATAGAAATAGAAATCATGCTAGTTTAAGACTAATCTTGCGATTTAGAAGAAAGAAAAGACAAAACCAATTAGCTGATTGCTGCTGAATCTACCGATTCTCTTTTTAAAAATACTATTTTTTTTTTCTTTTTTTAAGTCAAATAAAATTGCGATGCGGTAGGAGTACCGCACGAGCACGCGCGGTTTCTCTAATCTCTTTCTTTCTTTTCTAGACCTTGACATTGCTGAGTGATGACAGGTGGGACCAAAAAGTATTTCTTAATGTTTAAGTTGCTTTTTTATTTTTTTTATTTTATTTTAATGTTAAACGAATCCAATACGTCATGGTCTAGACAATTTATTGACTAAAATAATAGATCCGGCAAATAGAAACGGAGGGGAGATCTTCTTTCAACTTCTGCAAATTAGATTATATTAACACAATACGTATCAGCTATATAATCTTAGCGATCGCCTTGATGTTATCTAAGGTCGCGCGAACATCTTGCGAGCTGCAAATATAAAGTAAGTAACCCAAGACAGCATAGTGACAAAATCATATTGAAGCAAGTGGGTCTTTTTCAATGTGTCAAAGAAAGAAGAAATGGGTATTCTTTTAGTTCTCCGAACGCTATCGCGCGATTTTGTCTCCAACTAGCAATTCTATTGTTGGTCGGCCAAAATTAACATTAAAAAGAAAAAATAACTAAAAATTTGTATAATCAAAACAAAGTGCTGACAGCAATGCGAAAGAGTGCTGGGCAATTGAAATGAACTGTGTCCGCGATGATGTTGGGTTCAGAGGCAAAACGCATATTCAGGAACTCTTTGATTTGATATTGTTAGGGGAGGATGTTTTCTTAGCAGTTAACGAGGCCAAGTCGTTCAAGGTGGAATGTGGTGAGTTAGGGAAGCGAGTGAATCGACTCTCGGAAATGCTGAATACCCTGTTTTGCTCCATCACTTCTGCTCGTACTTCCCTTTACTTGCGCCCAGTTAACTGCATAGTTGCCAAGCTCAAGGATTACTTTAAGGATGCCCAGGCCATTGCCGACAAGTGCAAGCACCGAAACCTGCTTTGCAGACTCTTCACCAGCCGTAATGCAACCCATTTTCGCGAGCTCTTTCACGTTTTAGATGCTTCTATCAGCGATATGGAGTGGCTGGTTAGCGTCTATGAGCCCCAAAGCAAAGCCAGAGGCTCAACAGCCAACAAGATGTCCCCTATAGTCTTGGCCTGGTCTTGCATCGCCACCGTCGAAATGGGGCCTGAATTAGAAGATCGCATCCACGCCGCTGAATTTCTTGCATCACTTGCTCAACAAAAAGATGAGTACAAGAACATCATTTTTGAAGAAGGCGGGGTACCTCCTTTACAAAAGCTTTTGAAAGAGAAATTCTCTCTGGTTGCTCAAATCGCGGCGGCTAATACACTTTGCCTTTTAGCTAACGAGGAGGAGAGGGAGAGAATTATTATGAAGGAAATGATTTCTACAATCGTAAATCGTTTATCAAGAACATCTCCTATATGCGATCAAATACAAGCGGCCAATTTGGTTGCCAGCATTGCAGAGCAGAACCCAGAGTTGAAGGAATACGATTTGATTAGAGAGAATGTCATATGGCGGCTGGTAACCTTGTTGTCATCTGAACAATCTACGCAGAAGTTGAAGATAAGATGTTCGAAGACTTTATGGAAGCTTGCTCAAGGGAGTGTTTCGAATTGTAGGACATTAACGGAAACAAAAGGAATGCTATGCTTGGCTAAGTTGGTTGAAACGGAACAAGATGAATTACAGTACAATTGTCTAATGATCATAAGGGAGATCACAACTATTGCTGAATCAAACAATGATTTTAGACACTCGGCCTTTAAGAGTACTTCTCCAGCTGCAAAGGCGGTTGTTGATGAGCTATTGAGGGTAATTAAAGAATTTGATGATACAAAACTGGGAATTCCTGCAATCAAGTCCATTGGTTCATTGGCAAGGTCTTTTTCAGCCAAAGAGAGTCGAGTAATTAGTCCTTTGGTGGCTCGGCTGGAGAATACAGATCAAGAAGTTGCAATGGAAGCTGCGATTGCTTTGCAAAAGTTTGTTTGCACTGATAATCACCTTTGTTCGGAGCATTCGAAGTCGATAATTGAATTCAACGGTGTACCATCGTTAATGAAATTACTAATTAGTGGGGATAAAAAGTCACAGCCGCATGGATTAGCTCTCATCTGCTACCTTGCCAAGCATGATAGCAATAGCAATGATTTGATAAAAACTGGAGCTTTGACTGTTCTTCAGACAACAGGTTGCAAAGTCGCTACAGAACATCCAGAGTTAGAAGAATTGGTCTTCTACGCAATATCCAAACTCCAATCCAATCATACTGAAAAGCTTCAAAAATTAGACAGTTCACCAGGCATTAAACAGTTTATTACAGAACACAGTCAAGTAGTTGTCGATTTTCTACGACGTCAGTCGAAGTTACTGTTCAAAGGGATTACCGTATGTCTACCAAGGCTAGTAAATCTCCAAGGATCGCCAATGGTAATGAGATGTAAAAAGAGAATATTAGGGGCACTACCTCGATTCAAGACCAAGAGGATTCAGCTTCAGCACTTTCTGAAAGCTAAATGCGTGGAACTGGCACTAATATCGGTGGACTACCTATGGGAAAGGCAAGTAATTAAGGAGATGGCACAAAAGCTTAGGCTGGTGGTGATAAAAATTGTCGAATCTTTGGAGAAAAAAGAGATTAGAAGAAAATTCGGTTATATCATACATAAATTCTGTGGAATTGTAATATTTTTGTATGTACATATTGCTAGCTAATATAACCAATACACTTTCTATCTATTTCTTTAAAGCCTTTTTCCACATATTTGGGCCATTCCCATCTCTGTTCTTTACGGTTTGGGGTTTTGCCCCGAAATTTTACGAGGGTTGGATATGGCCCAAAGCACTGGCAGATAGGAATATTTTCTAATTTTTATCTTTCTTTTTTTTGGAATAATTGAAAATTTCATTTCAAAATCCAAAAAGAAGCAAAAAAACTTGCTACATGATTAACTTTGGGTAAGCCTTATAAATTTACACTTTGGCTTAACCCCTACTGTCTACACAAAGTAATATTTACAGTATTGTTTTGAAATTTTGGAATAATACAAAAACGGGCTTTGACAACTTCAACTATCAGTTGAAATAAATCCTCAAGCGTTCTTTTCCTCGTTGAATGTTTTCATGAGTTTCTCTCCCACCATATATAATAGATTGTTGCTGCCTACTGTAAGTCATCATTCCAGTTAACAGGAGTTCTCTGAATAGCTGAAACTGCAAGTACCTTCTTCTGAACCTGTAATGAAAAAGGACACAAGAAAAACAAATTATCTCTACTCTCCTCATCTTCTTGGCAAAGAAAGCATCTAGTATTTTGGACTAAGCTCCATGCTTTGAGCCTATCCAGTGTACTTAGTCTGTTAAGAATGGTTAGCCAAGTTATAAAAGAGAAGTTTGGCACATTGAAGGTGGACCAAACCAAATGGTACCAAAAAACTCTAGTATGCTTTGTCCTCAGGTGGTTCCAAGTTGCTGAAATAGAAAGTACCCCAGACTTTGATGCAGCCCATCTCACACACCCATTTGTACTGCTTGAGAATATAAGTAAGCTTTGTGCAATCTCTCTTAGCCTTAGAATTCCTCCATCCCCAACTGCATAACTGTGGCATCTTAACCTGCCAAAGACTAGTCCTTCTAAAGGGGTAAGCTTTGATCCAAGCTACCCAGATAGAGCTTGAGCTACTAAACAATGTCCATATATGTTTCAGTATACATGCTATATTCCACACTTTCAAAATTTTCAACCCACCTTCATATTTTGGATTGCAAACAGTTTCCCAACTAACCTTTGCCTTTTTTGCATTTGTCTCCTTTCCTTTCCATAGGAAGGCATAGTTGGTCAATTTTATGTATCACTTTCTGTGGCAATACAAACATGGAGCACCAAAATTTTTGAAGACTAAATAAAACTGATTGAATGAGCTGCAATCTCCAGCATAAAAGAGTCTTTTTGATGACCAACTATTAATTCTCCTGAAAATTTTCTGGATTAGCATGTTACAATGGCTTACTGATAATCTGTCATAAATCAATGGAATGCCAAGATACCGAACTGGCAAACTTCCCAATTTGAAACCAGTTTTGCTCTGAATAGCCTGGATCACCATGGGCTCAACATTTGTAGAGAAAATTTTATCCTCTTTTTTGTTTCTTAGTCCAAACAGTCAAAAGAAAAAGAAATAAATAATAAATGTAAAATAAAAATATATAGGAAAAAACCTTTAGCAAATAAATTATCTAGAAACAAAAAAGTAAAATTTATATTTTAGGAGAGAAAAAGGAGAGCAAGTAGAAGTTTATAATTTGTTTGGGTAAATTTCATTGAGGTCCTTCAATTTTTACCTTAATTCAATTCTACTCCATTAGTTTTGAAAATAAACATTCCGCCCAAATTCACAATTAACTGTGTTAAAAACTTAAAATATACGGATCAATTACTAAATTATCTTTATAAAGCTTTAACATATAAAACTGTCACTTATTTTCTTATAAACCTTCACTTGGCCCCTATTAATTTTAAAATTATCATTTATTCCATTATTTATTCCTTAATTTTTAATTAATCCTATTCCTTAATTTTTAAAATTTTTCTTTTAAAGTTAAGTTTTTCAAAGTTTTCATTTATTCCTTAATACTTTGTTTATCAATATCTACCCTAAGTGTTTTATTTATCAAAACTGATTCTTGAATACTTTTTTTTTATATATATATTCAATATATTCATTTGTTTAAACTCTTAATAATACTCTTCCATTTCCCTCCCTCTTTCTCTCTTTCCCGACTCCTTTTTTTTTTTTTTTTTTTAAGTTTCTTTAATTTTTTTTCATTTTTATTAAAAAAAAAAGTTAAAGATAATTTTTTTTTAAATTTTTTCAGATTTTTATTTCCCAATTTTTTTTTTTATTTTTCAAAATTAAAGAAGACATTTTGAAGTATTAAATGAGATAATATATTTGGGGTTAACAGATTTTCTTTTTTGTATTGTCGAATAAATAATTTTGAGACGTGTTGTCTTGTCGTCCATTTCTCAAATTAATGGATTGACCTTGAATTAAGGTTAAAACTAAAGGATCTGTATGAAATTTACTATAATTTTTTTATAGTAAATTTAATTTTGAAATAAGATAATGCTTTATAATTGAGAGGAAAAAAAAAAAAAGCAAAAAGAATTTTGGTATATGAAGTTCATTAAAACACTAATCTTAAAAACTGAAGAAAACATGGAATTTGTGAAAATCCAATTGATATTATCCTTCTTGGCTTCTAGGCTAGAATTTTAATATATATATATATAGTACCACTACTATAAATAAATCTGGCTCTTGTCTGGACTTTGAGAAATAAATAATCATAGGAAAACCCTTCTTAATTTTTCTAAAGTAAAAAATGTTAATCCTAATTCCCTTTGTCCTGTCCGGATGATAAAAAGTTTTGAAGTACGTACTAACTCGCGTACCAGGAAGTTATGTTTGAGTTCTACGCGCGATATCGCGCGATCGGCTAAACCAAACTTTGTTAACAAGCAACAAGCTTTGCAGTGAAATTTCTGCTGCTAACCGCGTTGAGCTCAGTGGGGTTTCAATTGAAAACCCTCTCATTTACTTTATCTATAAATTAGCTTTGCGCTTGAGAGTTGAGTTGAGCATCCCACAGTCCATAAACAAAGCGCACCACCAAAACTAGAGAAGAAAAGAAAGCATTTATAGTGGTTGAAATTGAATCATTGAGTTTTTTTTTTTTACTAGGAAACTGATCATCATCAGCTACGATGCCATCGGAGCAGAAGAAGCTAATCGAGAACGTTTTGCTGAATCTGATATTACTAGCGAACCAAGTCGGCGAAGCGGTTGATGAAGCCAAATTGTACAGGGTAAACTGTAGGGAGATGGGGAAGCAAGTGTATCAGCTCTCCCAAATGCTAAAAACTCTACTCTGCTACATCACCTTGGACCCAGTTCTGCTATACTTGAACCCAATTCGCTGTGTCTTTGTTATCTCCGAGGTCTCCAGGATCCTTCAGGAGGCCTTATCCTTAGCCTGCAAGTGTAAACGCAAAACCATCATTTGCCGACTCTTCACTGCCACAAAACACACTAGTTTCCACAAGCTCTACCTCCTTTTAGACGCTTGCATCGCCGGCACCGACCGGCTTCTTATCATCTACAACCCTGATTTTAGTAGCGCTAGCGTCTGCAATGAAATCTTTCTCTCACAGCTCCCTCAAATCCTCACCAACGGTTCTGCTATTCCTTCGGCCTGGTCTTCCATGGTTATAGAAAGTACGATTACAATATCTCCACTAAACAGTAGGATGATAAAGGAGCTGGAAGAATTAATGCTTTGCTTGGCTTATAAGTTGGTGGAAGCGGAACATGGCGGAGAATTACAGTACTATTGCTTGATGACTATAATGGAAATTACTGCTGCAGCTGAATCAAATATTGATCTTAGATGCAAAGCATTTAAGACCAACTCTCCTGGTACAAAGGCTATTGTTGAATTGCTCTTGAGGGTGATCAAAGAATCAGAGGACTATACACTGCAAGTTCTTGCCATCAAATCGATTGGTTTCTTAGCCAGAATATTTACTGAAAGAGAAAATCATCATGTAATTAGTGTTTTGGTGACACAGCTGCCTGACAATGGGCATCAGGAAGTGGTAACGGAAGCTTTGGTTGTTTTACAAAAGTTTGCCTGTAAAGATAATTATCTTTGCAAAGAGCATTCAAAGAGGATGATTGAGTTCAACGCTGTACAGCCTTTGGTGAAATTGTTGAGAGATGGAGAAAGGAAACAGCAGCGGCATGGATTGGTGCTTATGTGCTACCTTGCCTTGAATATTGCTGATTATTGCGAGGCTATGGAACAAGCCAGGGTCGTGACTGCCATTCGACAATTGTTAACTAAAAAAAGGGGACGCCGCACGGTTGTTTCGCAGCATCCTGAGTTTAAAAATTTGGCAACCATGGCCTTGCAGTACCTGACATTGTATTATAAATACTAAAGAAGAGAGAGAGAGAGAGAGAGAGAGAGAGAGAGAGAGAGAGAGAGAGAGAGAGAGAGAGAGAATCAAATTTAGGCACTAGGTAGTAAATTAGTACTCATTGATTGACTTTTAAAAAAGGATTTTGCTAAATGTTGTAAGAATATTTTTTAAGATTATTATATGCGATAATATTTTTATTCAATATATTGAAAATGATGAATATAATTGTTAATTTTTACAATTAATACAATACTATTATTATAAATAATATATTAACTAACTTTAGCAAAACCCTTTAGAAAAATATATTAGTAGTAAAATATGTGTTATCAATTAATTTTGTAAAAGTTTTAATATTTTTTCATCTAAATCTTTAGTATATTAAGAAGTGAGTGTGTAACATAAATATATTATTAGATGATTGAAGTAGTACTATCCATTAATAAATGATACTAAATTAAGAAAAGGTTTAAATTTCAAAATAATTATAACATTAAAATATTCTTAAATTATCTTATTTTTTAAAATAAATTTATATATTTTTATTATCCTAAATAAGCTATTATCATTTGACTATTACAAATATTTTTCCCTTGGTGAGGGCTTTTGCAGAGAGAGAAGCCATCGTAGACATGAGTGCCCTTTCGGTTTATAAACGAGATTTTTCAGCAGTTATGTATTGGTAAAATGAAAATCTAAGTACAATAACACAATTTGGTAAAAATATTTTTTAAAGTTATTATTTATAATAATATTTTCATTCAATATATTAAAATTAATAAATAAATTTATTAATTATTATATTTAATATAATATTATTATTATAAATAAAATATTAATTAATCTTAAAAAATATCTTAAAAGCATTCGTTAACAAAATTCATAACACAATTAATCATATACTAAGCAGCTAACTACTAACTAAACTGAATTTATGCAACGGCATTTAATGCAAAATAACGATCTCGTCTTTACTTGGTAGAGACAGCAGAGAGAGGCAAACATTTTATAAACCATGCTTGTTTCCCTCTGAGAACAACGAAACAAAAACAAAAGAAAGAGAAAATCCTAAGTCCTAACTTCAATATGAAGAGAGCCAAATCCATTTCTTTCTTCCATTTGCTTCTTCTCCTATCTCTTTTGATCACCCATCTCTCTTTCTCTCATGTCCTCGCTGGTTCTCACTTCGAAGGATTTGAGGCCGAAGAGGACGACTCTGTCGAAGAAGAATCCTTATACCACCACTCCATCCGATCGCCTCCTTTAACTCAGTCCGATTCACAGCCCACACCAGATCCTGAAACCCAAACCAATCCCGATCCGAACCCTGTTCCCACTTCAGATCCTCCGCCCCAATCGGATCTTCAAAAGCCATCCACTACCACTTCCGAGTACTGGGATGAGGACGAATTCGAGGGCTTACCCGTCGAACAACCGCCACCGGAACCTCCAAAAATTACTGAGAATGCCACTCCTAATGACCCAGATCCAAAAACAGCCTCAAACCCCCAAAACGCTACGGTTTCGAAGAAGTCCTATACGGTGGAGATTATCTCTGGGTCTTTCTTGATTGTTTTTATAATCAATTACTTCACCGGTAAACTTAAAAACGAGAACCTTGCGTTGGCATGGGCAGCGAAATTTGCAACAAAAGGTTCGATCTTTGAGAAAAATTTCAGTCTTTTGGGTGTGGGAGAAGGGGAGGAATCGCCATTACTGTTAAAAGAAGGGCAAAACGTGTTCAAATTCCATGCGAGTGGGCGAAGATACTGCCAGGGATTGTTGGCATCGATGGAGTTGAAGAGCAGACATGATTTGATATCGAGATTGTTTAATTTGGTGGTGCCGTGTAAGGATGAGATCACTTTTGAGGTTTATATGAATGACGAAGCGATGGACCAGGTGGTTTTTGCGGTGGCAAAGAAGAAGGCGGCGAAAGGGATGCAAAAAGAGGTTAGAGATTTGCAGAGGTTTGCTGGGTTGGTGACGAATCCTAGTGGGAGGAAATGGGTGGCGGAGGAACTCTCAGTGATATCTGAATCGAAGGAGGTTGCTGGGGATTTGATTACAGAGGCTGTGCTTGAGCAGGTTGGTTGGTCAAGCATTTGACTTCTGTTCATTTTATTGTTTCGTATGGCTCTGGATCTTGATTTGATTTAATGGAATATTATATCTGTCAATGTATTACGTAATTTTGATTTCTTATGTTATTCATTTCAATTACAAGAGTTTGGTTGATTGGTGAAGAAAGTGGATTTCTATGGGGACTAATGCATTTGTGTAGTTAGGTGCTTCTTTGTGACAGGTTTTGATTTTTCTTTTGATTTGTTATGCTTTATTTCTTCCATGTAGATGATGAGATTTTTAGTACTTGAAAGTGGTAGGTTATAGCTTTTCGTATGTTTAGATCTCTATTTTTTTGGCTACATGCATGGTTCATATGGCTTGAATATTGAAGCATATAGTTTTATGAGATAATCTTCTCTGTGCTCTCTTGTACTCACTCACACACAAAGTGATTCTTTAGTGCAGTAGAATTTTTTTTGTATAAGCGTCAGGGTACTTTAGCAGATTAGTCAGGCATATCAGATTCAGAGGCAAGTGTAGAAAAAATAAGGTGGCTATATTTCAAGAAGTCAGTGCTGACATGAAACAATACCTGATGTCATGACTTATGATAGTGGGAAAATACTTAAGGACATATCATTAAGCTTAGACTAAATAACACTTAGTCTGAGTTGGCAGGTTTATTTGCATATTTTGATCGATTATTTTTGAAAATTCATAATGATGAATTGATTTGAAAAGATCAGTATACAACCCAGGTGTGGAATTCGTAATCCTTTTTGTTGTTAGTTTTTTGTTCCTATACATATTTTGGGTTGTGTGCAATGGTTCATGGTAAGTTGGAACCATCTGACAGGATTTTCATGTGATTTTATGTTTTGAGGGGACTGATGATGAACAGCCACTTTAATTAGTTTACCAACATGTATTTGTGCTAGTAGGATGGAATGGATAGAACATTGCTGCATTAGTAGCTAAATCACAAGTTGCTGCTAAATTTGCTAGTAATTTCACTTTGTAATTAATGAAGTTTGCATGAACAGACTTTATCAAGGATTTCTTCTCTGTTAGCTTCCTAGTTTCTTAAGGTCAATGCCTTCTTTCCTCCTCTCCTTAAGTTCATCGATTTGCATGAACAGACTTTATCTAGGAGTTTTCTTGATTGTAGAATGAATGGCTGGGAACTTGTGAAAGTTTGTCTTAAGGATTTTCGACATGGTCTTCAGTCTCTTCATTTTTTCAATATTTTTCTCCTTATTGAATCATGGTAAGAATGTCTTATTAAACTCCGCAGCTTATGGACAAAGGCAAAATATCAAATTATTCAAGGTGCAAGCATGTGAATAATACTGTTGAATATCTAGATTTTAAATATTATTATATTTGGTGGGGATGGGAGAGATTGGGAGAATATGCTGATTTTATTAGGATTCACTAAACAATTATATTCACATTCAAGTTTTCTGGAGATGATATGAGCATGGTATCGAGCGCATTCTGTGGTTCTCTTCTATGATTTCCTTTTTCATACTACATTCTTGGGCCCATTGTTATTAACCATTTATTGTTCTGCTGAGATTTGCTCCAAATTTGGTTGGCAGCTCTACCAGTTGTTTTAACATGCAAAATCAATTGTGATTCATAACCTGCAGGTTTTTGGTGACAAAGCTTTTGAGAAATATGGAAAGGATTTCATTTCGATGCATTTTTCAGATCAACATCCTGGCACACACAAGAAGATGCTCTTGTTTAAGTTTGCACTCCCTGATGCCAACCACATGGATGACATGACTCGCTTGGTGGCTCTTGTGCCATACTACATTGATTTAATTGGGCGGTACAAGCTCAGTTCACAGGTGGTTCAGCTGGAAATTACTTTATGCATCAAATATTCAATATATGTCAATTTGGTAATGTTCTTAAAATTGTGTGTGTGTGTGTGTTTTATTGAAGGCTCGATCGAAAACTGAAGCAGCGAGAGTGAAGGCTGCTCAAGAGGCATACAAAGAACTTCAAAATGCTAGGCAAGAAGCCTTGCAGAAAAAGAAGGTAGAGAGGAGAAAGATGTTAGAGGAGGCTGAGGCAAAGCTCAGTGCAGAAATGATTCGCAAGAAAGAAACAAAAGATCGTGCTAGCCAGATGAAGAAGGCAATGCCAAGAATGAAGATGACCCGTTCGCATTAGATGTCTTTGAATTTCAATAGGCACCCAGCTCATCTCGACATTAGTAGTATTAATCCTGACAGTAGTTTGGGTCTTAGCATCTGCAGGTTATTAGTTCCCAGGTTTATGTATCCTCACTGCCAATGTATTTTAGTTCTCAATTACCATGGCTAACTCTCCAACATCACCACACGAATGTGGGTTTTGAACGTACCAGAAGACAGTGCTTCAGAAACTTCATAAATTTACCTCCATTGATGACATTTTCAGCATTGTTTTTTAGTACTAATTCTCAAGTAATGATTTTGATGTTCTGATTATTTCTTTGGTTTCCCTCTGGTTAGTAGTTTAGGTTTACAATGGTGAAAGCCAATCTTAGATGGTTGTCAGTTGGGCACTTACAGGAAATGAAAATTTTCAGTTTAGTATAATGTTCTTTTAACTTGGATCAACGATTGTTTGGACTATGCGAGTCACACTCGCATGTACTTTTATTGGGTTTTGCTAAGGTGAGTGCTTGAAAAACATTTTTTTTTTCTTTTTTGGCCAAAAATGTTTAAAAATTTTTGAAAAAAAAAGTAAGAAAAAATTTATTGAGTGGGCCCTTGCTGTTACATCAGTTTTAAGTTCATCCAATTATTTTTCATTATATCAACCGTAACTTACAGAAAATGCAAAACATTGTAAAAATGTGGAATTTGAACTGTAAACAAAGAATTTTATATCGAACCAACAATCATAATTTGGAGCATCCAATTTTGAAACAAAAAATTGGTCATTACTCACTCATATCACATAGAAGTGGGGTACAGATAATAATATAACCTCGTGTTGGAAATGCTCCTTTATTAAACAGTTTTAATCCACATTCACAGATACCAAAAGTTGTTTTAATCCACATTCACAGATACTAAAAGTTGTTTTCCAGATCATAGGAGGAATAATTAAGGGATGACAGTTCTATGATCGAAAGATTCTTAGCTTTTTTTTTTATATAAAGAACGTCGTAATATGAAAATAGAAGAAGATGTTGGGATTAAAATTTTAAATTTATTAAATATCATTTTTTAATATAATTGCATGAATTAATTAGATTAAATTCAAAAATCATGTCTAGGTAATTACTTTTTTTTTTTTTTTCCAGAGCTGCAAGAAAGAAAAAAAACCAAGGTTTTAAAAGTTCGAAATTCTAGATTGCAGTACGCTACATCATTGGTTTTTTTTTTTTTTTTTAATTTCAAGAATGTTTTACTCATTTTTAGTTACATGATTTTTTTTTTTTTAATAAGTAAAATTTTTATTCATCCAAAAGAGCATAATGCTACTAAAAAAAACTGTTTGCTAATTCAACAAACCAACTAACAATCTAGTTAGGAACATTTACACTCAAACCCCAAGCATCATACAAGTGCTTGATTGTTGAGTCATTATCAATTCTATAAGAACCAATCAACCTATCACGTATTGTGTTAACTATCAACAAGAATAGTTCTTGTTCCTGTCTCCCTTGTCCACCATGCATTCTTCTATTGCGCTCCTGCCAAACATAGTATATATGTGCATTTCAGGCCAGTGTCATTATTAACGAGACTAATCTCTTCCCTTTTAGCCATTTTACTGCCCAAGACAACTCTTCATGCCAAGTGCCCACTGGTCTGTTTTGATTACAGGCTAGTAAGATCCTTCCCTACAAGAGTTATGAGAACCTACAGTTGAAAATAGATGATCTCTTGACTCCTCATCCTCACTGCAGAGCAAGCATTCCATATGAATTTGACATCCCCACGAACACATTTTGGTTTTAGTTGGTAGTCTGTCCAAAATTGTCATCCAAGAGATAACTGAGTGTCTTGGAATTAAGAGCTTGCACCAGACCAGTCTATGCCAATCCACCTTGGGATGTTTGTGTCTCAATTCATTCCAAACATAAGCAGCCTTATAAGAAGAGCCAGGCATTCTCCAAACCATCGTGTTCCTTGCTGCTGCATGAAAGTGAGAGCCATACTCCTTAGCTTCAACAGCTTCTTCTAGCTCCAACTGAATCTCTGAAGATACGATAGCTGCATTATGTTTCTTCCTTTCAACACATAGCAATCTATCCATGCCACCCACAGGGAGCCTGCTTGGGTAAGGATCATCCATAGGTTCCTTAGAACACAGGCCTTGTTCCAAGAGAGCAAATCTTTTAGCCCTAGCCCACCTTCAGATTTAGGATGGCATATTGTCTGCCATCCTACTCTAGCACCTTTAGCATTACCCTCTCTCCCTTTCCAAAAGAAGGAACTGCATAACTGAGTAACCTTTCTTACCACTCGTGCTGGCAACATCAGATTCCTGCACCAGAAATTTAGTTACATGAATATTTAATTGGCTTTGTTGGTTATATTCTGCTTCTCCAAAATCCAGCAAGTATCATTATTCTTAAAGTAAGCATTATCATTATTATAGGCTATAGCAAAAAGAAAAAAGAAATTGAGTGCAGTGAACAATGGGGCTTGGCTCCAATTTCACTTGCACTCACAACAGTTGCCTTTTCAGTTTTTTTTCAATGGAACTTGAGAAATTATTTTATTCTTCCCCTTGCACTCATAAATTTACAAATCAAAGATTGGGACGTGGTAGAAAACATTGGATCTAATTTATGTTACTCAAAATTGAGTGAATGTTAGATACGAATATATGTTCGACATAAATATATTTAATTTTTAAATTTTTTTATATATTAAAAATATTATATCCATAAATATCCAAATTCGAATATGTAAAAGAAAAAAGTTGTAACATAGGATTCGAAGTGCCATAGCAAAACAAGCAAGATATTTCATCACATAACCGTGTTAAAGTCCAACTTGTCGTCTACCACCTGAAAAATGTTTGAATGGAATTTCATAATTGAGTAGTAGACGAGAGACAGAGGATAGCACACCAGGGTTTCACCGCCTGCCTGTGTCACGGGATTAGTATTCTCTTCCCGCAAAATCAGTTTATTAGAATCTGTAGCACCCACATTTATATAGTCTAAGATTTTTTATTTCCTTTTTGATTTGCGATTAAAGCACCTTATCTATCCTTTGGTTGCTAGGCTCGTCACGGTTACTCACCTTGCCTGTCTTCCCTTGGACGTTCAGCGTGGCGTCAAGATAATCCACCTTGCTTACCCGCTAGGGCGCCCTCTCTTGGGGTGCTTTGACGTGGTGTCACTTACCTAACCTGCCTGCCCTCCCTTGGACGCTCGGCGTGACGTCAAGATGGCCCACTCTGCCTATCCGTTGAGGCGCGATGACCTTCCCTACTTGCCCTCCTTTGGAGTGCTTGACGTAGTGTCACTTACCCACCCTGCTTGCCCTTCCGTTGGGCGCTCGGCATGGTGTCAAGATGGCTTACCCGCTAGGGCACAGTGACTCACCCTACTTGCCCTCTCTTGGGGTGCTTGACATGGTGTCACTTACCCACCATAACTACCCTCCCTTGAGAGCTCAGTGTGGCATCAAGATAGCCCACCCTAACTACCTGTTGGGGTGCTTGACGTAAAATTAAGGATTGTTCTGATACCACTTGTCACGGAACCATTATCTTTTTCCTGCAAAACTGATTTGATGTGCAGCGTTCACGTTTATATAATTCAAAATCGAATTAAAACACTCTATTTATCCTTTCGGCTCCATACGTGACACCTGCCTCCACCTATATCTAATCTAGATTGGATACCAAAAGTAATTATTGACATTATTAATATGCTTCTTCTTTCTTTATTTCTTTATTTTCTTTTTCGGGAATTCTTTCTCCATGTCCATTTCACTCATATAATAAAGTCAAACATACTTTTCACAATTCTTTCAAATATTTCGTGCTCTTAGAAATTTAAAATAGCTGGATAGCAGCTAGGAAATTAAGTGGATATTAATTTGTTTGATTTCATAATTTCATTGGTGAAATCATGCCTTAAAATATCCAGAATATTCATGTTTATAAATTGCGATGCAGTTAAATTTCCAGTCCTCAGTTTATGTAGTCATAATTGTAGGGTGAGGGATGGGCTCAAATTACAACTTTTTGTTTAAAAAGAAGGAAGTATGCCCACCAGTTTTAATTGCATCCATCTGTACAACCATCATTTCTGGTCTCCATTCATCCAAAAATAGTTTAATTGCAAAGTAATTAAAGTCGACAAAAAAAAAAAAAAAAAAAGAAGAAGATATTGTCATCATTTATATACTTGCAGAGTGATTTGATGCTTGTATAACGGCATGGGATTCAATACTATTGTTAAGGCATACATTTAGATGTTGTATTTTAATTTTAGATAATAACAGTGTATTAAATTCTTTTCGATAAGGTATATTTGAGCAGACATATTTTCAGTGTATTTAAATATGCTTTTTATAAGGTATTAGACGTAAAAAAAAAAAAGTCTTATTAAAAAATTTTAATTTTTAATTTTTTTCATTAATCATATATTTAATAGTAAAAAAAATAATATCAAATTTTTTATTTTTTAACGTTTGAGTATTCAACAATAAACATGAAATTAAAAAAAAAATATATGCATATTGATCAACAATTTTTTTTTATATATTTTGCATATTTTATAAGATAAATTGAATCAATTTTTAAAATTTATTATAAAAATATACATCATAAACTTATTATATATATATATATATATACAAAAACACACATATAAAAATATTCATATATATATTTTTTTATTTTACTAAAAAAAATATTTTTTAAGCATTGTGCTTTAAATAATATAATAATTTTAATAATTGGAGTGCACCTTACCTAACAAACTTGGATCATAATGGGAGCCCTTTCGATTCGTGGGTGTTTTTTGTTTTAGTATTATTAAAATTATTATTAAAATACTAAATGTCTGACTCTGATATATATTGCTTGCTTGGCATTGCACGAGCTTATGTTTTAGTATAATATAATATAGTATATTTTGATTCAGAAAAATCTGGAAAAAGATCCGATTGGGGAAATGTTTATTTATAGATTGCGGAGAATAAGAGTTAGTTAATTAATCTTAGCAAATGTTTATAAGCATCGATATCAATAATAAAAATGTATTATTGATGATAAACGAGGAAAAACAAGAACATTGTAAAATAGTGATTAAACATATTATTAGAATAGAAAGTTTTAAACTCCAAAGTCAATTTCACATAAATTAAAGAAGTACAAAATAACTGGAGGACATCATTGGAAGATATGATGAACAACCTAGTAAATAGATATAATCTTTGCCAGCTCAGCTGAGTGAGTTGGACAATTTCGTACAATGAGCTGCTAAGAGGATCGAAAAGCTTATCCTCCACTCACCAACCCCCACCAAATTAATTCTTTTTTTTTTTTTAAATTCTTGAAAAAACATATTTTAAGATTGGAATTGGAAAGCTTCTTTTTCATAATTGTAACAGGCTATAAACTTAAACAATAGAAGCAATTCAAGAATATATATAAAAATCATCAAAGAGTAGGAAAAGTTTCGACAGATTTGTTGGTTTTTGGTAAAGAACAAGAAACAAACTCGATCAGACTATAAAAAATGTGAACATTTTAGTCATAAAAACCCTTAATTACACCGACAAAAAGAATTGAAATGCAAATCATGTGCTTCAATTTCAAATGATTTAGTAGTAGAAAAAGGTAGCTTTTTTGTGCACAAGATCAACCCCACAATCTGGCTAAAAAATAGAAACCATAAATTTTTTTTTTATATATATATTTTTAAATATTGCCTTACAGTTTGTTGTCTCTCAATGTTAAAAAAATCATATCGAAAATCAAATCGATCAGATTTTTTATTTTCGGTTAGATCTGTCGGTTTGATTAAATTTTTTTTTCTAATATTTAAACATTAAATTATATTAAATAAATATTAAATATAGTTAATAATTAACGAAAAAATAAATTTGGCTTAATGATATGATCTTTAATATAATACTAAGAAGTTAAAAGTTCAAATCTTATTAATTACAAATAAATTTTTGAAAAAAAAAATAAAAAATACATTGAAAACCGATTTTTTACCGGTTCAATCCGATTTTTTACCTGTTTTTTACCGGTTAAACCGATTCTTTACCGATTTGATGGAAATCCAATTCTAGTAATCCTCCGGACCAAACAGATCATCAATTTTCGATTTAACCGATCCGACCGATCAATCCGATCCAATTTTTTAATCACTCTCCTTCTACCTTTTGTTATTCTAGATTTTCCTCTTCTCTTCATTATTATATAGGTACGACAGTTTCTTCTTTATTGTAATATTTAACTTATTATTTCTTTTCTTTTTTTATTATACAGTTGGCTTTGCTTTTCTCTAAAAAAGTAAACAAATAAAATAAAATAAAATTAAGCATTCATTTTCTCATATGCTAAAGTTCTCAGCCTTTATAAAAGGGCTCATCATAGAACTCATTTGGCAAATATACTTTGCATAGTTTAATTGCAATATTCCAAGTGAGAAGCTGTTGAGAGAAGAGAAAAAAAAAAAAAAAAAAAAAAAAAAAAAAAAAAAGGAAGAGAAATTTGTATGTATGGGAAATGTGGGAGAAATAGAAGAGATGCAATGGTTGTCTTCTTCAAAGTCAACCTCACCAACAACACTGCCTTTGTTATCTTTAAACCATGTTTCGTTTGTTTGCAAATCAGTGATCAAATCTGTGAGGTTTTATGAGCAAGTCTTGGGATTTGTTCTCATCAAACGCCCTTCTTCTTTCAAGTTTGAAGGAGCTTGGTATGCTTACTATACCAGTACTCTTTAATTTCTCTCTCAAACTTGTCTTAATTATGTTTTTTAAGATCATAATTAAGTTAAGCTGTTGTGTTTATTACTTCTTCTTTACTGTTAAGATCATAAAAATGTTCATATTTCAAAGGGCTTATCCTTCAGGTTTGAAGCATTCAATCTTCACTTGTATTTCAGTTTCAGGAAATGGGCGAATTTATTTACCTAATTAAGCAATTAAGAGCTTTTTCTTTTTGGTGTACATCCACTATACAGTGACTATAATTGAAAACTAAAAAATGGGTATTTATTTCAGGTTGTTCAGCTACGGAATTGGCATCCATTTGCTAGAATCTGAAAGTGTTCCAACAAAGAAAGAAGAAATCAATCCCAAAGACAACCACATTTCATTCCAATGCTCTGACATGAAGCTGGTGATGGGAAAACTTGAAGAGATGAAAATCGAGTATGTGACAGCATTGGTGGAAGAAGGTGGAATTCAAGTTGATCAGTTGTTCTTTCATGATCCTGATGGCTACATGGTTGAGATTTGCAACTGTCAAAACCTTCCTGTTCTTCCACTTTCCTCTTTCCCTCTCAAGTTACCCAATTCTAGCAGGAACTCTTCATCATATGGTAGGTTCTTTTATACATTAAAAATCTACTGTTTTTTTTTCCTTGTAAATGCCTAGAGAAGTTTGACTGTTAACATGTATTGAAAACCACAGGGAAGATAAACAAGGAGACACCTTGTTCTGCAGTAGCGGCTGTGATGATGGAAAACTTGGTTATTGACTTGTTGGATATATCATTTTGACATAGTTGAACAGAGATCAGTCGCGATTTTGGAGAAAAATATGTTATATGTGACATAAATTGTTGAATAAAACGTGGTTTTGAGTTTATTCAATCGTGATGATTTTGTCATGCATTGGTTGTATTTCATCAACATTATAAATATGAGTTCAAAGGCAACGATTTTAGACTTTAGAGGGCACAACAAATATGAATACAAAACGAAATATGATGTAGAAAGAAAAAAAAAACATTGTAGTTCGATCAGTGCAGTGAATTGTGTTCTTCATTGCGGTGTCGTTCCGAGAGATAGTATCATCAATGGATTCATCTGCATCACCTTTTAACAAAAATAAACTCATTTCCTTGACAACAATATCGTACAAATGGATTCATCTGCATCACCTTTTAACAAAAGTAAACTCATTTCCTTGACAACAATCTCGTACAAATGGATTCATCTGAATCACCTTTTAACAAAACTAAACTCATTTTCTTGACAACAATCTCGTACAAATGGATTCATCTGAAGCACCTTTTAACAAAAATAAACCCATTTTCTTGACAACAATCTCGTACAATAGTACAACATAATCGCCGCGTTGAATCCCACCATCAAGGCTTCTAACTAACTTGTGTCATTTAGGTATCTTTCTCGGTACAACTATAGTTACAGTTAAAACTGCGAGTAAAAAATATAGTCGGATTGAGGAGGATAATAGTTATAGCACAATTGCAGAGGGAAGTATCTATCCGTCATATTCAAGAACCTGATGAGATGACAACAAAAACATCGTCAAGAGACCATTTTCTTGGTTCTGACTTTTTTGAAGGGTTGATAATTGCACGCTCAGAATTTGCAAGGCGATAGCCAATAACAATTTCTTGTCTTTGGCGACCCCTAATCATTATATCATAAAAGCATAGCTCTTCCTCGTCAAATAAATAGAATTCTGCTGGTTTGATACACATCTCATTCCCCTGCAAAAGAAAGAAGCTAGAAATTTAGCAAAGATTTTGTAGCTCTCATTTTGAAAGCAACAACAACAGTAATTTTATGTTCTGCCTAAACATTCATCATCAGAAAAAGGAGGGGGTGTAAGAGTTACCTCCTCTGCAAACAGCTCCTCGAGAACACGATTTATTTGCTTGTCTTCAGCCACCATTGCCAGTGCCATGCTTACGAGCTCATTTGATAGCACATAATCACTGATTCTCGAGACTGAAACCAGGTTCCTTGTCCTAGAGTCCAGAATTTCACTAATGATTATTGATTTATTTGAAGCTTGCTGCATTTCATGTATCCAGGAGCTGTGAGAGAATCCAGCAAGCCGTAAAGAAGTTGACTTTGTATCTTTGTAAGGGAGACGTTTTGACTGCAATACACAAAGGAAGTAATAGTACTAGTCATGGTCAGGAATTTCAACTTGTAATCAGCCTAATGCTACTTCTAAAGATTGTTTATGCTACTTAATAAAGATGATAAACAAAATCCTTGATTACTAGTTTCTTACTCTTTAGTCTTTCCTATTTTGGTAGTTTGTTCATGCTAGCATTTGAGATCAGTGAATGGGTTTCCATGGGACCTGTATTATCTATCCGCATGAAGCTAAAAGATGCTGGTTTATATAGTAAGCTATCATATTATATCAAAACTAGTTTATACTACTCACACAAACAAAGCGTAAGAAATCAGTAATCAAGGATTTTGGTAACCTAATTCGTTTGCATAAGCTGAAAGACAGCATAACACTTACCTGTATGTCTCGAATAAGGAGAAGGGTGGCAAGAGATCTCGAGTCTGAATGCACTACAGAGTCCTCCAGTGACTCATCTGCAAGAATTAAAATCTGTCCCTTAGAGTTAGTAATCAGTTGATTTACAATTGGAGTGAGGGACTAAAACAATAAACTTAAAAAACAACACCACTAAATACTGGAGTGAGGTAACAGAAATTAAAGGTACTTTGGAGTTACGCCAAATGGAAAAGGAGAGAGGATATAACAACTTACAGAATCAAAAGTCTCCAAAGGAAGGCTTTCTAAATGCCTTCTAATGACGGCATTTCCCTCACGGTGGACAAGTTTTATGTTTTCTAATCCAGAAATATCAAGTCCACCATCAATCAGTTTCCTCTCTCTTTCTTTCTCTGTAACCTCATTAAACATCCACAGTTCTGAACCTGGGGCGAGAAATGCCTCCAGAACCTGAAAAATTAAAAATGGGTCCACATATCAAGCAGGATGAGACTGAAACAGAGTATTTAGGAAGTAGAAACTCCAATCTCTTAAATTTTTTTATTTTTTTTCACTTTTTATGCTCCATAAGTGTTGAATTCCCTTGTGTCTTTGTATGTAGATTATATAAGCATGATTGTCTTCTAATGCATCCTAACAAAAGGGGTATTAAAAAGTAATAGTATATAATTCAGAACAATAATAAAGTGCATTACCATAATCATATCATCAATATCACGCCGCCAGCCACAGAACAGTATCTTCTCAGGATATTTTGGAAGTTCAGGTACTTTTGGGAAACCAACTCTACGCACCTGCATGCAGTATGTCAAACAAGAAAAGACACCTGAAGGACCACTGTTTTAGACTTCTAATAGAAAGGATTAAAGAGAAAACACAAGCATTACTATCGTTAAATGCTGCATAGATATGCTATTTATTAACTACATATGAAATTAGAAACATGGTTTTAGAAAATCAGTAAAAAAAAATCAGCTTTAGAACTTCTCTCAACCTACTAATGCTTCAGCTTTCAAGAATCCTGCTACATACATACACCAAATTTCCAGCTACAGAAATAAAGAAAAGAAAAATTACCTCTGGAAGGGGACCGGGAGCATAAGTGTCATCATCCTCAGCTATAACAAGGACTTCATCCCCGTCTTTTAGTACATAATTATCATCTGGGTTTAGGATTATCTTCCCATTATCTGCAGCAACCTTGACTCCACAAGGAATTGCATCAGGAAATGAAATGAGCACATCTTCAAACTGCATACCATCCAATTGAGGCCACCTTTTGATGTAAAACTCATCATTCTCAAACCCCAATATATCCTCCCATATCTGACAATACAAAAATAGAAATCAAATTAAAGGAAAAAACTTATTTTCAATTGATAAAGAATCTCAGAATAAGTGTTGGCTTAAGACTATGAAGTTATGCTACCAATCCAAAGGTTATAAAAATCTAAAGAAAGACAAGGCACATAAATCATAATATTCATATTATTCGAATAGAAATGGGAAATAGAGAATAAGATGACTGATAATATACTTGAGTCTAAAGCGCTGGAGAGGACAGGGAAAGACCAAATATAATGCAAATTGAGGTGCTGAGAAATGCAATTTGGCACATAACTTGGAAAATGGTCTAATCATTTAATCCAACCAAGATTTATGTAGCCAAACTAAAATGAACGCATAAGACCTTATTCACAAATTAAAAAATTTACAATTTCATTGATAATTACTGTAGACATATTTCAATAATATGAAGAGAAGTTCGCTAACCTCAATGTACTTCATGTAATTTAAAAGTGCAATTTAAATAAGAGAATAACCTGTGCGAGGCCAGGTTGCAGGGCACACTGTATCATCAAACGGCCAATCACATCATGTGCAACAACAGTTTCTATGAGATCTCCTCCAACAAGCTTCACCAGGGGCTCATTGTCAAGGTCACTCATTTCAACCACAACATGACCCCTCAAACCCTCCCTTACTCCAGTTAGACTGAGCACAACCCTCAAGGCACGTGCATCACTCTGGTACAAGAATACAGAATGATTAATGTTTCCCAAGAAAAAAAAAAGTTGAGAAACATGATCAAAATGAAAGTTTGAGCAACCTGATCTGCATTTTCGTCAGATGCCAATACAATGATGGCACGCGCTTTTGATACAGAGACCTGTAATTGGAAACAATATAAATCCAGATGCAATTGCATAATGAGCAAAAACAAGAGAGAAAATGAAATGATCAAAATATATAAATGAAGGCAACAACCCGCTGAATGTTCTTCAGGTTTCATCCGGCATCCATCTAATTCTTAACTGATTTAAGCTCTCAACATAAGATTGGAAAATAAAAGAAGTAAACAATAAAGATGTCAAATTACCTTCTTTAAATCAGCAAGTATCAGAGGACTTCCACTCCTGCATATGACAGATGTTCCCATGAAGTCAAATTCCAGCTTTGCTATATCCATCTCCATTTCCTCCTTGTCTCTTTCTGCAAGTACGACAATCACTCCGCCACCAACACTTTTGTTCGCTATTGCTAGTTGCTTCAAAAGTGAACCCTACAACAAAGAAGATTATTTCTTAAACCCTAGGCGTTCTATCTCAAAGCCCTTAACTTTAGTCATCTATCTCTTACAATACAAAAATTGGGGATTCAGTATCACTTAAAGACTGTCTAGGAAAATTCTATATAATCAATTAGTTTGTCGAAAAAGTATGTACATAATCAAGAGAATTACCAATTTGTCACTCCACCCAAGAATTAGCATATGGTTCTTTTCAATGACTTCACTCTTCCCCTTTCGGAGTGAATCAACCTTTTCTGAGATAGCATCTGAGACAAGCCCAAGCATCATTGCAAATATCAGCATGCCTCCTGAACTTATAGAGACAGAGACAATCCTGGGACCAATTCCAACACTATCAGCATGATTTCCAGAGTCGGCCACAAAAGTCCATGAAAGCCAAAGTGCTTCAGCAAGGCTGCCATCACTGACCGCATACAATGCCAAGCCACCAAATCCTATAAGAAATATTGTTGCAAAAAGGAGCCCAAGCAGCTTTGCATAAGGATATACAGAGAAACAAACATCCACCATATATGCAATTCTCTTCTTCAAGGGAACCTCCTACTTGTTAGGCTTTGTTCTTTTTGAGATATTCTTTATTTGCAGAAGATAATCAAGATATTTGTACAACACAAAAGGCATCATGAGTGTGAACACCACGGTATATAAAGCAACAGTTCTACTGTCAGCATTACCAAAAAATTTAAATGAACTATCATCTTCAGGCTGCAAAACTTCTTTGCCATTGTTACCAACAACATCGGTTTCACTACACCATCTACGAAGGTTAATATTCTCTTCCTGCAAGCAGATGTCACTAATTACAAAATTTGATATACAATTACCAAAAACCAATAATCTTTAGATCAAAGAGCATAATATTATAGAAAAAATCAGAAATTCTTACTTAAAAAAGTGTTGGCTTCCTAAGACCAATAGAAACCAAGAACTCAGCCAAATTAGTTCATTTCAGTAAAATTTCTAGGAAACTTAAAAAGCTTCAAGCTTTTTTCTCTCAAAATTTTGGTTTCAAGACACACTATTCTTCCATCTAATGGCTAATTCTTAATATGGTTATTTCATAAAATAAAAAAATAAAAAATGAAAAGCGCATTTTTATACAACAGCCAGAATTATTCGAATACGTGACAATGTCAAAAACAATATGTTTTAAATATTAAATTAAATCTTATTAGTAGCAAAAGCATGATTTTATTTTAATAGAAAACAATTATGTTTGAATCTTAATGTATATTAGTACATTTTAAGTATATGCTTATTTAAAATTAAAGATTAGTTTTCCATTTTTTTAACTACTAAAAAGATAATAACAATAATTAGCAACAAAGTTATATAAATACACTTACCTCTAGTCTTGCAACTTTATTCCGCAGGTGAATTACATAAGTTAAAGGATATATACAACTGAAAATAATCTGCAAAAATAATAATAAGAAATGTAATTAAAAATATATTAGAATTTAGAAGCATAATATCTCAGACCAATAAATTTAACTGACTTTTAATTTTTCTTTTTTCCTGTACAACATTACTAAAATTACTCTTTTTACTTTTACTATTTTAATTTAACCTTCATTTATAAAAGTTTTGCTTAAGAAAAAAAAAATTACGTACCAAACAAAAGATGAAATAACGCTTCAATTTCATCCCTCGAATCCTCCTCGCGCTCGACGAACTCACCGAACTCCACTCAGTCATCGTCTTCGTCGAAACTTGACTCGCCACAATTTTCCCTTCCTCCTTGTTGGTAGGAGTGTTACTCTGCTGCTTCTCATCCACCACCTTACCCTGCACCCTATCCACTAATCGCTCCCCACCTCCTCGAATCGGCGACTTCGGCGCTGCCTTAACCGTCACCACCCGATTCCTCGCCGCATGGGGCCCAAGAAATGAAGGATACATCCAATCCCTATCCGATAAGCTATTCACAACATCAATGTTATTAAGATTACTAATAGTAACCTTGCTTCCGCTACTGTGCTTGGCGGCGGACGCATCGGACGACGGAGGAAGACTGGTGACACGACGAACGGAGGGGAAAAGTGGGCCCGGAAAGTGCGGGGTGGGCCGCGGATCATCCGGTGATATAGTTTTGAACTTCTTCAGTACCGGTGGCCTCTCCGCTTTTTTCGAGCTAGGGTTTCGTGGTGATTGAGTTGAAGTTGATTCTCCAGAGCCACCGTTGCTTCTCATTTTTTTCTTTGCCTTTTCTTCCAAGATTTTTAAAAAATTGGATAAAATTAGCTCTCAAAAACATAAATTAAATCAAGTGAAATTGCCGAATCCATTGGAAGAGATCTGAAACACAAAAAGCAAAAAGATTCAGTTAAAAGAAGAAAAGATGTGAGATTCAGTGGGGAGCTTGTGCCCCTGCTTGTATTCTCTTTGATCTGTTATACTTTTCTTTTTTTCTCTTTTTGATTATAAATTATTAAAAGGGTAGGATTTGGTAGATCTGGGCCGTTGAAAAGTGGGGAAGGGAGGGTTGAGGTGGTGACGTGGACGGTAGAGAGGAGTAGAGATGCTTAGTTTTAATACAGACATCAGTTAATTTAGTTTGGATTTTCAGTTTATTTGAAGACATGTTCAGTTCCCGAACATGTTTGGAAGTTGAAAGTTGCTGTACAAAAGGTATATTTATTTTTTTTGGAAAAAAAAAAATAAAAAAGAAAGAAAGAAAGTTTTGTCAAAAGTAGAATCAATCAATTGACAAGTTTTAAGGAACCTTTCAAGAAATGAGTTTTTGTTGATGTCCAAAACGATCGTCATTTTTTAATGAGAAACTTTGTAGAATAAAGATGATTAAAAGCATCGAAATTAGTACTTTAATACATATTATGACGCTTTGTCCAATAAAGTAAGAAAGATAATATAAATAAATTAAGAGTGAAAAATGTAAAAAGAGTTACATTTCTCACCTTTATAAAAGCTCTCGTCTTATTTACAAATATATAAATAGTATAGTTACTAAACCGTAGAAATTTTGGAATCTGCATACTAGTTTTGCCATGAAAACGGTAGAAATTATTAGGCAAATTTTTTCACCGCGTCATTTACTATTTTAACCAATACTATTATGCCAAATCATAATTTTGTGTAAATTTTTTGTTGAAGATTGACTTGCTTTGAGGATCTTGGGATAAAATGTGGGGAGTCTAACCTTGGCTTTTTGTAATTTGTTTTATGAAAAATCTTAATTAAATAATATACATCTATGTTATTCAACTCTAATAAGAGAAGAGTTACAACTTACAATACTAAATATGGAAGCTTTAATTACTATTAGAATTCGGTATACTCATTTTTCTTTTTTAAAGTTAAATAGATAAATTTTTTTATAAATTAAATAATATACTGCTTCTCGAGCGCTTTTACTCCTCAGACTCGCTCTTCTCCTATTCCTAAACGTAGTAAACCCCTCCCTCCTTACTTTGTCAGTCGAGTGGCTGTGCTGCTTTTAAGCTTCCAGTTTACTTCCCTTTCCTTTGAGATTTTCTTACAGTTCGAAGGCTAACGGTTGTTCCTCAAGAAGTAGAAGGAAACAAGTGAATGAATGGAGGAATTTGTCTAATCCTGTGATCCAGTTTTTGGGTGTCTTCTCTCCTGGGGCTTCCCGAAGAGCACCTAACGAAGGAAGGAATAGAGCTATGAAGACATGGAATACAATAGTATACGGATATGACACGATCAGTTTTAAAAAATAAAAATAAAAAGTACAATAGAACACAATAAATTTTTTTTTTAATGTTTTTTATGTAAAAGTATTCAATGTAAATTTAATATTGATACTAACATTAATATTATTATTATATTATAAATTATATTTAATTGATTTTACTAACATGAATATATTTTTTCATAATTTATATAATCATCAATCATATTATTACAATTGTATTTAAATATTTGATTCAATAATATGTACATGTACTCTTTAAAGGAGTTGAATTTGAATTCCCTCTTTTCTCAAATAAAAAATATATATATTTTTAATTTAAAAATTACTTTATACCATTATTAAATTATTTATTCTTTAATTTAAATTTATTTATTTTATTTATTTAATATATATTTACTATAAAAAAATATAAATTGATTATTATATATATTAAAACAAAAAAAAATTACTAAACCCTCGTTCGTGGGATTGGGACCACTCCTTTTCACCCTCCCCACTTTTATCTCAGCTCTTTCTCTTTCTCATTTTTCTTTTGTCTTCTTCTTTATCCTGTACAGTGCAAGCATCAGTGATTCTCTAAGCCTCGGGTTTTATCCTCTCCTCCTTGCAGACTTACAACTTGATTTTGCATCGCACTGGAGCTTAAACGTGCTCGAGAATGGAGCCTCCATATTCTTCAACCTTCAACAATTCAATAAATTAAAAGGTAATATTTGAATCTAAATTTCGAATTCAATATCTTTATTTCTTTGTTGTTTGGTTTTGATTTGTTTGTGTCTGGGTATTTGCTTAATTGAAGAGGGTTTGTTTAATTTTTATGTGGGTTTTACGATTATACAAAATTTTAAGCAAAAAATCCATCATCTCGTATTCTTCCCATGTACGGGGATTTCCCGCGTCCGTTCTTCACAGGAATAGAGTAATGGCCGTACCACTTTCTTAATAGATAGAATAGATGTTGCGGATCAGCTGTTTACACTTACAGCAAATAGGAAATAGGAACAGTTGTGTGGAAGGTCTTCCTCGGCCTTTGCTTTCTCTTCTTAGCCTATTCTTCACCAAGCTTGAAGGAAAGAGCCAACATGTCATTCAATGTATGCTCTCGAAGGAGCTCCTTCTCAAACCAATTCGTACCATGTTTACTTATAAGCTAAGCCAGACAGGACGGTCTTGAGTAGAACTCTCCTTGAAGGCTTTCGGGGGTTGGAAGCCCCCTTAGCCCACGCAGCGATAGGACATCTAATCTTTCGTTTATGATGAAGATTAAGTAAAATCAAATATGATGCCTATATCTTATTTACTACTAGTATAAGATATGATTCATGAAAAGAGTCCGACAACAGTCTTTTTGTTAGTAGCTACTAGCTAGAGTAGAAATTTTGTAAGTGCTTTTAGCTCAGAAACCACAAAGACAAACACACGAAGGAATAGTCTAACTCATAAATTATAAACTAATCAAAGAAAACTCTTGGAGATATGGGATGCTTGTCTAGTTTTCATTGGAAAGGAATCGATAGAATATTCCTTGTCTTCCACTTGACATAGTTTGACACGCGATATACCTAATTGGCTTTAAATCTATAGTTGTAGAAATAATATCAAGAGAACAAGCACGTGAGAAATCAAACGCCTAATTAGAACAATTAAGAGATAGAGGCTCAACAAAACATCTTTTTTCTAAGTTAGGACGGAGCTGGTGAGTGCGACTGGTCGAGAAAAGTTTCATCAAGTAGCTGGATACAAATAAGCCAGTAAAAGACAAGTAAAAGCCAGTGAATGAGAAGTAGTAAGGGTACGACGAAGTCAGTGAAACACATAAACGAGGACAAATCACATGGTTTTGTACTAGTCAACTTTGAGTTGTTGAGTGAAAATTGTTCTCTCTTTTAAGAAAAGGGTTTTGAAGAACCCTAGCATATTATTAAAAATAGAGTAATCTCTGATGTGCATTTTATTATTGGCTCCTATTCTGCTCTATTATTGCGTCCTATTCTTGAGGTGTGATTGGAGTTTGGTTAGCTTATGATTTATGAGTTGGACTGTTACTTCATGTGTTTGTATTTATGTGGTTTCTAAACCAGGAGCAAGTAAATTTTCAATTCTATTCATATACTATCAAATAATAGCTAGCTACTAACAAAAGGGATTATTGTCGGACTCTTTTCATAAATTTTGTCTTATACTAGTAAATAGTATAGGAGCATTATATTTTATTTTACTTTCTCTTAAATTTGTGGATAGAGATTTTAAATATAATAAAAGAGGTAAACAATTTACAATTATTATTAATTAAACTTGCTTTTTATGATCCTATTTATCTCTGGGCTGTCAAGTGGCCTGCATTCTTCAATGAAAGTCCACAGGAGGGTCGAAGCACAACAAGTCTACCCTATAATACAAAGAAAGGTTAGGTACTAAATAACTCGTGGACTACTAGCCTAGGGTCGAAAGGACACATCAATTCCTCTTATGGAAGCGAGGTGTGTGGGACAAACTATTTTGCTAAGAGCTGCTAGAAAATAGGCTCTTTACAATTACGATCTGTAGCCGTCTTCGATGCTGTACAAAAAGTGAAAATCAATAGGTTAGGACTTCTCATTTACTAGAACGCAATAATAGAGCAGAATATGAGCCAATAATAGAGTGCATATTAGAGAGTATTTTCCTTTTAATAATAAGGCAGGGTTTTCCAAAGTCTCTTTCTTAAGAGATAGAGTAATCCTTACTCGACACTTCAAAACTGACCAGTAAAAAATCATGTGATTCGTCCTTATTTATGTACCCATTGACTTCTTCATACCTTCACTAATCGTTCACTAGCTTTTACTTGTCTTTTACTGACTTATTTATACTTAGCTACATGATAAAACTTCTCTCGTTCAATCGTCATTAGCCAACTTCGTCCTAGCTTAGAAAAAATATGTTTGGCTGAATTTCTATCTCTTGATTGGTCTGATCAGACGCTTGCTTTTCTCGCGTGCTTGTTCTTTTGATATTATTTCTGCAACTATAGATTGGGAGCCAATCAGGTATCACATCATGTCAAACTGTGTCAAGTGGGAGACAAAAGAAATATTCCGCTGATTCCTTTCCAACGAGAACTAGACATGCATCTCATATTTCCATGTGCTTTTTTTGGTTAATTTATGATTATGAGTTGGATTGTTCATCCATATATTTGTCTTTATGTGATTTCTGAGCTAAGAGCACTTAGAATTTGAGTTGTCTAGTTCTATCAAATTTTTGTTAATCCTCATATATTATCAAATAATAGCTAACTATTAACAAGAGGAATGTTGTCTAATCTTTTCATGAATCTTATCTTATACTAGTAAATGGGGTAGGGACATTATATTTGATTTTACTTTATCTTCAATTTGTGTTTGAGATTTTAAACATAATTAAAAAAGGTAAACAATTTACAATTATTATTAATTGTACTTACATAAGAGTTTATTACGATTTTATTTATCTTTGAGCCTGTCAAGCCTGCTTTCTTCGATGAAAGCCCACAGAAGGGCCAAAGCACAACAAGCCTATCCATTATCAAAGCAGGCTTAAGTCCATGAAAGAAAGCTCGCTGGATCTATCCAAATTCAAAGCCCACCAAAGATGATTCTCTTAAGACAAATGAAGAGTGCTTGAAGGTGCGTGATCCAAGGGTTGTTCCTGACCAATGGCCAAGCATTATCTCATATTGTAGTAACTCTGATGACACCAAGGTACGTGTTGAGCAGTGATTGCAAATTCAAATTCCTTTATTGAGGTGCAAATTGTATTGCTAATAAATGTTAAAAATGTGGAAACATGTTTATATATGCCATTTGTAGAAGCGTTGTGCTACAAATAGGACTAACCCTTTAAAACAAAGGGGTGGACATTCATCAGGGACCAAGAGCTAAGATGAATGGACATTATCAGATTGTGGACAAGAGGTATTCATGCATTATAGAAACCGCAGAACCATAAATGGATACTGAACTGTTAATTTTCGTGTTTCCCTTTTGACACAAAGTTCTCAATATAGTGATTTTTCTAGGTTTCTGTTTTGCATTTACGCATTTCGCATCTCTATAATATGCTACTATGCATTTAGGTCATGTACTGAGTTGATGATGTTGATATAATTATAGGAGTCACAAGAAAGACAACAAAGTGCTAAGATGTTGGACAGCTTCCGGTATGAAAATCCCATGCTCCTTAACTTATGTGGAATTCTCTTTCCTGACAATCAGAAGTCTGTTTGGAGTGGCCCTCATTCATTGGTTCAAAATCGGGGTTGTTCTCGAACTAGTCCGATTCATGCAGCTATTGAGACTTTCATGAAATAGATTAGTTTTAGGATGCCTTCTATGGTATATGTTGTGGTTCCTTTGTCAAGAGGATTTGACATAACCCTGGAAAATCTGTCTAGGTAAAACAGGTGATTTGCCTGTGCAATGCAGGTAAGTCTATTTTACAATTGTAAATTAGTAGATGGCAAGCACAAGAATCATAGGCACTAAACAAAATCTACATTTTCCCATTCAATCTAAGTCTAATTTTCCTTTCTCTAATTCCTCTGGTTCCACCTTTTATCATATAATTATGGTCTCTCATTCTATAGATGAAGTGTTAGATCTTTAAAATAAGAATTTAGGTGAGGTGAGAGGGTGTGCAAAACTATGATATTAATTAATTTACAGCATAAAGCTTAATCATGTCCATTAATTTTTTTTGAGACTTGCTTTCTAGAGCAGGAGCGAGAAAGGATTACGATGCTGAATATAAACAAAAATATAATGGTGAATATAAATCCATAAATAGGATATCACAAAGTACAACAAATAATAATGAAACTCCCATCTATGTGCTAAGATAATAAAAATAATGGCAACAGAAAGCACAAACACTGCTCACAAATAGGAAATGAAGTGAAATAAATGAGTGAAACTCTCTAACACCTCCATGGTAAAAAGAAGAAAGCTGAAAGGATGACATTGACATCAGATCAATGCAAAACCCAAACTGGCATATTCTCAAGGACTGGTAGTTGAAGGTGGTGGAGAGAGGAATGGAATAGAAGGAATTGTAATTGGTATTGTGGGGATTGAAGGCAAGCTTGGCAATGGTGGCAGCGTAGCCCTTGGGACAGTAGGCAAGCTTGGAATGCTAGGAATTGGAGGTAGCGAGCCAGGCTGAGGTAACGTTGGCTGTGTCGGCTGCGGCAGTGTTGGAATAGATGGCAATGGTGGCAGCCCTGTTGTTGGCAAAGGTGGTAACTGTTGAAGACGACGAGCTGCTAGGCCAACATTAATGGTGGAAAATGTCAGCGCCACGAAGAAGGCTAAGATGAAGCAATTGAAAGAGGCCATTTTCTAGTAATTCCAATGTATGAAAACAAAGAGTGGAATCTTAAATTCTTTTATGTGCTGAGTGGAGAAAAACCAAGGCTGGTGCTGAGTTTATATTAACCAAAATCCATGGGGGTTGGCTTATCAGGTAGGTAATTTCGCGTTCAACTCTTTTGAGAAAAAATGTAATGTATAGATCAAATTTGACTGTGTTGTTGGTTCACCACCTTTTCCATTTTCAACTCAGCAATTGTCAAATATAGTTGTGGTTGGCTAGATAATTATATTGGTAGGTTGTCTAACACTATAGTTCTGGAATATAGGCAACCGGCTGGCCCCAATATAGAACAATATCATATTAGTTTGCCACGACATCAATCAAAATGATAATTTTTGCCCACCTCTTTGTTAAAAAGGGCGATTGCTTGCCTGATTTAAAATTTTGGATGTTTAGTTTATTGATGCAAAGACTATTAGACTGCGTCCAACATGATTAATTATTAAACGAAAGCCAAAAAAAAAAATTATAATTTCGTCTCCAAATGTTAAATATATAAACACAATTCATTTGAGAACACCAACAAGTAGCCTGACCTTGCATGGAATTCAGCAGAAGATTGAAATATATACTTGAACTGTTATTATGTCCAACAAAGATTATTATCAGCAAGACACAAAGGAGGCATCAAATAAAGATAGATGTTTATCAAATTATTATCTCCCTCAGACTGTATCAATGGACAGGTCAATCTCAGGCTTACTAGAGTATGCATCAGAATCTTCCAAACTTGAAGTACTCTGTTCCTTCTCTCTGACTGATGGGAAATAAGGAGTTGGAGGTACCTCAGAAACATGGAGTTCATCTAAAGTTCTGTTTGGTGACTTTGCCTACATATACAGCATCTTTGAATAGTTGAGAAAATCTGAAAGATGGAAAATTCAGATCATCAGGAGTTAGAAAATCATATATGTGTATGTATGTCATGAATTTACATGCATGTAGGTGTAGGTATTTTTGAAGGTCTGGATGATTCAGGGATTATGTTCAGAGAGTGCTTGGGATTTTCTGTCATTTCATTTAACTTTTTCTTTCAGTTTCTCAACCTCCAATCAACCCTTCCGAACGGTAAAGTTATGGGTTTTAAAAAGGTTTGATTTGAGAAGTGCTTGTACTTTGGAGGGTTTTAAAAAGGGTTTTGACTTGGGAAGTGCTTCTACTTTGGACCGTATTTATACTGTTCAATCCAAACCATGAACCCTTTATTAATTCCTTTTTTTTTTTTTCAGATAGTATGTATTTTGTTAGTACTATTATTGAATTTTCTTTCTTTTTGGGGGAATTTACATCTGATTTACGACTAATATACAATATTGTTCTCCTTGAAAGAAAAAAAATGCATGAACCATAGAAGAAACTATGTTACAAAACTCATTCAACTCAAATATATGTCTAACATAAGTTTTCACCAACTCCTATATTTGTCTATCTCTGTGAAATATGTATCAAACAACATAAAAAAATAAAAGAATCAAACAACATAGAAGAAAAATATAGAAACAAAATTACTAGTTCCAAACTTTGAATAAATTACTCCATCAAGATTCAAAGATTATGTTTTTGTTGATGTAGAAGGTACTTCATTGATCAATCTACCTTCTAATCAGATAGCAATCTTCATATTTATTAGCTTATTCGGCACTTTAAAGGAACAGAATTTGACGGTCAAATAAATTAACTATTTCAGAAATGAACCATACTCCAACAAATGCTAATTCAAACTCACTGCTTGTCAACTAAAATGCCGAATTAGATTAAAAAAAAAAGGGCAATATAGAAAAAAGAACTTTAAAGCAAAAAACAGAAGAACAGAAGAACCCCCTGGCTGATCTTAACTAGTAAATAGTTGAATGGCTATGGTGAAGGGACTGAAGGAAATGTACTTTCTTTTGGGTTCTTTACAGCAATGCTCTTCCGAGTGCAGCCATTAAGGGATAGATTTTTGGTGAGATTGATGAGGGATGTTGCATCTGCAGTTTTCTTGGTCCTCAAGTCTTCTTCCACTTTCCTCTCTCCTGCTTTTGTTTGCTTCTGGATAAAGAGATTAACCCCAATATCAAACTATGAAGTAAGAAATTATAAAATTAATAATGCTTGGGGGGCGGGTAGATGAGGGGATATTTTGACAAGTTCGGGAGACCACAAAGATATATGAATATAAACATGATAACATTAATGGACATAAAAGAGATTAGGTTTGGTACCAGCAATTTGAACAAAACAACCATTGATTGCAATAACAATGATGTGTGTGTTTGAGAGTGAGAGAGTGAGATCTTACGGTCAAATCATCTTCCATGTATCGTAGAGTAGCGGACTTGTAATTCTTTTTCGCATTAAGAGTCTTCTCTCGGTTTTCATAAAATCCGAAGTCATCTAACAATGATGATTTTTCTGAATAACCTTTAAAAATGTTCAACATTTCTAAGCCTTGCTTGAGACCAATCTGCAAATTGCAACAAGAATAATATTAGTCTTTATCGACAATCACAACAATCATAAAACAACATAAATTTTCTAATACTACCAACCAATGAATTACACGATCTTTGTTTTAGAAAGCTGCATAACGAGTTCATTGAATGATTTGCTTAATAATTATCAAACAATTTGTTTTAGCTCTACAACATTTTAAACACTTTTCCAATGAACAGCAATCCTTTTGATTCATTATGTAAAAGGTGGAACAAAAGGACAAGAGGGAGTAAGATGGGAGAGGAAGGAAGAGAAGAAAAGGCTTCATTAGCCCTTTCATATATTTTTGTAACCATTTGCATGCACAATGTGTTGATTAAACTTTTATTTGCCCCTCAGTTTCTTCCCAATAAATTATTTCATAACACATCAAAGCAAGAAACAAAACCCACAAAGTTCAATGACTTTCAGCATACACAACCATACACTGTAAAATGTTGTCAAGCAAGAGAAGTAACCAAAATACCTCTTGAGTGTCTCTACTATAAGTTACAGGTCTGTTCTCATTGTTTTCTAGGATAATGTGGCACAACTCCCTGTTAGAGATATCTTTTATAACATGCCACTTAACAGGGAAGAAACCATTCCACTTGTCCAGTTGCCAGAAGTCCATATCTTTATTGAAGTCCACCTTCCCAATCATCTCAGCTAAGCCAACAAACTGTCCACTTCCATTAACCTGAAATTACAATGTCAAGAAACAACATAAGAATTCATAACATACATGTAAACCTATATTACTCAGACTCGAGTGTGAGTGTTGGACATGGGTATGTGTCCAACACAGGTATGTTTGATTTATTTTAAGTTTTTTTTATGTATTTGGAGGGTCCTTGGAGGATCATATCCTCATACCAATGTCTAAATATGCATCGGACACGGGTGTCGGACACGGGTACTTCAAGAAAAATGAAGTGTCGGAGCATCATAGATGCAGACGGCATCAGAGGGATTAACAGCAAGTTACCAACCAGATAAAATAATCCACAGTAAGTAATCTGCTGAAGTGTCTAAAATAAATAAATATAAAAGAACAAAGAATGCCATGATTGCAGCAGCCATTTATAAATACACACAGAAATAAGAGATAAACATATATATTTTCATTTCTGTTATTCAAATATTTCAGCAGACACAACCTACTTATAAAAGGATTTAAATATGTGCTGATGCAAATTAAAAAAAGCAGCTTATTAATTAACTACAAGTTAAAGACTGTAAATCTCAAATCTGTATGGCTCCATCATAATGGTCAGATAAAACTACTACTATTGATAATATTAACTAATTAAACCACGAAGATAAATTGTTATAGAATGAGAAAACTTTGATAGATTGGGGGAAATGCCAACAAGATATGGAAATTCTTGCAAAAGTTATGTTTTCAGCTCACCGAGAAAAAGAGAAAGATTGGACATTTAGTGCTAGTCTCACTTTCTCTAGTTTCTGCTTCATGGAATGCTGCATCTAGCTTCCTATTGCCATTCGGAGTACTTGACCACACGTCATACTTCATGGATTTGTGGACATCATCCTCACTGTAGGACTTAATGACAAAGAACTTTGCATTTTCATACTCAGTTTGGAAATCTAGTAGGTTGTATTTATCTTTATATAAATTAACTCCTAAGTCTTCCTTCTTGACAGAAGAGTCCAAATGGGCAGCCCTATTAGAGGCCCTTGGACCTCGAGTTAGTTCAGCTGAGTTTTGAAAGTCAACATCTCTGTTGGATTTCTTATATCTATCATTTTGATTCCATGCTCTCCCATTTGGTCTGTAGTTCATAGGACCATTATTTTGGGAAAGACCTTGCTTTTGGTCGTTAAATGAAGGAGATTTTCCAGCTGGGTAGTATCCCCTATAAGATCCTGCTGATAGATCAGAACCCAAATGAGGCCCCTGTAACATGAATTCAGATAATCAAAACATTGAGATCCCCAGGAGCAAAAAAAATGCAAATATTTGAAAACCCTTAACTACAGCCTAATGACCTTCAAATTAAATTCAAACAAATGAATTGCATCATGAAAGCAGAACTTTATGACATGATATAAATCCTATAATAATCTAGAATACTAGATATATGCACACCCACTATGTGGGTGGAAGAAAAAAATATCATATGAAAACATATTGTTTAAAAAAAAAAAAAAAAAAAAGGGTTACGTATGCATGTTGTAGTTAAAAAGAAGTTATGTAATGGGTAGTTTTTTAAAAAAAAAGTCGATGATTTTTTTCAAAATAAAAAGTATATAAAAAATTGAAAAGACATCAATATCCTTATTATATTATTTGATATAGTAATTTTTTTTTTTTTGTACTTTCATTAACTGAGTTGACGTCACTTGACTCGTGATACCACTCAGTCAGCCACATTATATATGGTATAGATAGATAATGAGAAGAGAGGTATTAGAAAGAAAATAGTACAATTACAGAAGGAGGAGGGAAGAAACTACTAGCTTTCCCTTCTGGTTTGCAGAGCAACACCAGATAAATTGACAATGGGTAGCATAAGAAAGGCCAATGTCCATTAAGAAAGTGTGGCCATGTATTAATTAATCATTATTTTGGGGGTAAATTTCATCAAGTATACCAAAAAGAACTATTCAAATAGATGTTTCATCTATAACATTCTGAATTATCTTTGTAATATACTAATATAAACCACTTGTTAATGGTATATGCAAGAGCAGCACTATTCTTGTATTATAAAAAAATACTTTGAAACAAAGAGCCCAGCAAAAACTAGGAATAAAATCAAGCAATAGCTTTGCTAATAAAAAGATTTTTCTTTCCATAATGAATGAAACCCCAAACACTTAAGTACCTTGCTTAGTGGTTTGTTAGGCTGCGTATAAGTAGATTTCGATAATTTAGTACCAAAGCCATTTGATTTCATAGAGTTGAACCCATTCGACTTTGCAAAAGCAGAACCGGAACCATATTTTACATTTCCAAAACCATCAAAGTTTCCATTTGAATCGTCTCCAGCATATGTAGAATCCCATGAGTAACAAGGCATGGCTTCTGATCCATAGGAAACAGGAGGCTGAAAATATCCTGATGAAAAATATGGTTGTTGACCAACGCATTGTCCATCAACACCCATTAGAGTCCCAGTTGCATATGGGTTATAGCCAGGCAAATAGTAGACCAAGGAACCATTTTCCAATTGCATACCCTGGAGCAACAATCCAATAAAAACCAGAACAGTCACCATATTGAATTTGTAATTCCACATTACTGGTAAAGTGAAGATGCAATAAAATGACATCAATATGAAGGATGATGGCATAACCAAAATGTGCACTGAAGGAACTAGCAGAAGAACATACTGTATGTGAACCATCAGTATGAAAATAACCCTTATCATCAGATTGAGTGAATGACCCATCATATCCTGCAAAAAACCTTCCAGTTAATGTTCTTTTACAAAATTAAATAGAACTGCTTAATAGTTTTATCTTAAACCAAGGTAAACCAAACGGAAAAAAAATGACACATCTGCACGATAAATTTAGCATGTTATTCCAAACATAATAAGACTAAAGCCACTTTGGCATGCAAATGCACTATCTAATGGATTGCAGCGATTAAAAATAGAAAGAAAACCTAATCTCATCTGCAATTAAACCCATAGCTATGCTGACTCTAACATGCCATGCTTCAGTGTGAAGAACTGTTATATAATCTAACCTGGATAGTAATAATTGTAAAAGCTAGTAGGTTGATTGACACCAGGCTCTCCAACCAAGTCTTGATGACTCTCACCTTTCACTCCAGAAGAAGCATATGTTGAAGAAGATATCATGGAAGTCAAATCAGATGCCATTCCAAGTTTTCCAGAAGGCTGGAAACATCAAAAAATGCCCAAAGTGAATACAAGAAAACAAAAAGATTAAAAACATTTCTCTTGCATCATCCCTCATTACCCCCAGCATGCACTGTAGTAGGTTACAATGAAACAACTTTTCATGAAAACTAAAATGCATTTCAAACAGGAAACATAAACTTCTGTAATACTTCACAAGATTCTTTTTCTTTCACTTACAATATGAATTTACAGTACATAAAAGTGTAGCAAGAAAGTGGTATTTCAGCACGTTTTTATAAAATGAAATGGAAAGAGAAAAATTGCATAATTGTCCCCAACACATGATTTTCATAATTTTAAAATAACATAAAAGAATAAGAATCTACAGAGCATGTTAATGCACAGAAGTTAGACGCTTTGCTAAAGCAAAAACAGAGTTCAATTTTGAAACAAATTCTAGATAAACGAAAGTTTAGAATAATTAATTCATGACATACCACATCCTGCTCAGCCAATTTGGCAACAGCTTCAGACTTCAAAACCACACTGATAGGTTCAGCTAAATTATATGGTTAAGTAATATCATCAGAGAATCACATAACATTCAGAAAAACAGATTACACAATCACAATCAATCCAGGTCAAAGCATGACTTCTGGCGCAAAATTGAGAAAATAACTGACTTATGACATCAAGATGGAAACTTTCAATGCATGAAAATGCTGCTTCTCATAATCAAATTGGTATCATGAGGCTGATTCAGATAATAGTATTGATGGGATTTTGTCAATCTACCAATTCCATCCACCATAAGTAAGATGCCAAACAAATTTCTTAATCCCCACTGATACTTACTCGCCACTCTCAAACTTAAAACATTATAAAGTTGAGGTAATCCGCAATCTCTAAGCTGTATAAAAGAGAATTTTGGTCAATAACAGTCAACCTATAAACATCATAAAGCATCCCAAATTCAAAAGCACTCGCCAAATTGCGTACAATAAACAAATAATCAGAACTGAAGCAAAGGATACGATTCTCCATGGTCTTTTCACCGGCCATTATCGAAATATCAAACAAATCTTCAAAAACCCAATTGACCTAAGAATTAAAAGGAGAAACAGAAAAGACCAAAAGGATTATTAAAGTTGAAGTTGCCGTCTTTTTTTAGAAGTACAACTTTGATTCCAATATATCAACCAATAAAGGAAAGGAAAATACTTAATAATATTACTCTATTTATAAGTCATGGTCATAGTCTTAGCGCTTAAGGTATCTCTCAATTATTTATTATATTAAATAATTATTTAAAAATCAAATATATCAATATTTATCAAATTAAAAAGAATAAAGATTAAAAAAAAAAAAGCGCATTAAAATGTGACCAACTGAACGTTATAACACATAAAATAGGTGTGAAAGAAAGAGATTCAATTCTTTTCTCATGAATAGACAGCAAAAGATTCTCTTTTTAAAGTAAAATATATCTTTTATTATTAAAAAAGTTCTAAAATAATAAATAAAATCAATTTATTTAGACCAAAAAAATAGAAGAAAAAAAAAAATATATATATATATATATATATATATATAGTCCATTTACGATGCTTGTGGGAGAAAAAAGAAATCAAAGCATAGATATTTTGAGGGAGAATAGGAATTTTGAATAATCTTACAACTAGAAAAAAAAAATAAGAACTTTTACTTTCCCCAAGAAAAGAAAGCTTCGTTTTCCACCGCCAAAGAAATTAACCTAAAAAGAAAACCAAAAATTTCCAAGAAAATAACTTTTGATTTAAAGAAAACATTACAAAATTTTCGTAAAATTTAAAAACATAACAGTTTTGCTAAAAAAAAAAAAAAAAAAAATTAAGGATAACTTAAAATTTTAAAAGTTTTTAAGGGAAAAGAAAAAAAAGAAAGAGAAGAGGTTCGAGAAGTTAAGAGAAGCAGAAATCGAAAGCAAACCTAAGGAGCGTGGATCGATACCCACCTGAAAAGACCGGACCCGATCTGATGGATCGGGCACCCGCTATGAAACCCGCTTTTGATTGAAGAAAAACAGAGGTTTTCTTTTGTTCTTTTTTCGACAGGGTGTGAAGTAGTAAAGAAAGAGTGAGAGCGAAGGGCTTTTAAAAGTGGAGGAAAGATTCCGTTATTTTTTCTTACGGTCAAGATGGAATTGGAAAAACATGGACGGAAGTGATTAGTTCTGAGTTTTAGAAATAAGGAATTGTGACCGTTGGATTAGAGTCGAGTCAATGTCGAAGTCGCAAGATAAGTGCCAAGAGAATGTGTTGTTTGGGAATTGAGAAACTACTTTTTTATTTACACGTTGAGCTGGCGGTGCGGCGCGATTGAATTTCTTCCATCTTTTTTTATTATTTAAATATAAATATAATTTGGATAATTTTTTTTATAAATAAATTCCACTGAATTTAGGAATACACCAAGAAACATATTTTTTTTCATTAACTTCCCATTTTGTTTTGTCACTTTTGTGTGTTTTTTTTAATGTGAATCCAATCAATCCATTTACTATAATGCTTGAATAAAAAATGTTCATTTTCTTTTATTGCATCTTTTTTTGTTTGCTAGTGAATTATATATTATGATATTCATGCTTGAAAATTGAAAACTACTAAATTTAGATTTTTTTTTTTCGGGGAAAAGGGATTCGAACCTTGGTATTGAGCAATAGAAAACATGCACCAATTGAATCAAATGCTCGAGTACATCTCTACTATTATAAAATGAATGGCTGTGTTAGTGTCACTGAATCAAGTGACACCAATTTAGTTGATAAAATTATCAAAAATTAATTTTAAAAATAATTATAGATTAGAGATATTAATATCTTTTAATAATTTTTAAAACGTAATTTTTATTTTTAAAACTTACAAAAGTTATCTATTTTTATACTAAAAACTACTTAAAAAATAATTACTTCTGTTAAAATAAACTAGCTACCCACATGGTGGGTGTGACAAATTCTAGTTTAGACTTAATTTCATTAAATAAGTGAAGTAAAAATTTAGTTGAACTGTAGAAATGTAGAAAAAATGCATTAAATTCTCCAAAGATATTACACCATATTAAATTATGGATTTAATAATGAAAAATCATAATTAAAATATCAAAGGAGTCAATAATTTTGATATATGGCAAGAGTTTCTGTATAATCATAACGAAAAATCATAAATAAAGCCACATTGCTTATTTATTTAGGTACTAAAGTATATTACACTATTAGTTATTAGGTTCGGACAAAATCTGAGATGCCTCCGACCGTCTTCAAAAAAATTACACTGTTAATTAAAAAAAAAAAATAATGCATATATAACTTATAAGGTAGGAGCCTTAGACAATGGGTCAATGGCCCATTGTTAAGTGAAAAACAGTTCAATGGTGCAAGCTGGCCCAATAAGGAAGAATGTAGTTTCTACTTGCTAGGCTGGCCCATAGAAAAACATTCTCAGCGTCTGGATGGGCTTGACATGTATCAGTCTTTTAATTCGTTTGTGAAATTAAGAATAAATTTATCTTCTATATATTAATAACGAATTCAAATGTAAAACAACAAAGATATAAAAGTAATTATTAAAATTATAACAATCGAAACGAACCCAAACAAAACTATTAGTATAATTCTTATTATTAGATTTGTCGATTGGACGGGTCGAGTTGAGTTTGGATCGAACCAATTCGAATTCTAGGTATTTTTGGTTCAAGTCATCTCAAGTTCGAATTTTTTGAGTTATAGTAGTCAATACTCGACTTATTTAGATTTGGATTATTTTAGATTCAATATATTAAAATTTAAAATTGAATAAAATTATATTTAAACAAATTATTTTTGGTGGAGTAAGATTTTTATTAAACGATTTGGGGTTGTAAATAAACTACTACTATTTACTAATTTGTTTTTAAATCAAACTTTATTGCAATGTGGGGAGCACTCACTTTATTTGCTTTGCTCCTTTTGAGATACATCCAAATTCAATGTTTTTTTTTGCTTCAGATTTTGCCTTCGAAGTTGGTTCTGCTACATCAATTGCTAAAGTATTAATACAGGAGAAACAATTTATCTTGTTATAATCTTCACTTTTCTGATGATAATGCTGATGCCTTGTTCTTGGATGATGAGTTATTATTGCAGCTAGATTTGGACCAGCTGAATTCCAACAAAAAATTTATATATTATGAATTTTAAAGAGGAAGAAATGAAGTCTCAAAATTGATAATTAGACACCAAAAGAAAATTATGAAAATTTTAACTACTAGATTAGACCCCCGCGCGATGCCGCAGAAATCAAATGTTAAATATACGATGACAACATTTCTAAAAACAAAAATTAACAATTAAACAAAAAAAATAATATTTTTTAAAATAGCAAAAGAGAACTGTCATAACAATTTAAAGTTATAAACAATTTATAAAGTCAGCTTAAAAGATAAATCTAAGTGAAACAAATTTTATCCTAAATTGAACCACAATGACAAACTATGTAAAATATAAAATGAATTGAGACACGACACGAACATAACATAGAAAAAATAATTAAAAAACAACACGAAAAATTCAATAAGAATACACGAACATGTAAAAATATACATAAAATGAATTATTAACGTGTAAAAATTTATAGTACTTTATATATATTATTAACGTGTAAAATCTTATAATACTTTGAAGGGAAAAAAAACACGAACACGTCAAGAATACACAAATTTTTCTCTAAATCGAATCACTATGACAAATCATGCAAAATATGTCATGAATTGAGATACGACATGAACAAACAATTTTTTCTCTAAATTGAATCACAATGAAAAACTATGTAAAATATTAAATGAATTGAAACACGACACGAACATAACATAAGAAAAAAATAAGTAAAACACAACACGGAAAATAACATGAACACAAACACAAAAATGAAAAATAATTAAAACACAACACAAAAAATAACATGAACACGACACGAATATACGAACGTCTAAAAATATACATAAAACGAATTATTAACGTATAAAAATTTATAATACTTTGAAAAAAAATGAACACGAACACTTCACAAACACAAAATAAGAAAAATAACACAACATAAAAAATAACACAAACACAATACGGATACACGAACATTTAAAAATATACATAAAATGAATTATTAACGTGTAAAAATTTATGTAAATTTATAATATTTTAAACAAAAAAAACACGAATACACAAATTTTTATCATTTTTTCTCCTTCCTTCTTTCCTACCATCTTTCTTTTCTTTTCCTCCCCTCACAAACTAAAAAAAATGGGGCCCACCAAAAAAAAATAAAAATTTGACAAGTGAGTAGGCTAACTTTGCATCAAAAACTATAAAATTTATCTTTAGGATTTGCTATAGAATTGAGAATAAAGTTCCAAGCTTCTAATTAATCTCACCATAGAACAACTAACATTGACATTAGGATCACGTTTCGACGTTGGTTTATAGAAAAAAAATGAAAGAATTTTTTAAAATAAAAAAAATAATCAGTATTTGCAGTTTTGCACCAGTAGTTAGAGAAAATTCTCAAGTTCAGAAATGATATATGATGTTAAATATATCTTATAAAAATGATTAAACTATAGATAATTTGCATGTTTAACATTTATTTTTCTAAAATTAGATGACATCGTGAAATAAAATAAGTAATCGAATTGAAACACATGTTTTAGATTTTCTCTAAACAATAAATAATAAGTTATTATGAAAATGTTAAAAGGCATATATCTCCATTTTATATATTATAGAAAATTAGAAAGTCATCATTCCTTTAGCTAAAGATCATATGTTTTCCGCCACATTTTAATTATAAAAAAAAAACTTAAAAGCATGAGTCATTATTGCTACTTATTAGATGTGCTTAGGCTAGATCAGATTCGACTAATTTTTGTTGCTTTCTTATACTCAATCGATTTATTCGAAAATTTATTTTATTATTTAAAATATTTTTTATATTTTTATAATTACATTTAAATAAAAATATATTTTATTATTTAAGTTCGACCCGAATTATCATCCAAACCGGACCTCTATTGCTTACTAATATACTAATTTTTAATCAAATATATATGCACAAGTGCAATGATAATATACTAGTTTTTTTTTTGGCAGATACACAGGCTGGCCAATTATTATGCTGCTTTGCCTTTGAGCATGCCACAAACAACAATTATGATTTCAAACATTTTAGAGACAAAAGAAAATTTTAATTTAAGTAAAATATAAAACAAAATCAAATGTAGAATCTATATATAGAATATATAATACAAAGGGGGTGTGCATGCGTGACCCCATATTTTAAGATTGCAAGCTCTCTCTAACTATAGGGCACCCCTTAGAAAAAGGAAGTGCATCCATTGATTAATTATTCCTAATTCTATATATTTTTAGTCACCAAATCTCTTCCTAAATCTAATGTGAAAATATATGAAAGAAAAAAAAAAGATTTATACTTTGCAAATAGCAAACTATAACAACAAATTTAAAACACCATAAAAAGTGGGAAAAAAAAAAAGTTTTCAAGTTCCTTAAACTCAAACAAAGATCTCATTTATTTTTAGGGTAACTTTTCTCTTTTTCAAGATTTTTTTTGTTGATGGTGAAGGAGCGAAGAAGATGAAGTTTGGTATTCGGGAGATTGACGAGGGAACTCCGATAGCATTTGAACCACTTCTCTCATCGTGGGACGTTCGATGCTATTTTCTTGTACACATAGCATTGCAATGAACAATAAGTGCATTGCTTCATCTTTGGGCACGGTTGTTAGCCTTGGATCAACAATGCCAATAACTTCTACTCTTCGACAATTTGTCACTAGTTTAACCCAATGAACTATATCTACACCTTCACCGAATTCACCCACCGGCCGTCGACCGGTGATCAGCTCTAAAAGAACCACTCCAAAACTATAAACATCGCTTTTCTCATCCACTCTCAATGTATATGCATATTCTGCAATAATAATAAAAAAAAAAAAAAAAAAAAACCTTAATATTAGAAGAAAAAAAAAAGAAAATAATAATATCACCAATGTTCAATTTCAAACATGTTAATTTTTTGGATGATTCAAATATGTTATTTTTGGTCACAACATAGATTCTTTTTTTTTTATAAAAGAAAGTAATTGTGAAGACAAAAAGACATGTCAACTTGGCAAAAAAAGCACAATTGCACAAAAGCAACCAAAAGGGAAATTGTGGGTGGGAAGCAGCAAAGAAAAAAACTTTACACGTAAGATCAAAATCATCATAATAATAAAAATAAATTTAAAAAGAAAAAAAATTGTTCCATCTAAAAAAAATAAAAAATAAAAGTGAAAAAAATAGTGGTGGTAGTGTAAATAGACGTGCATGTCGGTTACCTTTCACGACGCTCAACGCCCTGTTACGTTAGACATCACAGTCAGATATTCTATTATGTTTCAGTTTTGTCGGATTGACCCCTCTCTTTCTGAGATTAAAGAGTTCTTGGCCCCCACTCATTTTTTTGTTTGTTTAAATTTGTATATTACCCGTAAAATTTTCTATCTAGTATAGTGTATCTTTATCTTGTTGCTTGTCCGTAAATGGTAGCACAAATCACGGATGGTTTTGGCGCTGTCATTTTAGCACAGCAGAGAAGGCTAAGATCCTGTATTAAGCTGCTAGTTTACAGTTGGATTAATCAGCCCTCTTAGGCTGGCGAATGATTCATATAATAACTAGGAATCACATGTCGCAATCACTAACCAAAATTTCTTCCCTGATTGATCTAATAAGGACAATCTAACGGCTGGGATTACTACTAACATGGCCCACAAATTTGACAGTTTGATAATACACTAAGTTAACTAACTTAACTAACAATCCACAGTACAAGCAACATAATTAGAAAGCATTAATTAATTAAGCAAATAAATAGGGGGAACATTTTTGTACATACCGGGAGCAATGTAGCCATAGGACCCTGCAATAGCTGACATGCATTCCGATGCACCTCCGTCGACCAAGAATTTGGCCAATCCGAAATCGGCAACGTGTGCTTCGAAGCTTGAATCGAGCAAAATGTTGTTTGATTTTACATCTCGATGAACGATCAATGGTGAACAATCATGGTGAAGGTAACACAGGCCTTTGGCTGCTTCAATTGCAATTTTGTACCTCAAGTTCCATCCCAGGAATGCACCTTTTTTCCCATGTAAAGCTTCTCCGAGGCTCCCATTTCTCATGTATTCATAAACCAAGAGATTGGTTTCCTTGTTGGAGCAAAATGCTATCAATCTGACAATGTTTCTGTGCCTAATGTTTCCCAGTGTCTGGATTTCTGCTCGAAAACCATGATCATGACTGCTAGTGCCAAAGCCAAGAAGTTTTTTTACTGCAATTTCCATGCCATTAGGCATTTTCCCATGATACACTATCCCTGCACCTCCTCTTCCAATCACATTACCGTCTTTAACGCATTCAAGGATGTCAGAAACTGTGAATTCGAGCTTTTGGAATGCTGTCATCTTCCAAGAATCCGAACCATTTTTCTTGAATGACTTGGCCTTGATTATGGCGGCAATGACAAATATTAGAGAGCATAATAAAAGGCCTAGTGCAAAGATTAGCTTAACGTCCACAGGGGCCTTTCTGGGGGTGCTTGTAATTGCAGTGAAATTGCAAGGATTGTTCAGGAGAGAACCACAAAGTTGAGGATTGCCTGCAAAGGATGAAGCGTTAAAGACAGCAAATTGGCCGGATTCTGGAAGCTTCCCAGAGAAATCGTTGAAAGAGAAGTCGATAACAGTGAGGCTTTTCATTGACCCAATGCTTCTGGGAATGGCTTGATTTAAATGGTTCCTCGATACATTCAAGTAACTCAGGATATGCACATCGGAAATCTCAGGTGGAATTGAGCCAGAAAGGTTATTCTGGCTCATATCGAGGTAAGTGAGATGGAAACAGTTTCCAATTTGGGGTGGAATAATACCAGAAAGTGAATTTCTACTAAGATCAAGCTTCAGGACTTGCCTGAGTTCTCCTATAGAAGGTGGTATTGGACCTGAGAATTGGTTTCCATTAAGTAGAAGGATTTGAAGAGAAGAGAAGTTGGAAAGTGAACATGGCAATGGACCGGAAAGGAGATTGTTTGACAAATTAAGCTGGCCTAACTTAACAGGTTTCGAGGAGCTATTACTATTTTCAGCCAATGTTCCCGACAGGTAATTGTTCTGCAGCTCTGCTAAACTTAGCTCGGGCAAGTAGATGAAGTCGTTTGGAATGCTACCATTCAAGTAATTCTGCCCCAACCTTACTCTAGTGAGACTATAACATCTCCCCAGGTCTACAGGAATATTCCCGAAAAGGAAATTTTTCATCAGAACTAATATCCTTAGCTGATTTGAAGCACACAAGTCTGGAGGGATCGTACCGGTGAGCTTGTTGGAGGACAAATCGAGCAATTGCAGCTTCCCATTTCGACCAAGATTCTCGGGTATAACACCAGTAAAGTTGTTCATCCAAAGCCCCAGAGTTTCCAAATTATGCAAGTCAGCTACATAGTCTGGAATAGACCCGTGTAACCTGTTCATGAAGAGATTGAAAAGCCTAAGCTGCTTAAGATTGACGAACTCAGATGGGATTTCTCCAGTGAGCGCATTGCGGGAAAGATCAAGATTCACCAAGCTTGTCAAGTTGCCTAACTGCTTAGGAATCAGACCTGACAGTAGATTGCTATGCAGATAGAGAGTATCAAGCAACTGCAACTTTCCCAACTCTTGAGGAATTTGACCGTCCAATTCACAGATTGAGAGATCCATGTGAACTAAATTTACCAAATTACCGAACTCTACAGGGATACCACCTTCGAAAACATTATAATACCCCAAGTAAATCTCTCTCAAGTTTTTGAGGTTGCCTAATTCCCCAGGGATTTTTCCATGAAGATCATTTCCCGACAGTGAAAGATACTCCAACCCAACTAGTGTGCCATAACTTGGTGGAATTTTGCCATGAAAATAATTGCCACCAAGATCCAAGTACCTGAGTTTCTTCAAGCCAAGAATCCCAACTGGCAGGAAAGCAGTGAAGTTGTTATTATAAGCATCAAATACTTCCAGGTTGGCGATACTTGCATAGTTCCAATCCAGGTTTCCATGGAACTGGTTGTTTGAAATGTTGAGAAATCGAAGGTCACTTAATTTCGCCATCTCAATGCTGCCAGTGAAGTTGTTGCCAGCAAGAGAGAGGTTGGTTAGCCTATCAAGTCTTGAAATCTGAGGTGAAACAGAGCCGCACATATTCATATCTGTCAAGTCCAATGAAACAACTCGTCCCCGGAAGCATCCTATTCCGACCCAAGAACAAACTGAACTCGGGTTCGAAGAATTCCATGAGCTTAAGAGGGGTTCAGGGAACTCAAATCCTTTTTTGAGTGTGACTAAGACATGAAAATCAGTAACTAATGAAGCAGAACAAGAGGTGATTAAAAGATAGAATAATGTCAAAACAACGAGAGGGATCATGTTTTCCTTGGAAATATGTTTCAAGAGGATTGAGTTTGGAAGGATTTGAAGCAAAGACAAAGGGATTTAAGCGTTACAACAACAAAAGATTTTCTAGGAAAGGAGGGAAAAGTGAAGGGAATCTTAGAAACTTCAAGTGTGTATAGGCTTAAGGAATCAATCATCTTGATAGAAACAGTCTTCATATACAAGAAAGAAGCTAAAGCCTCTCCTTTTTTGCTCTTCTCTTTTCTTTTCTTTTCTTTTCCTTTCCTTTATCTCAAAAAAGAAGAAGAGAAAGAGGAAACTGAAATTCTGCTAGTCATGGTTTTAGCTGTTCATTCTTATCTCTCTGAAGAAAGCTAAGAGCAGAACAAAAGAGAAAGAGGAGGGATTTTGTTAAAAATTATGGGTTTTTTTTAATATGAATTAATGGAAATTGGAATAAAAATTTAAATGAAAAACCCGTTGGATAACAGAATTTTAAAGTTGAGATTACAGGGGAGAAAAAAAAAAGGTAAAGGTGATGCTCTCTTCTTTATTCATATGACAAAAATGCCCTTTAGCTTTAATCAAATAATGATCTTTATTGCTTTGAATGAGAGATGATGGAATTGCACTTTCAATAATTTTAAAATTGCTCAATTGTCCTGTTGCTTTTCATCAATTGACAACCATGGAATCCCATTTTGGCTAAATTATCATGTTATTGTGTTTTTTTATGTCTCAAAAACTTTGAGAATGATTCAAAATCAAGGCTCTTTACCACAGCAATGTAAGCATCTTGAGTTCAAAATATTCAATTTCTTACTGTGCTATCTTTGGATTGGTTGACAATCTCGGATCTTGCTAGTTTTAACATTAAACAAATGTAAATGATCAGAACCTAAACTCCCCTGATTAAGACATGTGTTAGTTCTCATCAATTTCACAAGAAAACGGTGCTAAAATATTCTTCTAAACTATATATGGTGTAATATTCATCTTGATTCTTGCTTAAATAGTACAATTTTGTCCCAAAAACACCACCATGTTTAAAGATTCATGTCATGAATAGACAAAGGTGAAAAGAAGATTAAGAATCACTGAATAGACTATGGTTCAATCAGAAACCAAATTGAACAGAGAAATTCCATTAACAAAAGTATGTCCAACAAATATAAAGAAACTTGGGGCACAAAAAGCAAATTGTGATCACCTTGATGATGCATGCATGGAGGTCCCATTAAAAAGGGTTTCATGATAAATATCAAAACTAAGTTAATGTTAAAAACTTAAAATTCATCACTGTCACTGACTACTGTCATGACACCCTGACAGCATCATAAATCTCCTCAACCATAGGTTGGATCAGTAATGGATTCAAAGTTAATTAAAAACCCAAAGCTTTCTCTTTTGAGTGTTTCCATGCAAAGTTTGAATATATATACTAGTGGTAATTTTGTATAGCCAGGAGATCAATCATAGATTTTTAATCTTTGAGTTGGAAACATGTGCCTGCAGCATAGCAGAAGAGTTTGTAAGGAGTGAAAAAAGATGATGATTATTAATATATCATTACAATGTTTGTTGAATGATCAGTATATAATTATGTTGTATGGATAGGTTGCATGGAAGAAAGGAACCAGTGGAAGCTTTTTTGTGTTGATGAACTTTATTCCCCATCTCTTCTCTCCTTACTTACTTTTCCCTACAGAGCTGGGACCAAGTCTCTATGTTTAATGTGCAATAGTTAAGCTTTAATGGAAGAAGGAATAGTCTTAAAGAGGGGGCTGAAAAGTAAAAGCAAGGGATATATGATCTGCTTTTGATCTACCACTTCAAAAGAAAAAGAAAAAGAAAAGAAAAATCCATGACCCCTCTTCTTCACATGGAAAAGAGTGCTCTTGTATTAACTTGAACTCAATCACAGCTCTCTCTCTCTCTCTCTTTCTCAAAAGAAAAATCCATACATGGGAAAGAGTGCTCTTGTAATAACATGAGCTTCACTGCTCTTTTTTCCATCTCTCTCTCTCTCATGCGGGCAATGGTCATAAAATGATAAAATAGTGGTTGGCTCCACCTTGTGTTTGATTGCTGCTACTGTGAATAGGGCAAGAGATTCGAGCGAGGGTTGGTGCCCTTTTGAGGTGTCTTTATCTGTCTTATTGATGGGCAGGTCTGGCCCCTTTGAAGGGTCACTGTCCCTATGGCTGGGCTCTCTTACGGGCTGGAAACTCTCATGTGGTCACTCAATGTTTTATGCATTTGTAATAACATTAACATACTTGGAGACTGGAGAGTCTTATATCACAGCAAAAATCCAAGAGGGAACATCTCAACTTCGCTTTTATCTAAATCTTTCATGTCGAAATATATCAAACCACCCCACTTGGCTCTAGAAATGTTTAATCTTCTTTATTCAAATGACAGGATAATTATTAATTAGTTCAAAAGAACGGGAAGTGATTGGTAATCCTAATATCTTCGAAGGAAAAGGCTGATTATTTTGATTTAGTCCTAAATCCTGCAGTTGTTTGTTTTTGACAAACTCCAGGCCGCATAGCAATTGAATAAAAAAAACATGGGGCCATTGTGATCACATTGCTGCTATTTTGGTGAAAATCATGTACAGTTTTTCATAAACCTGTAGCAAACAACTGATGCATTTGTACTCTTCTTTATGAATGAATCTGCTCCAATTTTCATTTGTCTTGGCAAGAAACTTTGTAGATTTAAAAAAGAAAGAGGTCGGATTCTGAAAAACCAGGGTGGCAGCTTTTCTACTCATTTTCTGGGCTTCAGATTAACAATGGAAAAACAGAGATCTTTTCTTCAGGAATCCAAAGAGTTGAATTGGATTCTATCCAGGAAATCTCGGGATTCAAATTAGGCTCTCTTCCAGTCAGGTACCTTGGTGTACCGTTGGTGACGAGGAGGTTGACAGAGAAGGACTGTGAGCCATTGCTGGGCAAAATCCTAGCAAGAATCAATGGATGGGCAGTGAAATGGCTCTCCTATGCAGGAAGGCTACAACTCATCCAATCGGTGCTTTTTAGCCTACAAAACTACTGGTGTAGGCAATTTATCTTGCCAAAGCAAGTTCTGAAGAAGATCTCCCAGATATGTGCTTGTTTCTTTTGGAAAGGGAAGGGGGGATCAGCAAAGGGAGCTAGGGTGAATTGGAGGCAAATCTGTATGCCAAAAGCTGAAGGGGGATTGGGACTTAAAGATTCCATATCATGGAATCAGGCATGCATGATGAAAAATCTATGGGTCATCCTAATATCAGCAGGATCATTGTGGATTGCTTGGGTCCAGGCTTATGTGCTGAAGGGAAGGGATGTCTGGCAAATCCCTGTCCCTGAGAGTAGCAGCTGGGCATGGAAGAAGTTAATGAAATTAAGGCATAAGATTCAGCAACTTTCAGCACAGCAGGGAGGAAACAGATGGCCATTTCCAGGAAACAAATATGATGTAAGAGCTGTATGGAATGCACTAAGACCAAGAGCAGAAAAGGTGGCATGGCATAGGTTGGTATGGTCTCCACACCTCATTCCCAGACATGCGATTATATCCTGGATGGCAGCACTGAACAGGCTGCCAACAAAGGAGAAAATTGCATCATGGGGGCTTACAGTGGATGAACTGTGTGTTCTATGCAAAGAGGAGAAAGAAACTCGTGATCATCTCTATCTGGGATGCCCTTACTCTGCATCTATATGGCAGCAAGTGCTTCTGAGCTCCAAGGTCAGGAGGAGAGTGAAAGGATGGGAAGAGGAAGTGAAATGGGCTACTAGGAAGCTGAAAGGGAAAGCATTGATCACTATAATTCTAAGAATGACATGGAATGCATTTGTATATGAAGTGTGGAGAGAAAGAAACAACAGAATCTTCAAGAAGATTGAAAAACCCTCATCAAAGGTGCTGGAAAGAATCAAGGATTCGGTCTCTATAAGATTAAAGGGACTACGTTATATTGCAGCTGATTCAATCAATGTCGAGCTATGCAATGGCTGGAACTTGAATCCTGATATGTTTGTTAGATAGAATTGGTTGTTATGGTTTGTTTCCTGCTATGTTGTAAATGATTCTTTTGTCGCAGCTATGCTGCTATGTTGTAATCAGTTTGTAGCAGCTATGCTGCTTCTTGGACAATAAAACTTACAAATTATCCAAAAAAAAAACCAGGGTGAAAAATAAAAGAATAAAAAGATCAGGCAGACAGGAAAAAGGAAAAGAAAGATCAATTAGAAACCAGGAACAATAGTTGACTTTGCATCACAATAGAACTGTGTCAAAGCATCCAGAAAGAGAGAACCAGGTTCCATATCTTTTCTCTAGGAGTTCTTGTTAAAGCTGCTTTGAATGTTACAGGTTTTGTTCATTTATATTATCTTGAGCTGTAGCATAATTGACATATAAGAGAATAAATAGTACTATTTTCTTCTATAAAGATTTCACTATCTTTTGTGTCTAGGAATAGAAAATACAGATTCCAAATAGTCGTGTGAATATATAAATGATGTGAATTTTCATGCCATCAATCACTTGATTTTTGTTAAAAATTCTCTGCTGATATTCAAAATAATTACACTCATTGGATAAAGATGAAGTAATTAATACCCAGAATTTCAACAATTATAGTTCTTTCCACACAAAGGTTGAAATGATGAAAATTACTTAGAATCTTCCCTTAGGTTGTTAATCAACATTAACAGCGACCCTCTAAGATTTCTTGAATCTTCCTTAATGGTTGGAGAATGGAAAAAAAAAAAAAAAAGACCGAGTTATTGTCAGGTAATTGTCTGACGAACTTTTCAAGCCGTAATTTAACTTGTTTTGCCATTTGCAATGATAAAGAATACGACTGGAGAAGAGTTGATAATTGATAACTGTCGTATTCAAAGACAAACAGGAAATGTCTCCAGGGCAATAGCTTGCTTGGCCCTGTATGTTGTTTTTTTTTCTCTATCCATTACCAAAGTTTTTCAGAAGCAAAATCATATAGTACTTCATAAAAATGTTCAAAGTACCGCATGATGAAGGCGGGGGTGGCGTGGAGGGAACGAACCAGTCGAGGAAGAGGAAAGTGCATATCTATGTCACCTGGCCCCATACCCGCGTGCATCAGCATGCATATTGTTAGGAAAATAACCTGCTACCCCACAATAAATATTAACCCACAACATGTATATTTGGAAAGAGCAGAAAAAGAGGTTCAATCCTTTTTGACTTACATCACACTTGTAGCTACAGACCACCCTCTTAATATTGTACTCTTAATATTGTAATTTTTGTACGGATAAAATTACAAATCATCCTCATAATTACGACTCAACACCCATAAAACCCTAATACAACTTCTACTTAAGTGTATATTCTTTCCCAAAGACTAATGTTTCTATTTATAAGTGAGCACTCCATTTTGTTCATCCATACTACTCAATATGGGATTATGATTTTTCTTTGCTTAACTAATTAGTTACTTGATATAGGATGAATACTCTTACTTAATATAAAATTTGGACTCCTTAAATTAAATATTAAATTTAAACTCAAACTCAACACATACATGAAACTAACTAACCTTGGAAAGAGCCAGGAAACAGGACAATCTCAGTTGTACATCTTTCCTGCTTTCTACTGATTTTTGATTCATTTCCCTGCCGAGTTTGGATAAACTAATGGTGGAGTTATTGCAATGTGACAAGGAACTGTTGGGGTTTGGTAGACCATGAAATTTGAAAGATACGATGCTTCAATAACTCGATAGGTTCGGTCATAATTGAGTTGAGTTTAGATCGATTCGATCCGAATTATTATTTAATAAATAAAAATATATAAATATTAGTATAAAATTGTTTTAAAATAATAAAACAGGCTTTTCAAATCCATCAAATTAGTATCGAGTTTTGAACAAATAAAAATTTTTACTAACCAAACCTAATCGAACCCGATCAGATCAATAAACAGGTCTAATGAAAAGTTAGTTATTATTAAAAAATATGGAACAGGAAAAGAAATGAAAATCAAATCAAATCGCACTCAAGTACAAATCTTGATTTTCAAAGTTCATTCCTTTTATCATTAGCTAGGGAATGATTAAAGTAAGGTAAAATATCTTATGTTACTATGAAACCTTGACGTCAAAATTTCAATGATATATATATGCAACCTTTCATAATTAGATCACCACCACCAACCACAAATCACTACCAGGCAGCACCCTCAATCCAATTGAACAGAAATAGTCCATTTCTAAAAGCTTGTTAGTCCTTTTTTAATGGCAAAATCTGAATTGATCATTTTCTTACATGGTTTTTATTATTATTATTTCATGAAAATTTTAATTTGAAAAAAATTAAAAAAATAAAAAAATATAGATAATATTTATGTAAGGTTGTTGTTGGATTAAGTCTTTTTCAAATTCAAAATCGTAAAGAGTTAGACCTGAAAGCAGGCAAGCACTTCAACAATGCTTCCATCAACATTAAGAAATCAGTTAAAGAGTCAAAATTTCATGATAATCAACTAGATCATTCAAACCTGGAATAAATGATCATTAAAAGATTCAAATTAAAGGGTCCCAATTCAAAAACAAGAAAGAAGAAAGGGAAACAATGAACATGGAAGGCACTTTGGGGTAACTAAGGGCACTTGTCATTTAATTATGAAATCAATATAGGGATGTAAAGAGCATTACTGTCCTTTGACTAGGGGAGGGGGCGCCTCCAATTGATGAAAACCAAAGTATGACCAGACTGACTGACAGACAAGGGTCTCTTAGGAGTTAAGGGCTATCACGCCTTCAACTCTTTGAACACCTTTTGGCAATGCCCCTAAATAAAGAGCTTTACTCAAAAGATGCCTGCTGCTGGCTTGGCTTGTGTTTACTTAAAGGGCTAAAGCAAGTATCTTTGGAAGGTGGCCTTGGTCTTCCTATATTATGGAGCCGTTGGCAAAGAAAAAAAGAAAAGGAAAAGAATGGTTCTAAAAAAGCTTGTAAATAAAGCAAAGGAGTTGCTCTCAACTTTCATGGAAGTCGTGCTTAGAATAGACTATAGTCTATTGATATTTTATAAATTTTAATAGAAGTTTTCAGATTTTGATCAACTACATTTTATTCCCTCAAAATTAATTTCATGGTTGAACTGGTATTCCAAACGAAAAATCCAAATCCAATTTCAAATCTCCAACACTTGCCATATATATGTTTGGCTTTGAGAATTTGATGGTCAGTTTTCATCGTATTTTTTTTTTGTTGATAAAAGACGTCTATATATAAGAATCTGAATCCTTTTAAACCATTCAATCCTTGATTATTAATCATGTTGGATTTTTCTCCTTGGACATATTATTATTTCTTTTTTTGGAAAAAAAAAGGTGTAACCATCCTCCATAACTCAACAAGGATAATGTAAAGTGTGCACAAACTACTAGCTAGCAAAGCAATCTTGGAGTCGTAGGTAGATTGCTCATAGAAGCTGAAACAAGAACGTTTCACACCTTCCTAGTAAGGCAGCAATGACTAGTAGTTCTCAATCGATCACTTACTTTTAAAAAAAAACCCTTAAAATAAAGCACCATCATTAGTGGTACTGATTGAGTGATTGACCTTTTTTTATTGGTTTTTCTTCCTAAAACGTTATGGTCATGGCCATGGCCATGGCCAGTACAACTTTGGAACTTCTTTAAGTGTCCAGAGAACTTGTACAGTGCCGGGACAAAAGTAACTCCTCTCCCTCCCTCACTTTGAGTAAAACACTAGAACTTTTCCTTTGGATGAACCAATGCACAATTTGCTAGAAATAGGTTTTTTTTTTTTATATAAGAAATTAAGGAATATATATATATATATGATGAAATTTAATCGACTTCATGAGTTTAAAAATAACAAATGAGAGATATATGATTAAAACACTGAAACAAGAGCAAGCAAGAACCAATAATAATAATAATAATAATAATTTAAATAACTGACCCCTCTAACCCCCCTCAAATTGCAATTGATCATTCATTAACCAAGCGACATTGGCATTTGGCTAAATTCGTTTTATTTGTATTAATTTTTATGGGGATTTTGGGGGGCGTTAATCTTTATCTTTAGTGGATTATCAAAATCTAATTAATGCCTCAAAAGGACAAACCACAATGGTTGCATAGTAATAAGACAATATTTTCATGGTGGGGAGAGTCTTTACAAGTTTGTCATTAATTAACCGTCTCAAAATACACGCAAAGCTACAAAACAAACCTCATAATCCGCAAATTTTCTCTGTCTTTTGTTTCATCTGCATGCAGCTTTCTTATAAGTTTATTAATTATATCTTTTATTATTACACAAAATCTGGTAAGAATCCACCGGGGGATATTCTTTGCACAAAGATCCAATGCTGCATGCAAAAGTACTTAAACATGCAAGGAACACATGATACCAAGCTGCTTAATTAATTTCCCAAATTTGTCTCTAACTCTTTATTGATTTGCTTTTCTTCTAGTGAAAATATATCAAGGAATTGATTGAAAGTTTAACAAACAAGATATAATTTACTTTCCTTTTGGGGATTTAAATTTTCTATAGTTATAGAAAATATATCTATATAGATTAAAAAATAAAGATGAAACAATTTTTTTTTTTTTTAAAATGCCACGTGTGAAGATCTAGTGAGCCAAGTGACAAGCAAATAAAATAGTCTTCAATAGGAATAATAAAAGTTTTATTGTAATTTCTCGTGTACTTATCCATATTTTATATAAAAAAATAGGATTTATATTTGATGCACTATCGATGTATAGGTTTATACATTGAAAGTACATCCTACGATACCACTTGTCGAGTTAGGGGTTAGTGGTTATTTTTTTAAGAGTTTGTATTTGATGCACTGTCAGTGTATAAATTTATACATTGACAATGAATCTTATACTGACATCTCATTAAAAAATTAACCACTAACCCTAACCACTAACCCAACAGGTGGCATCGTAGGATGCACTATCAATGTATAGACGTCACTGACAGTGCATCAAATATAATTTTTTTTTTAATTAGGTGTCAGTATGGGATTCACTGTCAGTGTATAAACCTACACACTAATTAGATGATTACTAAAGGTAAATATACAATATATATGACATATTTAAGAATGATGGTAACTTTTTTTTTTATAAAGATTTTCAGCATAAAATAATTACTCCTTAAATATGATTTTATGTATATTACATAAAGATTTAGGAAGCATATAATTAAACTATATATAGATGCAAAGCAAACAAGATTGACTATTGAATCCATTCATCTTCAAATCTCAACTACAAAAACTTATGCTAAAAAAAAAAAAAACTTAACTCCAGTTATGCAACAAAGCCTAACCATAAAACCTAAACAAATTGGAATTGGAATTAGAGATTAGCCTATTCAACTTCCAATTTAGCCATCCTAGAAATATGGATTTTATAAATAAAATTAAAAGGAAATTATAAAGGGCCCAAGATTAGGAGGCCTGAGCCCAATATTTGGACCTGGTTGATCTAAAGTCTAAACCATGCTCGATGGGCTAAAAGCCTATTACAAGTGGGTTTATTTTTTATTTTGGGTTGAAATGGAAAGACCATTTTCCAGTTCTTGAAAATGTTTTGGGCCAGAATGTACCAAAAAGATTATCGGGCTGAGCCCATTTCACACTACTGGAAGGACAGCCTGCGCCGCCTCATATTAAGGGCTGCAATTTTTTCAATTTAAATTTCACGTAAGAAAGCTAAACCTAGCCGTAGCCGTTGAGTCCTTTTATCCTAGATATATATATACTATAAAACCCTAGCTAAACAGAACTAGGGGTTTTTTTAATCGAAAGAGCAAAATAAATTGCAGCTTCTCTCATTTTCTATGTTTTCTTTCAGATCTCGAGGTATTATCGTTCAATTTTTCATTGCGAAATTCATCTAAGTTTTTTAATCCAATTACTGATGATATTCCTTAATTTTTACGTGAATTTTCTGGGTTTTTTTTTATTTTATTATTTTATGATCTTGGTGTTTGATAACATATCGATTTAGCTTCAGTTTCTGGCGATGATTGAGATGGATTTCTCCATGAAAAGACATGGTTCGGAAAATCAAGGCTGGAGTCTCGGAAAGGGCGCTTTTCGCCAAAACCCTAAGAAAGGGGTTTTTGGAAAGAAATACCAAAGGAGCCCGAGAATTGGCGTAGTTAAAATTTATGCCATAGGCCTTTGATCTTGGGGTCCATTTCCTTTCAATTTGCTAGATCTGTTGTTCTCCATATGTTTCAACATCATAGGCTTGAAAAGTTTTCATTTGACAATTAACTAAATGATTTAAGTTTTTTATTTTTTTATAAATATTTTTATGATGCTTCAAATGATTCTATCCTGATTCACAACCTCAGATGCGCTCCTTGTGATTTACATTCAGCTAAAATAATAATAATAATAAATAAATAAATAAAAAACCCTTTTTGTAGCTTGGTCGAATGGTCTAATTCTTAAAGGTTCATTTTTTTTTCTTATATCGCTTGCTTAGCTTTGTTAATTGTTTCTCTTTTTAGATCTTTATTATGCCTTGAGTAATTCTCTCCTGATTAAAATCTTCAGATGCCCAAGTTAGGATTTTGATTGATATTTACATTTGATATGATTTTACGTTCTTATCTTTATTTTGTTTGATTGGTCTATGACTTTTTCAAATATTTTCTATTTTGCTTTATCATGCTTGTGCCTTTATTTCATGGTTCATTTTGATGGCTGAATCGATTACCATTATCCTAAGGCTAAAGTTTAAAAATGGAATTGAGTTATGTGGAACTATGCAGAGTATTTAGTATAGAAGAAACATGTCTCATTGCAAGTTTGAGCATCCAATGCATGGCTCTTTGGGGTTTCTCCCAAGGAAAAGAGCCTCCCGCCACAGAGGAAAAGGTTTTTTTTCTTATTCCCCTTAAATTGTTTATAGTAACTGTTGATTTTTATTTTGCAATATTGTTGGATTACCTTATTATTCAAATGCCTTATTGCAATTTGCATCTTAAGTAATCAAGAAACATACTTGCATCTTAAGTAATTATACTGATGCAGAAGTAGCTGCCTCAACTGAACCCTGTTTAGTATAATAGTTTGTGTTCTAATCTGGTACTAATCCCTGGGGTTGTAATTGCTAACACCCTCCCTTTTCTTATCATTTTCAGCATTACAATTTAATCGGCTAACATGTTTAGTTTGTCAAGTTTTAACACGTTCAGAATGTATCTGAATTCCTAATATGTTTGTGTTTAATTTATATATGCTTCTGGTTTTTGTTTCTTCTTCCATGGTTGTTCAGTGAAAGCTTTCCCAAAAGACGATCCTACTAAGCCTTGCAGAAGAAGGCCCATTTAATGGAGATTCATGTCAATGGTGGGCCTGTTGCTCAAAAAGTTTACTTTGCTTACAGTTTCTTTGAGAAACATATTCCAGTTGATGCAGTGTTCCAGAAAGATGAGATGATTGATATTATTGGGGTGACCAAGGGTAAAGGGTATGAGGGTGTGGTGACCAGATGGGGTGCCACATGTCTCCCACGTAAGACTCGTCGTGGTCTTCGCTAGGTTGCTTGTATTGGTGCATGGCATCCAGCTAGGGTTTCTTTTACCATTGCCAGGGCTGGGCAAAATGGCTACCATCACCGAACTGAAATGAATAAGAAAGTTTACAAGCTTGGGAAGGCTGACCATGAGTCACATTCTTTCATGACTGACTATGACAGGTTAGCCAAGCACCACTTGCTCAGGTCGCACTTCATATTTTATGGTAATTATTACAAGTGAGACATGTTTAATTGTTCTTTGCCTTTAACCTATTTTCAGGACTGAGAAAGATATTACCCCAATGGGTGGATTCCCCCATTATGGTTTGGTGAAAGAGGATTATTTGCTGATCAAAGGCTGCTGTGTTGGGCCAAAGAAACGTGTTGTGACTTATCATCTGAGTTTGGACATGGTCGCTTCCAGACAACACAGGAAAAGGCCAAGTTCTACGGGAAGCTCAAGGCTGAGTTAAGGAGGGATTGTCTTTTCTATTTGGCTCTTCTTTGGGTACAATATTTTACTTATTTTCTGATTGTCTACAAGTCCCAATTTTGTTTGACTTGGCACCGACTTAATTTGTAGTTTTTTACAACGATTTTGACAATAATTTCTTTTATTATAATCAACCCTGTTGCAGTATCTTTGCCCAATTTTCATGCCCTCAATTATGTATAAGCCTAGTAGTGATTCCTTTCCAAGTTTGGTAATTGCATTCTTTTTCAGCTTTTCATCACTAGTTTTTCATTTGATGCCAGATGACTTGAGGTGGTGGTGGGGTGATTGGATGCGTCTCTGGCGATGTAATATTGATTTGTAATTGGATGTTGAAATGTGGTTTTGAGTTCACTTTTCAGCAAAAGTTCTACTTTGAAGCCTTCTTTTTATCTTTGATCTGTTGAGTGACAGACGAAATAGGTAGCCTTTGTTAACATTGAGGCGGTATTTTTCATACGTTGATAGGGCTTAGGGGCCCATGTCGTTGCATTGCAGGAAATGATAGGACCCGAGCGGCCGAGCCTTATTTGCTGAAGAAGCCGCAAAACTTCCTTCACGTTTTAGCTGAACCCATTCCTCGATTCGTAATGAAGTCACTACTCATCTGACTATTTTTATAAGTGCTTTCTCGTTTTTGTTGGAAGCATGAAACTCATCAAATACATTTGATTTAATAGATTACATGCCATTGAAAGATTCTATTGAGACAAAGATGGGTTGTCAAGAATATAGAAAAGGTAGGATGAGCGGTTGGTCAGATTTAATATGGGCCTGAATAGAAGGGAGATTCATACCCAAAATCACGCCTGTTAATTTCTACACTGTCTGATTCTCTTTTCTCTTTTCCATGTGCATCATTTACGTAGTCATCCAAAAAATGAAATCTTTGTTATGTTATGCTATGATGGTATTGATAATAAAAGCTTTTGTCATAAGTTTCATTAGGGAGGTAGCATGCAGCATGATATTGCACATGTACATAAACAAGGATAATAATCCAATATTCTTTTGAATCTGTATCTGATTCAGCCATGGCATCATTTCTACACGCGCAATAAGAGAGAGAGAGAGAGAGGCACATGGAAACAAGTGGGGGTTCACTGGTGACTGAGCCCAAAAGAAAGAAGAAAAAGAGGCAAAGCTATGAGTGTGATTAAGATTAAAGAAGTGAAATCATAGACCATTAAACAACAATCTCCGTTACATATGGGAGTTAACACATGGGAAATAATCTTTGCTTACAAGACTCGAAGAAAAATCTCTTGGTAAAATTGACAATTGTTGGAAAAGGAAAAGGTTGCTTGAGTCAGGGAACTTGGTTGTGAAAAAGAAGGGAAAAAGATAAAGGAGAGAAATATATGCTTGGCATTTGGCAATCTGTTGTTTTGTTTTTCAAAATCTGCTTTAGTGTGCTTTCTTATCATGGGGTCCCCTTCTCTTTTAGAAATATGTCTTACATGGAAATGGGAAGCAATCATATTTTCTTGAAATGACCTTTTTTTTTTTTTTTTTTGGATAAGTTTTCTTGAAATGACCTTTATGCATGAATTGGCTTTGTTTAATTAGTCAAATTTGAATAATTAAAACACAGTTTCACATTTCATGTAGCAAGTTAAATCAATTTTTATCTACAAATCCAGGCAGGAAAACATGGTGATTCTTTGCTATGATAAAGCTCTTTCTTTTTCCCCTTTTTCTAGTACTTTAGAATGGATCTTTCCTCCTTAGATGACTAGTAGTTGAATGAATGAATCAGTGTTACATAAATTTGTTTTTAGTTGAAGAGATTATTGTCCAGGAAATGTAATAGTAGATGCTAACTTGGTTTAAATTCAAAACATAAGGAATTTGATTCATTTTTGGATAGGTCTATAAGATAGACTTTCACATCATTCTCAGACATTTTGATTATCTTGTTGACAAAGAGTCTTACTCAATGCATCATTCTTAGGTAAAACAACCACTTTCTTTCTTTCTCCAGGGTCCTTCTCATAATTTATGCTGTAATTATTGCTTCATTTTTTTTCTCTTTTCTAGCATATATATAGTTATATGAATTCTTGGCTTTATGGAAATCCTTGTTTGAGAGCGCGGGAAGGAGAAAAAGAGCAATTTTGGTCCCTGTATTAAGAAGAAAAACTAATAACAGTACTTGTAGTTTTGAGATAGGTTGCCTCCATTTTTACTGTTAAAAACATGAAAATTTTGCAAATAATAGAACTATTGGGGCTTTAGTGTTTCTGACAAAAGTGATGGTTTTATGGGTTCCTCTCACCTGGTTTACTTTAAAGAAATATATATATGAGGAATAATTGTGGTCTACATCACCCCCTTTTTCTAGCTCTTTCCTTTTTGCCACAGACCATTTTCTTTCTTCTCTTGAATCATGACATTTCTGGCACTGCATTAGCTGTAAGGTATCCCAACATCAGCTCTCTCTCTCTCTCTCTCACCTCTTTTCCCTTAAATATTCAATTCAATTCCATTGTTATTGTTTTCTTTTTCTTTCTTGTGCTTGCTATCCTGTCATTGTATTGTGTTTGCTTTGATCACATGCCTATTCAATATCTAAGTTATTTACAAAATTTTATACCATAACATATAGTTTAACCTTGCAGCAGTCTTAGTTATTTCAGTCTTAAATACTCATCTCTAGCAGCTTTATCTTTTTTCTTTCTTTGTTTAGTTGGAGATTATGTGAGATTTTGCCATCTTTCCCATGATTACACCTAAATAGTATGTTTGGCAAATGAATTAAGTCAGACATTAATGATATCTAGACGACCTTTAAAACCTTTAATCCAGAAGGTTTTGCTATAAGTAACTTTCCTTTTCTTGCCTACCTCGTGTAATCTCCTCTAATATTATTTACTAATTCTTAATGATAGTTATAATCATCTTTCATGTGAAAATTTGCTGAAATGGTTTAGTGGAAATAATTATTATGTTTGAATTTTTACCTCAGAAATGCAGTTAATAATTATAATTAAATTGGAGCTGGTTGAGAAATGATAACTTCATATCATCCCTGTTAAGACCCAGATTTAAAATTCATGTGGGTGAAGGGGAGATAAAGTTATGAGTTCAGAGTTCTCACCTTAAGATGTAAATTTCAGAAATTAAAAAGTGACAACTTTGAAAAAGAAACCAATAGGCCACTCTTTTGAATTTCGGCTCTCCAGACAGGAAGGCCCGTGCTTTTGATTTTTTTAGGTTTGTTTCTTCAGACAAGGTATAGTATTCATTAAGCTAGGCATCAGGATCATGTAACATCAAGACATCAAAAGAAAAGTGTACTGTGCTGGGATTATCGTATAACTTTGTCCTTACTTTTTCAATTTGGTATAAAGCTAGACTGGTCTGAGCCTGCTTTCTTTAAATAATTCATTGAGAAGTGTGGGTGTCTTGTTTTTCCGGGGCAGTTGAGCTATAGGATCGGAGGGGCTAAGATCACGTTTTCTCCTAGTTCCCAGAACCAAAATTCAAGGCTTCATTAACTTCTTATAAGAACAGGTTAGTTTATATCCCTTCATAGTACAAGAATTCACTTGCAACATTGCACAAACACCGGAAATTGAAAATCTGCTGCCTCTAAATATCCTTTCTTTTTTACTTCCTCACTTGGTAAGTTCTGATAAGTTTGTTTTCATTTGTAATGATTCCACTGGCATTCCAGTCACTGTTGCTGAAGTATTTGCAACTTTGGGTCAATGTCATTTGTTCAGTTTTTCATCATGCGTATTATGATTTCTTCATAGTCCAGTGGCATCCCAAGACTGATAATCTGGAAGAAGTCAGTTTTAGAGCTCTGGTCTGTGATATCAACAGAATTAAGTTATCTACTCTTGGATTATATTGAATAAACATTCAACTTTCTGAATGTGTCCATATCTCTCTCTTAAATGGAGAAACCACTGTAGTTAACTGGGACTTGATTCTGGAGATCTTGTTTGGCCATTGTTCTATGGCAGCCTGAAAGTGCCATTCCCATCTCTCTTTTTTTTTTTTTTTTCAAACAGGAATGTCTGAAATCACCTGAAAATGAGTTTCCATTCTTTTCTTTTCTGGGCAGTCCTGGATTTCTTTTCCTTCTCTGAGAGACTTGAAAATAATTTTTATCTTTCCCTGTGCTAAGATTTTTTTTCCTTTTTGGCCTAGTCCATGTGCTACGATTACTCTGGAGAATTTTTAAAAATAACTACATTCCTATCATATTTTCTTTCATGATTAGTTATCTTATTTATGTCAGTGAAGGTAATAACTTGTCAACATAATCAATTTGTGCCTGTGACTGAAAAGGCCAATAATGTGGGTGAGCTATTGAGCTGATCATATGGTTTCAGAAGGCCCTGTATAACTTTTTTTTTTTTCTGATGAAGAGCTTTTATAAATATTATTTTTGCTGTAAAAATACTAGAGCATTTCATGGCACTGTCATTCGCAACACCCTTCCTCTTGTGAACTTGACCAAATTGCATATTACCTATTTTATCATTTTTTGGATGTGACTATATATTGTTCCTTGTACTGAATGCATTTTCTCATGTAATCACTATATAGACAATTTTGTCATAGGAGACATTTTCCCCTTGAAATAATATATCCATTTTTTTTTTCTGTGTATTAGAATGTTAATGTTTACCTTGTTTTTTTTCTGGGACTATGACAACTCATGAATGAGGAAAGGCTTTTTCTGAGAAGAATAACCAGCAACTGCGCCTAAATCTGGTCTAAGCGTGTTTTGATAATTCACAAGTAGTATTTGTTCCTACGAGAAAGATCACGGCATTTCTAAAACAACTATGAATGAGTTTGGTACTGAAAGATCAAGGCCATGGAACATATATACAAGTTCAGATCCGAGTCCATCTCAATCAGTAGTTGATAAGGAAACTTCGGGGAAAAACTTCGGAACATCCATGAATGCCATTTCTTTTGGCTTTGTTGCTACAGCCATCTTGATATCAATGTTTCTTATTATGGCCATCTTTGAACACCTTTTTCGGCCAAATCCTGCTTTTTCTTCACCTGATCAAGTTACTGATGGTGCTCTAGAATCTGGAGCAATTGAGAAACTTGGAAATCAAGAAAGAGTAAGTTCCTATCTCATCAGGCTGTTAAGTTAACATATCCTGCATTTTCTGGTGTCCTTTCTATATACTCTTTTGGCAGCAACCTTTTAAGAATCATGAATTTTGAGTCTTCAAACACTTGGCTAACTAATTCGAATCAGTATGTATATAAGTTTGGCTATGAAGATCATCCAAATCTAAAGACAGCCAGAGGTTAAATATAAAAGTAAAACATATTTCTAGTTCTGAAATATGCTTATTTTTCATTAATTCCTGGAACTGATCTTTGATGTATATATATATGTTGTGACGGCAGGTATCGACATCATATGCATCTGATTTCTCAGTAGTGATGCCAGGAGAGCAATATCCTACCTATATTGCTCAACCTGCTCCTCTCCCTTGCCCAAGGGAAAGCATCTATTGGCCACCCCATGAACATAATTTTGTATTTCCTTAACAAGTGTACGATACACCAAGCATCATCCAGGATGTATTTATCAACACTTCCTCACTTTCTATACTCCATTATCCAATGAAATATTGTATCTTGAGGCTGGTTTTGCGAGAGAAACTACTATTGTGCAGGATGTAGTACTTTAGCAGCCTAGGTTGAGTCCAAATTTGACAAATTTGAAAAGTAAAAAAAAAAAAAAAAAAACCAGAAAAATGTTCTCCTCTAGTGTCTTACTATCGGTCAGTTTGCCCTCATTTTTGGAACAAATCTGTTCTTGATATGTCAGATGACCAATTTGGAAAGAGGAGAATTCCTGTTATAAATTCAGTGTTCTTTGAAAAAAAGTTTGCATTGGGTCAAAATAAGAATCCAAAACCTGGGGTATCTAATCCAATATATTGTTGTCTGAATAGGCAGGTAAGTTGAATTTTGGACAACTGGGTCAAAATAAGAATCCAGACCAGACCTCCGTAAAAATCCCATCTCAATCTTCCCAAAATAATATGGAGTAGTAACTCATGATGAGGTTAGTGCAAAGCAGATAAACATGTTAAGTATACAGTTTAGAATCCTGTCCATTACTTTTCAATACATAACATGTATAAAATTTATTAATGAATTGTGAAAATTGTATTTATGAATAATGATTAAATTTATATTAGATAATAATAAATAGAAAAGTAACGGAGGATATACAGTTAGTTACAGAGTGAAAAGGATATTTGCCCCTTTTATTAGGCAAGTAAAAATAAGAAATTAACGCAAATAAGCTTCAAAGGATTTTATGATGGAAAGGAAGAGACCAACAATGTTTTTTAACAAGCAATTCAGAGCTTAATTTTGTAGAGAGAGAGTCAAAGTTAGAAAGATATACTCATCACTCAAATATCTTTTACAAAAACATAGTTACCTCATTTTACCAGAAAACCAATAAAATGTCCTCAGGTACTACTTTCTACAGGTAATATAGCAGCCAGTAAGGAATACTTGACCCGTAGAGCAATCTTGCCTTTCTCAACAACTAGTCTTGCCCCAGAAACAACCCAGTACCCAGGAGGATTTTGTGGCCCTCTTTTCATCTCAGCTGTATCAACAAATTTCAATAGTTTGGGGGTATAATTGGGCATTGGAGGGCCACCAGGGTAAAGTCCAGAGCCTGGTGGTGGTGGTGGTGTTGAAGACCTAGTTGCAAAACTTGATAGCACTCCTGACTGAGGTGCAAATCCAAATGATTCATCCCACTCTGAACGCCTTACAATTTTAGCTCCCAAAACAGTAGAGAAACGAAGTCGTAAGAAGAGAAGTTTTTTGAACCCAGATTTCTCCACCTGTAGCTGAGCTCCTGTTACTATGGAATGATCGTTGTAAGACTCCACAGGAGCCGTGCAAACTCTAGAGAAGCTCTTCCAACTAATTTCTTCAAAGTATCTTTTATCATACGACTCTTGATCATATCTTTTATCATATGACTCTTGAGGGGAGGTATCATCCACCAGTTGATAGCAGGTCGGTAGAGAAGAAAGGTGATGCATGTAGACAGCCAACCGATTGCTTCTTTTACCCTCCAGATAGAGTCGGAGACCTGTAACTGGTCTCTTACCCACATCAACCTGTCATGGAATTGGTATTTATATTAACTTCTGATTTTTTTTTTTTTTACAAAGAAGATCTCAGTTTGAGGACAATAAAAAAGATTATAGATACTAAATGCCAACTCTTTAAGAGTAGTTGCATGAAACATATGAACTAAACTCTGGGTTCAGTAACTTCTGATTTTAACAGAGACAAAATGATCACATATAATAGAATTTCCCATGCGAATATTAAAGAACTGAATGAAATCACCTCCCACCAAAGGACTTTCACGTTGAAAATGTTCATCAAATGGTTATGAATCCTATCAACAAGAATAACTCCCTTATATTGGATTTCTACTTTAAGTTACAACTCAGAATCTTTCTAGCATCAAAGACAGACACAGTACTGATGAGATAAAACCTTTCAAAAATGCGGAGCAAATGAGCAATTGGTTTTCTTTTTCTGAACAAGTTTTAATGCCACACCAGTAAAACCAACAGAACAGGAAGGGTCAACCTAATATGTTATATTGTAGATTCAAAGATAAATTCTCTCACAGCTTACATGATGGAAGGAAAACACACAGGTGCAGGGCAGCCAATATAAAAGCAGAGGTTTGAAGATCATTTTAATGATAAAATTACTTCTTGTGCTGGGTGAGGCAAAAAAAAAAATTTTTACCAGAGTGGTGTTAACATAAAGTGTGGGACCCAAGAAGAACTGTAGAAATGATTTGCTCTGTCGCTTCTGTTGTAAACCGAGGGGAAAGTCATTGAAAACTGGTGCCCACTGGCTTGGCAGTTGAAATTCCAAAAACATATGAAGTTCTTCAAGCGGAGGTTTATCTGTCAGATTAGAGATACAATACAAGGATGACAAAATTTCCAGCAGTCATGACTCTTGCAACAAAGTTACTGTCATTCAAATCTCGGGCATGCATGCTGTTTGTTTTCATTTTCCTTTAATTCATATCTAATTAAGCCTTGTTCAAATATTATCATAGTGGCAAAAGAAAAACCAAATGCAGTAAATTGACAAACATTATAGAAAATCCATCTTGCTTACATCGTAAATAGAGATTTATGGCATGTGAAAAGAAACCGCTTGGAACTTTCAACAAAGAGGTAATTGGAATGAAGGACATCGAGACCACATCAGGCTGAACCTGAACAGTGTGTAGCCACTGAGCATGGGATAAATTCATTTCCTCTCTTCCACCTCTCCTTTTGTAAATTATTGAGATATCCTGCATCTAAAATTAACAAATGAGAGCATGTACTTCTTATAAAAAGGATTCCGAAAAGTAGCAAGGGACACTTCTAGAGGATTTAAACCAGGCTTAGAGCATTATTGATGGCTACAAGTCTTTGGGTGAATAAGAAGATGATGACTGGCATTTACATTTTACAAACATCCATAATTGCTCTTTGAACTGAACTGATCCAAAGGGATCAGTCATCAGATAGATATTTGATAAAACTAAAAAGTATTACTTGATGATAAACAATGGTGAATTAACAAGTAAATAGTAGCATGGATAGCCATATAAAAAAACCTCATTATTCAGGTTGGCTTGTTTTGAGTGGATCCTATTTTGTCCATAATTCTCTAAAAACTTCTCATCAGCCATCTTCTTCAATTTTTTAGATACATCAGCAGGTTTAACAATTGATGAAAGCTGCTGTTTTACATATATAACATCCTTTCCGCCCATCTCCACACCAACTATAATGTGAGTTCCAAATGTCTTGATGAATCTGGAATGGCAGAAATAAATCATCACACTCACGCAAAATTAGCAACTAATTAAAAATGCACAATTAGACTGTATTTAGATGTCCAAACTTATTCAGCAACATTAAATCCTCTTGATTCATGGTTGGTATCATCAGGCATCAAGCCAAACACTTGGGTAAATATTGGTGAAAAAAACAGGAGAGATAGGATATAGATTTCACATAAAATGCAATCCAGTTTCACCTTGCAAATGCAGCAGGTTCCCACGATGACGGAACAGCTTTCTTAACATGATCATGAAGTACCATTTGTGATTTCTCCATTGAAACCGTATAAAGTGTGATAAACATTCCATCAAAAGCTAGGGTCTTAGTGTTGACTGCATTCTTTTTCCAACAGCCTGAGAAGTCAAACATCGCATTGAAAAAACCAGAAGGAGTTTTGCCAGTCAGAGACATTTCATGGTTAAACTGTTCTGACATCTGCATAGAAAGAGAAAACAAGGGAAAGGCAAATTAGAGAGAAATATATCATACATTCTTGCTTTTCTCATTTTCTGCCAGACCAAAAGACAAATATTATACTATTACTAGTGAAAGAAACACGAAAAATGCAGTAATGCACTCAAGAAAAGTTATTGGAGTACATTTGGCAATTATCATCTCCTTTAAAAGGTTCAACTCAAAATAAGAATTGAATCCAAGACCCAAAGTCCCAAACCCATCTTAATTCCAGGTGCAAAACATATTAAAGATGTGAAGTCTCATATTTCCCAGTTTGTGTTCACACCATAGACAGAGTATTTCATTCACCAGAAGAGAACTGAGGTCATGACAAAAATAAGGCAATTTAATCCTAATTGAAATCTATCAAAACTGAAAGAGAGAAATCAAATTTACCTGCTGAAAAGAGAGAACGTCAGACCTGTTCCTCATGGCCTTACCTTGATCACATTTGATCAATTTGGATATATTTGAGATAGAAACTCCACCGGGCAGAGCTACATCATAACACTCAACATCGTCAAACTCAATCAAGGGCGAATCCTTTGCATCTCCAATACAATAGTTCAACCTTAAATCACGAGCTAGATCATATCCACGACCAATTGACCCAATTGCAATCTCAGCTGCCTTCTGAGCTGAAACCTTGAGTGCCATTGCTCAGTATAGAACTATTCTTCACCAAACAAGACTCCCTCCAAACTTTACAAATAGATTTAGATACCCACTCTGACCCCAAGTTAACCCAAAACTGCACATTTTTCACAAACATAGTTCAGCTGCAGGCACCAAATTAGTTAAAACATAAACTTTCACCAACCATTTTGATTTACAAGAAAAAGAACCCATATATATAAATACATATATCCTGTATTTTCCAATTCTTTAAATCTGCTTCACCTATCTGGGTTAGGGAGGACTGACGAATATCCCAACCATTTTTAACTACAGGAAAATCTTGACTCTAAACATTGACCAAGGCAGGTTGACTTTGACCCAATGAACCAAAAATCTTTGTTGCATGAGCATGGATGTTAATATGTATAAAAGACCCCATAAACCGATCAAAATTTAGTTGCTTATTTAATTAGGAGTCTCAAAACTAACCTACCATCTTTCTGCTATTCTGACAAATGAAGCAGATGGTTCTACATACTCATCTTCATTTCATCTCAACATACCAAATCTATTAATAAGCAAATAAACTCTTCAACATAGTATAAATGTTGTCAACAATTCAACTACCAATCAAATTTATCATTAATCCAAATGATATAATTCAAAATAAGGAAAATGAAAGAGAGAAAATTTGGAAGACACTACACTTACATGCCTGTCTGGAAGCTGTCTTAACTCTTAAGTCCATTGTCTGCAAACATTGCATTAAAATGTTTTTAAATTGAGAATTGTCCATATTCGTGTGGCCTATGTGTACAGATTGGCCATTTGGGCCTTACCAAGAAAAAACTCTTCTTGACTTGACTACTACACTACTTTTTCCTTAAAAAAAAAAAAAAACAAAACCCTATAATGACGTTGCCTGAACTGCTGAAGACGTGGGTTATTGTGTATGATTTTGTTTCTTTCGGTAATACGGTACGGTTAGTGATATCCCGTTTTATCTGAATCTAAACCCCAAAGATATTTGCCTATGACTTTATCTACGCTGAAAGTAAGTACTATTTTGCGTATTTGTCTTGTTCCTAAGGGAGATTCCCAGTTAATAGTAGTTTCATTGATCCTAACTCGCAAGTATACATGTTCCTGAGTCGGGTTATTCGTCTAAACTCGAAATTCGTCCGATATTTGAAAAAAATTTAAAAAAATATTAAACCCCAAAAAAACGAATTTAAACAAAATTTTAAGTTCGTTTTTTAAACGGACCGGGCCTTGGGCAGAAAAATCTAAGCTCGGCCCTTATTTCGTTGAGGCTGAATGGAACAATCCCAAACACTTGAGCAAGAAATGGAACCTACAAAGTCAAGAAGTGCAGCCCAAATGATACTGTCATGGCTAAAAGAAGTCATGGATTGACCCAAGGAGACATTGTCAATAAGCTTTCATCTTCAGAGAGGGCGTTGAGCGTATTGAACATTTCAATGGCCACCAAAACAGAGGGAAAGAGTCGCACGGGTTTGTATCGAATTTGAACATGATACAGGCTCAATTTAGAAGTCCTATACACTGCGTTTTGGTTTACTAAGCTAATAATGCTGCAGAGTCGTTTTGGCCAGTAACGGTCACTTTGGTATTTCTTTCATTCAGTTGTTAGCTGTCATTTTATCATTTCTTTCATTCGGTTTGTTAGGGGACATGTATGAATTATGTAACAGACTACAAATAGGTGGAAATTCTCATTGTTTGATATATGAAAATACACAACAGATTCTCCTACCTCACTTCTCTCATATTCTCTCTTCTTCCGCTCTAGATATTTCTTATCTTTTCTATTTTTTTCTGTTCTAATCCACTGTGAGTGTCACTCTGTTTCTGCTGAATGTTTTAGGGTGCACCATTTTGGTATCAGAGCTTGTCGATCAGAGGCCATGGCTGATGGAATTACAACACGATTACAAAAGGATGTGAATCAGACTCAACAAGATCTCTCGAAGCTTCAGGTCGAGATGCAACAATATGATCGGAAGCTGGAAGATCGATTAGAGAGCTTCAGGGCTGAAATGAAGCTGGAGTTTAAGCAGCTTTTTGAGCTGCTTACGGGAAACGGCGGCCCCACAGTTGGTAAAGGAATTCTGGGAGAGTCTCCTTCTTTTAGTATGGCGATCGGGGGTGAATCCGTGAAGCTTCCTGCACAGGATGGCACTGGGCTGCTACTGTCACCTGCGAAAACCTTGCAGTGTGATGACTATCCTCGCAGACCATATAAATGGAATTGTCCAAAGTTTGCGGGTGAAGATTTCAAGGGCTGGTTGTTGAAGATGGATCAATATTTTGAAGCTGAAAAAGTGCCGGAGGTTGCTAAGATCCGAACAGTTATGCTCACCTTAGAGGGCAAGGCATTACAGTGGCATCAATACTATGCCAAAAGTCAGGGAGGTTTTGAACAGTTACAGTGGTCATCATATCTGACTGCTATGAAAGAACGGTTTGCTTCTGAGGAATATGACGATCCCATGTCTGAGCTTGTGGCGCTTAAGCAGAGTGGGGATGTTGATCAGTTTCATGAGAGTTTTCTAGGTATCCTCAATCTCCTCCAATTATCTGATTCCTATGCATTGAGTATTTTCATTTGCAATCTGAAATCTGATATATCACAATCTGTTAAACTGTTTCGACCAAAAAATTTGAATGAAGCTCTTCATTTAGCTAAACAAATTGAATCCATTTTGTATCCAAACACCAAGCAGCCCACATCCGTACCTTCACCTTCAACTCGACCTCAATCATTTTCACATACCTCTAGTAATTCCAATCTTCATTGGAAACCTAAAATCATACCGCCGTTATTACCAACTCCCAAAGCTCCTCCTAACCCCAACTTGTTAAGCTTGAATAATACTAAGCCTTATAACTCCAGTGTTGGCAGAGTTACTAATTTTAATAATTCGAGAAACTCTGGAAGAGGGCCATCAGCCACTGAGATTGAGGATAGGAAGAAAAAAGGCCTTTGTTATTGGTGTGGGATTAAATATTTCCCTGGTCATCGATGCATGAAATCCCAATTGTATCAAATTTTGCTCGAAGGCTGTGAGGGAGAGGGTGAGCCTGAAGTCTTTTCAGACTGCCTTGACAGTCCTGAGTTATTGGTTAATGAGGGGGACGGTGGTGAAGCCCCAGTGCTTTCACTTCATGCCATGTTTGGCACAACAGGTTTCCAAACCATGCGAATTGAAGGAGAGATTAACAAGAAGCGTTTCATTATGTTAATTGATTCAGGCAGCACCCACAATTTTGTGGACAGTAACGTGGTGAAAGCATTGCGATTACCTGTATGGCAAGCTCGCAGGATGCGCGTGACTATTGCAGATGGAGGTCAGCTTTCAACGTTGGGCAATTGTAAGGGAGTCCACTGGTCTGCACAAGGGGTCACCTTCTCCACTGAGTTCATGGTCTTACCCCTTAAAGGTTGTGATCTAGTTTTGGGGGTTCAGTGGTTATCTTCTTTAGGACCTATTGTATGGGACTTTGCTGCCTTAACAATGCAATTCCAGAAGAATTCTAGATGGTGGATGTTGCACGGGATTCGACCTGGTTCGGTTCAAGTTATGAATGATAAGGAGTCTTCTAAACTCCTACTACCATTGGTAACTGGTGTAAGCCTTTCTCCTTGTGTCTACTTGCTGACTGCTAATGTTCCACCTCATCTGTCTAACATCTTAGACTCCACTGATACAAACTCCAATTCCAGTATCGCTTTGCAACAACTGTTACAGGAATTTCAGGAACTATTTGAGGAACCTGCAGGCTTACCACCTCGCATTCCTTTATCGGATGAGACTAAGATAGTGAGGATTAGACCATACCGATATCCTGCAATACAGAAGACTGAGCTTGAAAGGATGTTAAAGGAGATGAAGGACACGGGTCTTATTAGAGACAGCAATAGTTCTTTTGCTTCTCCAATAGTCACGGTTAAAAAAAAAAAGATGGCTCTTGAAGGCTTTGTGTCGATTATAGACAACTTAATCAGCTCACAATCAAGGATAAGTTTCCAATTCCTTTGGTGGAAGAATTATTGGATGAGTTAGTACATGCAGCCTATTTTTCTAAGTTGGACCTCAGATCTGGTTACCATCAAATCTGAATGTGGGAAGGAGATATTCACAAGACAACATTTAGATCACATGAGGGCCACTATGAATTCATGGTCATGCCCTTTGGTTTCACGAACGCCCCTTCTACCTTCCAGGGCTTAATGAATTCCCTGTTCAGACCATTTCTCAGGAACTTTGTGTTGGTTTTCTTTGATGACATTTTAGTGTACTCTGTTGATTGGGAGACACACTTGATTCATCTTCGAAAAGTTTTTGAGGTTCTCAGGGATAACAAGCTATTTGTGAAGCTTAGTAAGTGCTCATTTGGGGCCACAGAAGTTGATTACCTGGGGCATATTATCTCGATGAAGGGCTTAGCAATGGATCATGGTAAAATTCAGTGTATGTTGGACTGGCCAGTACCCAGGTCTCTTAAGGAACTTCGCAGATTCTTAGGACTGACTGGATATTACCGTAAGTTTATCAAGGGATATGGGATCATCGCTAAGCCATTGACTGACCTTCTTAAGAAAGATGCATGGAAATGGAAGGACAAGGCTCTTCGAGCCTTTGATCAATTGAAGATTGCTATGACCACAGCTCATGTGCTCGCACTTCCTGATTTTTCTGTTGAATTTGTAGTGGAAACGGATGCTTCAGGAACTGGTGTAGGTGCTGTTCTTACACAACACAATCGGCCCCTTGTTTATTTTAGCAGCGCTTTAGCTCCCAGACATCAGGTGCTCTCTATCTATGAGAAGGAGATGCTAGCTGTACTTTTGGCTGTTAAAAGGTGGAATGCATATCTAGTAGGAAGGCACTTCAAGATCAGGACTGATCATCAAAGCTTGAAGTTTTTGCTGGATCAACAAGCCACCACTCCTGCCCAACAGCTTTAGGTCACTAAAATGATGGGTTATGACTATGAAGTTTGTTATCGGAAGGGATCCACCAATCAGGTAGCTGATATGCTATCAAGACAACCTGATGGTCCATCTCCTGAGCTTATGACTATGTCTGCAATGGGCACTGACTTGCTGCAATGCATCAAAGATTCTTGGCAACTTGATGCAAAGCTGCAGAAGCTCATTACTGAACTAGAGACTTGTCCAAACCTACATCTTAAATATAGTTGGGATGGTCAGCACCTAAAGAGAAAGGGTAAATTGATAGTGGGCGATCAACCCAGATTAAAACAGGAATTATTGTCCTACTTTCATGGAGGTCCCACTGGTGGACATTCGGGTGCTCATGCTACAATCAATCGAATTGCTGGGATTTTGTAGTGGAAGGGTATGTGAAAAGAGGTTAGAAAGATGGTGAGGGAATGTCAGACTTGTCAACAATGTAAGTATGATAATTCAGCTTCTCCGGGGTTGTTACAGCCTCTGCCCATTTCTGATCGAGCTTGGTCTGATGTAAGTATGGACTTTGTTGAGGGATTACCTATATCAGGAGGGAAGAATGTCATATTGGTAGTTGTTGATCGACTTACCAAGTATGCTCACTTTGTGGCATTAGCTCATCCTTTTACTGCCATGACTGTGGCTCAGGAATTTATGAACAATATTTTCAAGTTGCATGGTATGCCCACCAGCATTGTTTCTGATAGGGACAAGATTTTTCTAAGTACCTTTTGGAAGGAGTTGTTTAAGAAGTTTGGCACTTCATTGAAGTTATCTACCTCTCACCATCCCCAGACCGATGGGCAAACTGAAGTGGTGAATCGGTGCCTTGAAGCCTATCTCCGATGTATGACAGGTGAGAAGCCTAAGGAATGGAGTCGTTGGCTGGCCTTGGCAGAGTGGTGGTATAATACCTGTTACCACTCTGCCATACATACAACTCCTTATGAGGCTTTGTATGGACAATATTCTCCAGTACATCTTCCCTACTTAGCAGGAGAATCCTTAGTGGCATCAGTTGACAGAAGTTTACAACAAAGGGAAGCAGCGCTTAAAATGCTCAAATTTTACCTGAAGCGTGCTCAAGATAGGATGAAGAATTTGGCTGAAGAAACGCAGTGAGAGGATATTTGAAGTTGGTGACTTGGTTTATTTGAAACTCCAACCTTACAGACAATAATCAGTGCATCGAAGAAGCTGTCAGAAGTTATCTCCAAAGTACTTTGGGCCTTTTCCTATATTGGAGAAAATAGATAAGGTGGCTTACAAGTTACAATTGCCACCGGGGTCTCGAGTGCAACCTACTTTTCATGTGTCCCAGTTGAAGAAACATATAGGCAACATTCATTTTCAACCACAGTTACCAATTCTGGGCACTGATGGTACTATGGTGAAAGAACCAGCTCAGATTTTGGATCGACGAATGGTTAACAGGGGTAATCGAGCGGTGACTGAAGTCTTAGTGCAATGGACTAATACTTTTCCTGAAGATGCTTCCTGGGAGATTCTACATGACTTGCAGCAAAGGTTTCCTGCCTTTAATCCTTGAGGACAAGGATTCTCTGCATAGGAGGGTGTTGATACAGGCTCAATTTAGAAGTCCTATACACTGCATTTTGGTTTACTAAGCTAATAATGCTGCAGAGTCGTTTTGGCCAGTAACGGTCACTTTGGTATTTCTTTCATTCAGTTGTTAGCTGTCATTTGATCATTTCTTTCATTCGGTTTGTTAGGAGACAGGTATGAATTCTGTAACAGACTACAAATAAGTGGAAATTCTCATTGTTTGATATATGAAAATACACAACAGATTCTCCTACCTCACTTCTCTCATATTCTCTCTTCTTCCACTCTAGATATTTCTTATATTTTCTATTCTTTTCTGTTCTAATCCACTGTGAGTGTCACTCTGTTTCTGCTGAATGTTTTAGGGTGCACCAGAACACTTGGAAACCTGCTGTGAATGGTGACACTAAGAAACCTTCCCAAGAAGAGCATTGACCCCAGTTGGCAAGTTGGGAGTAGGAAACGAGACTGTGGCCATCTCCGCTCAGATCAATGCCGAGGAAGGTTTCGTGCGTGTACCATATGATGAATACCCCGACTGTGGCTATCCCGACATAGAACCCGGTCACCTGCATCAATGAAGTAAGTTGGCTAAGTTTACTACTAACTTTTGTTCAACGAATAAAAAACAAAGATAAAATTACCAAGTAGCGGAATAAGATTCAAGCAGTTGCTTCTTCTAAGAGGTTTCTTCATTATATCTTTGTCTGGAGGATTGAACCCTAGAGCAGTTGCTGGAGGTCCATCAGAGAAACAAGATTAACCCAGAGAAGCTGAACAGGAATCATGCCTTCTGGAATACCCAAAGCAGCTGTCAAAAAATTTTGGGCGGGCCGGGCCGAGCTTGACATCGTTTTAATGATATGGTTCTGGCCAGAGAAAAAATTAGCTCATATTTTGGACCGATCGAACCTAAACATACATAAAAACTTTTAACATTTTATCTGAGACTCAAATCCGATCCAATCCAATTCAACGTTCGAGCACTTTTAACTCTCAAGCATGCATAGCTTTATCTTGGGTATATTTTTTAATTTTATACTAAAGTATCCAAGCTTGTCCGAGGCCGACGTACGAATGGGTCACGTGGCCAGTGATGAAGCTTTTTTTGTGGTTACATGATGAAGCCTTTTTGACCGAAGACTAAACATGATTGGATCTGGAGCTGTCCAAGACACAGCCTTAATTAGTCAACATATAAACTATAAAATAAACAGATCATAAACCTTTTGTTTATGCATGTGATTTTATCGATAATAATTGATGCAATGGGAACCCTATATGTATTATTGTGTTATCCCAAAATGAACTGTTTACAGTTTACAGTTCCACCACAAAAGCATTCAAAGCCACCTTCTACAAAATTCACCAGCCTGAGTCAAAGACATCCAGCAACTGTTAATAGTGAAAGGCCCTTTCCTTAAACTTAATTTCTGATTAATCTTATTTCTATATCTCTGAATCTACCTTCAATAAGTGTTTGGTATTTTCTAACCTTTGAATTCATTTGATTATTAGACCCCACTTTGAAATCCACATTTTTTTTTTAATATATATTCTGTCCATTGCTAGGCTCTAGCTCCTAGAAAGGGAAAAACAATGAATGAGTATTCCTATTCCAAGATCGAAGTCGTTGTTGGCAATGAATCCATGGACTCTTCAGATCTCATCCCACTCCCTGAAACCTCCAAACCCACTTCTAATCCAATCCCAAACCCCACAGTGAAGAACCCAGAAATCAACCAAATCATCAAGAACTCAAACCCCGATATCCTAGATTCATCAAGGCAAGAATTAGATGATGATCAAGAAAGCAACAATGTTGGGGACATGTTCGGTCCCAACCTGAGAAGAAACAACTCAGTTTCTTCAGCTTATGCACTCCAGCTCCAGGCTGCTGTGAAGAGAGCATTCTCAATGAGAAGATCTTCTTCTGTCTCTGAAAGGTACTGTAGGATCCATGATCAGTTTGTGACTTTAGCATCACCCTTTGATGATGAAGAATTGGTCACAACTGGGACAAGAAGATCTGTAAAGAAGAAGAAGACAAAGAAGAACAGCAAAGGCAAGATCCTAAAAGCATGGAAGAAACTTTTTGGACTGTAGTATGTCTTTTTATCTACTATAAATTTTTATATAGCCTTTGAATATGCTTTGCTCTTTGCTATCAGTCACTGAGAAGCTATGCTGTTTTGTTTATTAGCCCTGTTTTCTTTTAACTCCTTCATTAATTATTGGATGTTTTATCTTTTCTTTGTGTTTTTGATATTGGAGTAGTATTGATATGATAAGGTAAAATCTTCTTTTATTGTCTTGTTTCAATGGCACGCACTTAATTAGTATTTTCAAGAAAAATATAGTTAAAATTTACACACACAAAAAAAAAAAGCAAAAAAAGTGAATTTATTCAAGGATTTATGGAATAGCTCTTACTAGATTTAACTAATCTCAAATTTGGTATATATTATAATTAGTCTGGAAATGACAACCTTTTTCTTTGGTCATGAAAGATTACTCAAATAAACAATAATTGGCATAAATAATGATATGGCTTGGTTTTAATTATAAAGTCCAAAACTCGTAACATTTTCCTGGCATCGACCTTCAATGCCCCTCTTTTTTAGGTATATAATATATCTCTTCTTTGTTCACTCTAAAGCAAGGTAATCAGTATGGTGGATATATTATTTTTGTTTTGATATTAATATGTATTGATATCTGTGTGTTTCGATGTACAGTTTCGAGTTTACTGGTATTTTTTAAATATTTTTTCATATATCTATATGTATAACTTATTTTTAAGTTTTTTAATAAAATATATATTATATACACATGCAAATATACATTCATTACATGCATATATATATATATATGTTTTTATGCAAATATAAATTTTAAATATTTAATATCTAAATTTTTTAAATATCAAATAGATAAAATAAATATTAAAATGTTAAAAAAGATAGTAAATTATTATTAATTATGTTCAATAGCTAATTTAATGAACATATTTTATTTTTAAATGTAATTATGAACAAAATAAAAATGATCATGATACAAAAAATATTTAAAATGGTTTAAAAAATCAAATAAGTAAATTTTTTTTTTAAAAAATCAAAATCTTGTATCAACCGGTACGGACCGAAATATGTCGGTACTGATCGATATTGATCGGTACCGATCGATAAGGTCCGGTACGGGTCGATACCAAAATCGAAACAAAATTAAAAATTATTTGTATCAATTTAGTTAAAACCTAAAACGTACCAACTGATACCACCTGTATCGAAACGATACTGATCACCATGCTCTAAAGTCTAAATTTTTGCCCCAAAATAAAAATAATTAAATCAATTGGCCTGGTAAGCAATTAATTGACTATAGCTTTATCAAATTCCAATGATAATGTATCTTAACTTAATTCGTACGTGTCAATGTGTCATCACGTTCCGCTTTTAAAATTAAAAGTTTCATTAATAATTGATAAGATAATTTATATATATTACTTAATATATGTTTATCATTATATAATTAAGTAAACAAAAAAAATTCAAAAACTAATTAAAAAGTAGATTATAAATCCATAATACATATCTCAAACAAATATGACATTTTTTTATTATTATATGAAATTATGAATTATACCCTGTGTTTAACTTTTACATACCTACTTAATTAAAACAAATAACATAGTTAATTAACGTAGCTAAAAAAATAAAAAGTAAATTTGTTTGTGAGGTTTTTACACAAATTTTTGTTTGAATTTTTCTATTATAATTTAATTTTATTAATTTTTATCTGTATACTTTCATTTTTATTATTTTTTAAACAAAAAATAATAAAATAAAAGACAACAATTTTGCAACTTGAATAAACGGAATATATTTCGAAAAATATTCAAATTCTTTTATTTTTTTATCTAAATATTAATAAGATTGAAAGTATAATAAAAAAAATTAATATTAAATTATAATATAATGATAAATTTAATCTTAATATCTGTTTAAGGATATACAGAGTAATATATATTTCAAAAACAGAGTAGTACTTAATACTTGGTTTTTCTTTTACAAATGAGATTTCGATTTAAAAACAGAAAAAAAAAATGGTTTGAACTTCATATCTACATAATGTCACGCCATTTCAAATAAACAATGTAATCATATTCATAATAACTATATAAATGAACTGAAGATAGTAGAGGATAAAAAAGAACGAAAACCAGCCTTGGTTGGAAAACGGCAGATAAGGAGGGAGGAGGGATCAGTAAGTATATCCTTATCCAGTCTTCTCAGGTAATAGAGAGAGAGAGAGAGACGAACTGAAATTCTGCTGAAAATACAATTTAATCAAATGAAACAGAATCTGTGGTTAACATAACATAATTTCTCAAAAAATGCTATTTTTTTTTCCTACTTTCGTTTTATCTCGCCAAACTCATTTCTAGTCGTTCAATTTTTTTAAAAACGCATATTACGTTATAAATTATTAAAAAAAAAAAAACAGATTTCTGTTTTCAATTTTTGTTTTCTTTCGTTTCCAGATTTTTCCATAAAATCTCGTTTTCGCTCTGCTTCAATCTCCGCTCTCACCATCCATAAAACTGGTAACTTTTTTCTAATTTTCTTGGCTTCTTTGAATTCTTTCTTTCTTTATATTAATTCCTGAATATAATTTCATTTATTTCATTTTATATTTTTCAGAAATACTTTCTTTCATGGAATTAATTGCTTAAATTAATTTCTTGTTTCTGGAAATGTAAACAAGATTCTATGATATTCGTCGCTGAAAAGGTCCCTTTTTTCTATTTAATTTAATACAATTTATTCAATAGATTTCGAAGGTGCTTAATTTTTAAATAAGTCGGTGTCGCGAAGCGGCCTCAGAGTTGAATCTGTTTTTTAATGATGTTTTGGAATTATTAACCAATATAAGCTTTTCTCTTCGGACTAATCGAATTTATTGTCGGTTAATTAATTAATTTTTTTTGTTTAATTCAAGATTATTTTCCTGATTATTAACGAACATTTCTCTTCTGATATTATTACAATTGCAGATTTTAGAAACCTGAATTTTCGATTATTTCAAAGCCAGAAGTTTTACCATTGCAATTTATTCTTTTAATAAGCTTTTATTTCTTTATTAAATTTAATATTTATATTTTCTGTTATATCTTCATTAACGAGATTGTGTATTATAAATTGGATTATATTTTAATCTTTTAATAAAAATTAATTTCATTACAAAGCGCAGATTGCGAGGAAACGCTAGCACACACAGCTCTGGCGTTTGGAAACGAGATTGAGCAGTAGCAACGAGTCACCGAGTCGAACCCGGTGTATATAGGCGAATCAAATGACGGCGAGCGAAAGCATTGATGGCGATGAAGAGGTGGCTTCGTGGCCAAGGAGTAGGGTGAAGTTTCTGTGCAGCTATGGCGGGAAAATATTGCCGAGGCCAGGCGACGCCAACCTCAACCTCAAGTACGTTGGAGGAGAGACTCGTGCGGTGGCGGTCCCTCGGGATATCAAATTTTCAGGTTTGCCCTCGTTGTCTCCTTCGTAAGTTTTACACTGCTTTGTTTTATTCCCACGGGGAAATTTGGTCTTTTTGTTTCCCTATATTTTTCTTTGTTAAATACTTTGCTTTTTTGTTACTAGAATTTGGAAGTACTAATAAAACTTGGACTAACTTTCTATATCGATTTAGAATTCTATAATTGGTCAGTCTAATGAATTTTCCAGTGTTTTAGCCTTATTTTTTAGTTTCATCACTTGCATTTCTAAAAGAAAATTGAGTATGAGTTATATATGGAAAAAACAAATTGCATGGAAATATCGAAGCAGAGATCAATTTTTTTTAAAGGCCTTTTAATTTTGACATTTTCAACATACATGACAGAATTAATGAAGAAGCTTAATACTATGGTTGAAGGGGACATGATTCTGAAATACCAGGTAATTCCTGAGGAACTTGATGCCTTGGTAACTGTAAAATCCGATGAGGATCTCAAACACATGGTTGATGAGTATGATCGTCTTGAAAGTGAAGGAAGTCCAAAACTACGTGCTTTCTTGTTCCCCTCCAGCCCAGTCGTGCTTGAGAACCAAATGAACCCTGTTGAACCCTACGACATTGAGCAGCGTTATATAGAAGCCGTCAATGGCATAGTTCGTCCAAGTTCAAACACTAGTGGAAGGCTCACCCCTTTCAATGGAAACCGCCCCAACTTCAGCATCTCTGCTTGCTCTTCCCCGATATCGGCTTCGCCTGATGACAGTAAAATTATTGATTATTTGCCCCTGGAATCACCATTGTTGAATGGATACCATCATAACAGGCTCACCTTACCTAAAGTCCAGAGTTCTCCTAGCCTTTACAACCTCAGCTCCCTCCATCTCCAAAGCAATCACCAAGTTTACCAGCCACATCATTATTACCACCAATATCACCAGATACTACAGCCCTACAACGTTCAATCTCCAAGACCACCCCCAAGATTTTCGGACTGAGAAGTCACCAGGGCCACACGACTTTGGAAGGGGCACTATGGGGCACCGTCAATAAACCTTGTTTACTCAATAGGCAGACATAATTTGGGGAATGGAAACAGCAGGTGTGGTTGCTGCTACGATGAGTGCTTAAAATTATGCAAATGGAGGGTTTAGACTTCCCATAGGCGGAAGGCTTGATAAGCCAGATAGTCCAAGGAACCATATGTGGGAATAAAGCAATGGGATCAAATACTATACTGAGTTACTGATCATCTGAGTGAAGAACGACAGATGGGTATATAATTTTTCTTTTTTCTATTTCTTTTGGTTGGAAGGGTACATTTAGGGGTAAAAAGAGAGAGAATGGTAATTTCTAATGCTACAAGGCAAACTTGGATCTTATTGTATAATTAAGTAAAAGAAATTGACTGAAGAAGAAAGCTGAGTTACAACATGAAGAAGTTTTCAGCATAGGGTAAAAATACATACATTCTCACGATTTTAATCTCACTAAAACTTCCCTCCCACAACAGGGGATCACAAATAAATATACATAAAAAGTTTAATAGTAATTATAATTGAGTCTTCAGAATTAACACAAAAACAGCTCCACCAGCAATCAAAGCCTCGGGTCTACTTTTTCCTAATGACTTGTTTTCAAACTCTTTCCTAGAACCATGACAAGAGACGGGCAAGGGATTTTTACTTAATGTTTGATACAAATCAAAATGGCGTGGGATGGCTAGTAGAAGCAAACCAAACTTGGAATAGTTGCTAACTGTGCAGCGCCATGAATAAATTCTGCTTACGAGCATGCTCTGGAATAAGTTTCTTGACAACTTCTAGGGGGATGCCAGTGAGCTCTGCCATGTTGCAAAGATATTGAGAAATAAACTAATTGAACCAACAGTTACCAGATAAATCTTTCATCGTAATAGTAATTAATTTCAAAAATATTTACATACATGTAGCGAGCAATGTTACTCGAACTCGAAGGTGAGTGTCGGATACAGGTATGTATCCGACACGAGTATATTCAATTTTTTCTAAGTTTTTTCATATATTTGGAGGATCATAACGGACCCTTGTACTAATCGGACACGGGTACTTCAGGAAAAATGAAGAGTCGGAGTAACAGGTAGCGAAAAATGTGATTTGTCAGCAGTAAATGCAACAGTGTACCTTGAGGGCATAATATGCTAAATGTGTTTTAAGTACCAAGTGAAACTGACCTTCAGGCTTAAAATTGAAGAGTGGTGGAAGTGGACGGCCATTGAGAAGGCGAGTGTTCGGGTCCCTCAACTCATCAAAGAAAGGGTGAATGCAAGCCTCCAACTGCAGTAGTATTGCCACCAGCAGATACAGACATGGAAACAAGGGGAAAGGAAAAGCTGATTATTGAATCATATTTTTTCCCATTACTACTCAAGGCAGAAAAAAGTATGAATCTCATTACTTACAGCAGTGCATCGCAAATTGGGAGAGTACTGAAAAAACCTACAGACAAGGTCTACTGCTTCTGGAGGTAAACGCTTTTGGAAGACCTGTTCCAATAAAATTTACACGAACTTCGATAAAAACCTTATGATAAGGGCCTATGTTACTCGGATTCGGGTGTGAGTGTCGGACACGGGTATATTTGATTTATTCTAAGTTTTTTCATGTATTGAGAGGATCCTTAGAGATCATATCTCCGTACCCATGTACGGATATGCGTCGGACACGGTTTTTCAAGAAAAATGAAGAGTCGGAACAATATAGATAAGGGCATAACTAATGAAAAAGAAAAAAAAAAAATACACATACCTTGTGCCATGGATGTGGTTTTATCTGGGGGAACTTGAATTCATTGTAATTCGGGTTCATGCACTTGATCTCCTCCCTGGTTGGAGTTCCTAAAACCTAAACAACAAATTAAAAATATACATATACACATTAATAAACACATCCTTAGGGAAACCTTAAAGCTTAAACGCATATGTTTCAAAACAATTGTAGTCAAACACAGTGGAGACAGGGCCATGAGTAAGGCACCAAACAAATTGTTTTGATGCAGACTGCATTCAACAGTACTTAACACACTCAAATCCTAAATTTTTTGGTTCAACTTTTCTCTCTATTCATCAAAAGGAAGAAGTGAAGCAGTGCTATAAAATTGACACTGTAGATAATCATTATAACTTATGTCAGAAAATGTCCTACAGAGTTAATTAAAGCAATCACAAGAGTACGTTTAATTTCATTTTTAACATAACTGAGTTTAAGCAAAATTAAGTCTAATAATTATCAAAACCTATAGTTTATTGTTGAGATATCATAAACTTCAACTGATTTTTCCAATTCTAGCGATAGTCAAAATTAACTAATAGATTAATCATGCATCGAAAGCAAGTATTCCAAAAATTTAAGTGAACTGATAGATGCAATCACCTTAATGATTTCAACTAGTTGGTCAACCCCGCTTTCACCGGGAAATAATGGCTGCATAGTATGTTAACGAGTCAGAAACAACAATCAATGAAGACAACAGTAACTTATAACGGTACTCTAATTAAACAAATTAGTCTAACATTACCTGTCCAAGAAGCAATTCAGCCATCACACAACCAGTAGACCATATATCTATAGCAGTTGTGTATTCAGCAGCACCAAATATGAGTTCTGGAGCACGGTAATATCTCGAGCAGATGTAAGAAACATTGGGTTCTCCCTTCACCTGAAAACATGGAAAGCACCCACAGTCGGGTGATGGAACAAGATCCAGCCATAACAAGTACTATTGCATGAAAACTTACCAGCACTTTTGCACTCCCAAAGTCACAAAGTTTCAGCTGATGCGTATGTGGATTCACCTGGACACGAACCATAGCAGATAGGTCTCACCAAACAGATCCAAATATGAAGCTTTTTAACCAGATAACATTTTTTTTCTAATATAAAGAAAACAAAATAACATGATAAACTAATAAATCCTCGAGCTACCTAATTTATATTAGGGTAGTTCCACATAACTACTATACATCTTAAGCAATGCAACATAACCAACAAATCCAGGTTTTTGTCACTATGGTCAAGAGACTTCATCAATTAGAATAACAAACAATACACTTACGTGCAAGATGTACACTATTACATGAAAAACATGTCTTCTGTAAAAAAAAAAAACTTGATTCCTGAGAAGAAGAGTCTTACAAGTAAGTTCTGAGGTTTGATGTCACGGTGACATATACCAATGCAGTTGTGTATATAGGCAAGTCCTCTGCAGATCTGCAATCCAAAAGAAGACAAGTAGCTACAACTTTTTCCTTTCAATTAAAATCTTTTAGTGTTTAAACTGAACTGAAGAAAGGGAAAAAGAAAAGCAAGTTTATCTCTAGTGAATCTAAAATGTTTGACCAATCTTATGTGAAGGCAACAGTTTAAATTTTAAAATTGAAGGATGACTTCTCATTATATTACCATACGAGATAGAAGCAATAACAAAGAAGTCAGACAATAAATCATTTCTGAAACAACTCGGTACTCCTCAATTACCCAGTAAAATGTAATTGAAAAAGAAATATATTCCAACTCCATTAATCCATATATCAATATAACATATAAGGATATGCTTTCACAAATTGGAGATGCACCTGATACGTATAGAGTTTAACATATATTAAAGGCATTAGCGTCTTGATCCTGCTGTAGCTTCTTGCTGTACGATTAACAGTTTCAGGGACATACTCAAGAACGAGATTGAGGTAGAGTTCTTCCTTGTCTGTTTTAGAGAAAAAATAATGCTTAAGGGAAACTATATTCGGGTGGTCCAGCATTTGCATAATCTGCAACTCCCTATTCTTGTAGCGCTTGTCTTGAAGAACCTTCTTGATGGCAACAATTTCTCCAGTTTCACGACATTTTGCCTGCAGCATACAGTCAACTTATTTCAAGATTATAATCTACTTGAATAGAGTCAAGAAAATATTCACAAACAAGAATATTATAGAACTACATACTTGGAAAACAACACCGAAAGAACCAGTTCCAACCACATGCTCAGCAATATAACTGACATTCTGTCAATCCAAACAAAAATAGATATATATTGAGAAAGTTGCAGGTCAATAAAAACATCAATTCATTTGAATCTCACATGGAAAATTTGCACTCTAATTTATATATTTCAACCTGCTTTAATTGACCATTTCGACCACCAATGGTCGTTCTTATCACATGCCCTGTTTCAGCACCCACTCCATCAACTACATCTGGCTCACTATCCTGCATGAATAAAACATAAAGGATCATCTAAAAGTAGAGAAACTTTTTGCAAAGAGTGTGAAATTCTGTTTAAGGTTTCAGCAGTCAAACTACTATATTTTCAGTTAGCATGAGTTCCATTGTAAAACCACTTCAGAAGAAATTTTGACAAGATCAATCCCCCCCCCCCCCCCCCCTCAAAAAAAAAACTATAGATTGAGCTGCTTACTCTGTCTTCATCATGGTCCACCTTGTCTCTCAATCTCATTTCAAGCATTTCGCTCCCCAGCCAATCAACAGAACTAGACAAACTTTTGAAACCATTGACAGACCTGGAACTACCTACTCCTCCATTTCCTAGGCTTGCAGAAGCCATAATTCAGCCAGGTAAACCTTACAGATACTAGTATTTGCTATCCACCAAATACTCTGTAGTATAGCTGCCCATCCCGTCCAAGCACCTATCTTCCTAATAGATTCCCAAAATTAATGTCAGAAACATTGAAAAATATGAATATAGATTGATTAATATCATAGATTCCATGCAAAAATAACATATATGACCTACTGCAAAGATGAAAGACCACAAAGAAAAAAATGCATCAAGAAAACAGTTGCCTACCTAGACAACATCACAAGAATAAACTCCTCCAAAACAAATAACTATATGCTTCTAGGAGATGTGAATTTAAGCATTTATGCATTACAGTAAATAACAATGAGGAAGATAAAATGGTAAATGGAAAACATATGGGAATTAAAAGTTAAGGATTAGTTCTTCATTCATTATATACAAATATACTTTTATGGAATGTTGAGGTAATGCAATGTAACAAAGAAACAAGGAAGAAAGAGATTTTCAGATAAGAAACAACCTGATAAGACAACTAGACCAGGGCTTAACTTCAAACTAGTGAGATCAGCTACATAAATTCTGTTTCCTTAGAATAATTAAGTCAATATCATATTTTCTCAAAACATGCCCTAGATTTTACCTTAGTAATTGAGCTTTCTTTCTATTAAATTAAAGCTTACTTCTTAGTAATTTGTTTCCATAAAATGATGCGACTTTTTTTTAGCTAAGATTATCAGTGTGATCTATTAATAATGTTAAAGAAAAAACAAGGATAAAATAGTACTAAAATTAACCAAAAAAAGAAAGAAAGAAATTTTACTGTGATTCACGGCGTGGAATTATCTGTAATTCCTACAACGAGCTTTGATCAGATCTAACCCTAATCTAACAAATTAAAACACCATAAACCACACGAATTTCCACTCTAAGTGATAAATTGATGGAAAAAATCCTAAAAATTAAACCTTTTTACCATAAAAAGAAAAGCAGCAACTTTTGTTGATAATTAAACCCAAACTATTTCACTTTTAGAAAGAAAAAAAAAAGGGAAAACAGATCGTGAAAACGATCTTAGTGTTTGGATACTTACTCGGAAGTGTTTGGAACGAAACTTAAAACAGATCAAGCGCATTTTTTTACCTTCGGCTTTCGATTACGAAATTCAAAGCAGTTTTTTTTAATAAAAAAAAAAATTAAAGGCAGGAAAATGAGAACTGTTTTGATCTGATAAAGTTTTCTATTTTGTCGATTTTCGATTTTTTATATAAATTTATTTTCTTTATCCATATTTTGAGTGGAAATAGAAAGAGAGAGAGAAAGAGAGTGTTGGGGTTTAAGGATGTTTTTCGAATAAATAAATTCAAAGCTCTACTATTATAATGTACAGTGACCGTATATATAAACACTATAAAGTATTTGTTTTGTTTTTTTTCATGATTTTTTTTTGGTTCAATAATAAACGGCAAAAGCCGGTTTTTTTCATGATTCGATGATGGGTATTTCAAGTTTTGTTTGATTTAATTGTTTAATAATTTTATTTAGATATAATTTCTTTTTCAAATAATTTTAAAAACATTTTTATATTAATTTAATATATTTAAAATTTTATTTTTGAAATATTTTTCTGAAAACTTAAATCCGATAGATAAATAAAAAAACACTCATTTTCTTATCAACTTAACTATATTTTAAAAATAAAGGGAAAAAAAAAACTAATACTAATAATTAAAAAAATCATGTATCTTTAATTTTAAAAAGATTTGCAATCATTGGCCGAGAAAATATATAGATTTGCAATTTGCAAAAATACAAATTGATGTAAAAAAAATAATGGCCCTATGGAATATGGTAAAAGTTTAATTTCCATAATAATAATAATTTCTCGTTTATTGAGAAGTGATTGATTCACATCTTTTTTTAATGAAAAACATATGACAAAATTATTTTTCTCCCACAAATCTTGAAGTTTTTTTTTTTTCTTTTTTCTTTTGAAAAGGAATTCTTGTACAATTTTCAAGCAATATTATTATTATTCAAAATGATGAAAAATACGTCCTTTGAATATCATATGGCATCAAACTTCAAAGTTGAAAGCAACAATTTGAGGAAACAGTTTTACGACACAGCCAAAACCAAATCCACATCGACAGTAAGTAAATAAATTTACGGATCCTCCAATCCAATGCCCTATTGGCCTATCATCAGTGAAGAAAAACAAAACAAGCTACGGGCTGGTAAAAAGTTCCCCAGCTTTCCTTCTCTTCTGCACAAACCCATTTATAAATAAAGCGGCCCCAAAAATAGTAGGGGCTTATAGACAAGTGCTAACTGCTAACTATAGTCTTAGACTAGACATATGGTGGACTGCTCAACAAGTGTATGATGTATAATAAACTATAGTCTAGACATAGAGCTCTGCATTTATTATTTATATTTATAGTTCCAGCTAAAGGAGGAAATCGACCAATCAAATCAGACCCAGTCGAGTCAATGGCATGAATCAATCAGAGGATATTCATAGCACCTCAGCTCAGCTGGACAAAAGACCAAAGGCGATGAAAACATTGGTGCTGTGATGATAACCTTTGTTTCTTGTTCCTTCTATTCTGAGCCATCTTTGACTAAGATCGAGATTTCTTCAATCCACCAAGTATTTTTAATATTGGGATTTCTTCAACCAAATATTAATTACAATGATATCTGCAACCTCTTCGTCGACTGAACCTTTCCCTACTTTGCTGCCGAAACATTGATTACACCTGATCATGGGTTAAGCAAAACAAGACCGCCTCCAGCAAAAGCAAAATGCATGCTTGAAATTCAACTGACTAAGCAATTTGCTGCAAAATAAAGATTGAAGAGAATGAATATAACACCTTTAAAAATGCCATTGAACAACTCAAGCAGAAAGGTGTGGACCATGCAGTCAAGCTTTTTCCAACACCTCTACACTGGAATTATCTTTCTTGTGACAAAATGGAAAATAAAAACTACAACTCCTCAAGGATATTTTCAGTTATGTAGGAAATTTAAGTATGAAAGGTAACAATCCCATAAAAACACCAAAAAGGTCCACAACTAAGAGAAAGAGATTCTACTCGTATGAATGAATTCGGGCAGATTTAATACCCTTGAATGCGATTTGTGATCAAAGTTAAATTCAAGATATTATCAATAATGCATATCATTTCATCACCATTAGGGCCATTATCGGCAATATGGTCATCATAAACAATGTCAACAAGTCCCCCACACATTTAGACCCTCGCCTACAACTTATCTTGCCACCATAATCTCCATCAGGCCCACAGTCACCACCATAGTGATACTTTAGCTTGCTACTAACAACTTCCGAACACCACCATATACGATACTATGATTACCAGCGTTGAACCTACCTATCATTACCACATGCACTACCTTCAGATTTTATAAAGTAAACAAGTACCCCTTTCTAACTTTTCAAGGCACACTTTTCCATATGTTTCTTTCACACCTTTTCCAAAATTTGTAAAACTTCCATCAAGATTCTTAAGAAGTTGTGCTTTGACCAAAAAAATTAACCACAAGCTAATATTAATAACATATTTATGGTGGCAAAAGACCAAGTTCAAATAAGTTAGCAACAAATTTAATAGAGATTCTCAGTCTTAAGTCAACTTGGCAACTACACAACTAATAAGGTGAATATCCAAGGCATTCCCTGGCAAAAGTTTAGACCTTCAGCTCTGCTCAAAGAAGCACAGACTGACTACTAATCTAACTGGCGATTTTCCCTGAATTTCCAATAAAGTTACTTCAACAGGCTTAAAGCGTTCTAACAACCATACTTTCTTTCCATGAACAAATATTTCTCAATATTCTCTAAATTACTATATAAATTTTAAGCTTCATAAAACATTGACCAACAATTTCAGATCACAATAAATAAATGAATACGGGTAAATGGCAAAGTTCATAATCGAATGCTTACCATTATAAAATTCACTAAGAACCAGAACTCGATTTCTGTACCCAGACTTGTTTCTGAAAATTTAGAGAACAGACATTAATACACTTGGTCAGTAAAAATGTAGCAGAATACAAATAAACAAATCAGATATTCAAGCATAGTTTAAGCACCTCATGAGAACCATAGCCAGAAGCATTGGCTCTTTTCCCTGGTTTCCCATCACTCACAGCCAATGATCCATCGGCAACTGCTATGCGACGACTAACATGCTTAGGGTATCCTGCATAAATTTAAAAAAGAGAAGTTAATGAAGTGTGAAACTTGCAAACAAATACATGACAGACACATAGAGTTTGCTCAGCTTCCAAAATCAAAACTAACCATTATCTAAAGAAATGTTATATCCACTTCCGATAGTTTTAACTTGCATACTCCGTACATTTGAGAAATCAACTTTAATATCACCATAAGCCCCTGGTCAATTGTACGGAAAAAGAAACGTCAAAGTTATTCTACTTAAAGGAAAATTCTTTATTCTGCAATCCTGGGTTGCAGCTACTCACTGAGCACAAAATACAAACATATGTAAGCATGCATTTGCATTTGTGACATGATAGCAACCAACTCCAATTTATTTATGGAGAATCCCTAGGACAATAATTTTCCCAAGGAACAATAATATGAAGATTTAACATGCCCATACCTTCTGAAGAATCTATAGGTATCTGTGCAGATTGAGAAGCAGATGATGACAAGGACTCATTACTCGCATATGATCCATCAGAACGGTGAAGGGTCCAAACACCGCGATCTGGTCTATCTTTGTTTCTACTACGTCTTTCTGGTTTCTCACTACCATGCAAGTCATTCCCAACAACCTTATCATCTGAAGCACTGATTGCATCCTTCATAACTAACTGTGCGTGTGAATGCCGAGGAGGTCGTCTGTCCTTTTCCAAATTTGAGGTCTGAATCTGCTGCTCTGACTGGACCCCAGAATACTGACTTTGACGAGAATCCTTGTTCAAAAGTATGCCTCTGATCATTCTGCCTTCACGTCGTGAGTTATGTTTGGTAGGAATCGAACCAAGTATGTTTTTAATTGGAGATGAAACATTCTGTTGACGTAACATGCTTCCAGCCACCTGCGCAAAGAATTATGATCATAAAGAATGTAACATTGCACAACATGGCAATTAGAGAGAACTATAACTCATGCCTGTATGAACTGATGATAGTGGGGATAATGCAATATGTCGCACATCCAAACCATGCCAAAACAACAATGTGTATATTAATAACAAGATCAAATATAGAATGAGTGGAGCCATGTTCATACTCCCACAACCCCCCACTCATATTCTAACTCTCTCATTTTCCCTAACTATGCACGCATGCACCCTATGCATTTAGTCCAAGCCTCCATCAGAACAAAGAATGAAAACATAAACCAAGCCGCTAGAACATGAGTATTGAGGAACAAGAGGCTCACATGAGAAATTTCTTTCTCTTTCCCTTTCAGAAGCAGAACTTTCTTTTTACCAGCATCAGTAATTCTAGAAACTCCTGGAAAAGTGAGAATGAGAAATTTAAATTGGAGACATGAAACATGAGATGAGAATGCAACCACAAACAAAACATTCTTTAACTGGTATCAATGCCGACTAGCAAATAACAAGAGATAATAAAGAATAATAGCTCATTAAACAAAGGAAAATTAGAATGATTTATATTAGGCATACCACTTTCCTCTTCAGATAATTCAGTTCCCACAGATGAAGCTAAAGTAATAGGCTTATCAGAAAGTTGCTGCACATCCCTTTTAGAAACCAGAATGTGCGTTGACTTGTCTTTGCCACATGCATTTTTCAAGCTATCCCTTAGAACATACTGCCACCATATAAGACAAGGTATTAATGATACAGAAACTTCCAACATCTCACCAGGAAATCCGTCATGGATCTAAAAAATGGTCAAACTAGAATTAATATTAAAAAAGAAAAGAAAAATTCAAAAGCGAATGTGTCAGTAAGACAACCAATATTATATGTCATCGTCTTTACATAATATACAAAAGAAAAATTATTCCCCAGAACTTTTACATTTGTTACACAACATGCTCTAATATGTTAATGAACCCAACTGTTCATCATTTTACTTCATGAGCTAAGTATGCACGACAATTTCACACATTAATGTTCTATTGAACATAAAATCACTACACCAATACTATATGAGGAAACGAGAGAGAGAGAGAGAGAGAGAGAGAGAGAGAGAGAGAGAGAGAGAGAGACATGTGAACTCAAAAAACATTAGATAGTTTTGACTAAATTAACCAACTATATGCATACCATAGTAGTAGAACCCCTTCTCTTTTCAGAACCTCTTTTTGATGATGCTAAACTTGGACTCCCACCAGATGATCCACCAGCTCTTCTGCCCAGTTTCCCATTAGACAGTGACCTCTATCATAGAACATTATTAGAATCCTTAAGTTGTATATGATAAACCATTGGCACAAGTAGTTCACAGGAAAGCACTTAAAGTAAATCAGAAACAAATTTAACAACAAATTTAACGAATAATAAAATAAAATAAACCAGGAAAGGAAAAATTGAAAAGACAAAAATCTTCTGCCATAGATCAATACGTCAAAAAAGGTGGCAGGTGAAAACCTCTGTTACACAGACTCGGCTATTTAGGGCACCATACCCGTGTCGACACGACATGGATATGGATGTTGAATACAAGTCCAATATGGTGTTGAACAAAAGGACTCGGCATCGACAGTCCTGACTCCTTCACATAAGCCAATTCAGAAACGAAAAGAAAAAAAAAATGAAGACTAGAGATGAAAAAAGGTGGCAGGTGAAAACCTCTATTACACGGACTCGGCTATTTAGGGCACCATACCCGTGTCGACACGACAATGATATGGATGCTGAATACGACTCCAATACGGTGTTGAACAAAAAGGACTCGGCAATTGACAGTCTTGACTCTTTCAAATAAGCCAATTCAGAAACGGAAAAAAAAAAAAATGAAGACTAGATGTGACTCTGGGTTGTCAACTGTACTGTTATTGTGATTATAATATATTACCCGTGATCCGCCCTTAGCAGCTCTTTTCTGTCTAACAAAATCCATTAAAGGTGTAACTATGGGAGAATCCTTTGGCACACCTGAAAAAAGGCATTAATGGCATGACTAAAAAATATCTATACATAGAGACACCAAATTTTTAGTCATTTAATTGAACTACTAAAATTTTCATCCTGTAACAACAACAAAAATCTTCCTTTTTTTTCATTTTCCAACAGAATAACTTCAGATTTCAGATGTGAATAAGATTTGTGTGACTAACCAGCTCTTTCTGCCTCCCTTCTCTCTAATTGTATCTCAGCACTAGGAAGATTCTCAACCGGCTTCGCAAGAAATTCAAGGAACTCCAAATACTCAGGATCTAGATGTTCATCAAGAAATACTTGTATTTATGAACAGGAAAATAGTGGCATGTATAAGTCCACGTGAAATCCATTTTACATTGGATTGTACTAAAAGAAAATCAGCTTATTACCTTTGAATATAGTCCCTTCACGACCATCCTTTTTAGACCAGTGCTTTGGAACACGTTGGGAAGGTGCATACTCAACAATAGTTTTAAATTGGCCCCCTAAAAAAGAGAAACAATACTTTTACTTTGAAACCCATGTGTAGCAGCAGTTTATTGCAAGCTTCTAATTTTGATAGCGTTTAATGAAAACAGATTAATTTAAAAATGAGAGATCCTACATAAGCTTGTAAAAAATACTAGATCCTGATTCTGTCAAAAAATTCAGTTCTATTTTGGCAATGAAGGTGCTCTAACATCTCCAAACAACTCATAGACTTCTAGCTGTTAGTTAAAAGAGAGAATCAGATCCATAGTAATGAAAAGGTGGGCTACGCTATATCAAACTCTTTGAAGTTCAAGAAGTACCTTTCTCATTAACAAACACGTGCCCATTAAAGAACTCTGCAAACTCCAAGACGTCCTCGGGCCTCTTGACATCTATGTACGCTCTGGAATAAGATTGATGCTTCTGACTGCAAAATCATTTCGAAAAGTAAAACTATAATAAGATAATATCTTTTGCTGTATTCTAACCCTGGAATTCTGGTTATATACAATTAAAGAAAAGCTACAATGGAAATATATGCAAGACCAACTGGATGAGTTAGTCTCTCAATGGTATCTAAACGATTTATTCATATTTGATCAAAAGGATCTAGAACATGGCAAATTCTCCTTGCAGGTTAGTTATTAACTTTATAGCAGAGGCAGACTCCTACAAAGAGTAGAGGAACTTGTATGAGGATAGGAGGAATGTTGTACTAGAGGTGACTGAAACTGAGTTTTTAATTAAGCAAAGGCCAAATATTAAGCAAAACGAAACATGTCCATTTACAAGAGACCAGCAATAAACCCCAAAATGACATGATCTCCAGATAAGAAACCTAATATATATGAAAATATAATACATATATCCATTTACAAGCAACGACTATTAGTGCTAAAACAGTAATAATACAGTAAATGCAAAACAAAACCTCCCATACAAACCCTTGAATAAAGAGGGGGGGGGGGGGAACTAGCAAATTAGAAGAGAGAGACTCCATTAACAAAACCAGAAACAAGAAAACAATGATAATAAAATACTAAAAAAGTCTAATTAAGAATATAATTCAAAAAATAAAAGAAAAGAAACTAACCTGCTCTTCCCGGGACGGAAGGAGAGCCAGTTGTAACGGCCAGCAAAGGCACTATCGACGTGTTCGACAAGCATGACCTCCGTAATGGACGGCGGCAAGTGGCGGAGAACCACCTTGGTTCGATCCAAAGTCCCCTTCATGCCTTCCAAAACCCTAACCCTAGAAATCAAAAACCACAAAAATTCCCCCTCAAAAAAGCTTCACTGATTCTGTCTTTTATAAAAACTGGCTTCCAAAAAAAAACGCGAGAAGCACTGTGAGATCACATCTTCTATAGAGGGAGTTGATAATCGATCGATTAGCGCAGCGGAGCCCTAATTTTTGCGAATCGAAGCCCAAATCGCCATGCAAGAGTGTTAGAGACTTGAGAGGAAGAAAATTTGAGAATAATAAATATTAAAAAAAATAAAAAGGTTTTAAGATAGGGTAGGTTTTTATTTTTATTTTTATAATAATTTATTTTAAAGACTCCTAAATCCTATAATAAATCTAGTACTTCACCTACATTTGTAATTTTCATTTATTTCGTACTGAATAAATATTATTATGGCATAGTGAAAATTCGACCATGAAAGGAAAGGGAATGAACATAGAAAATAGAAATATCATCATATATATATAATAATAATATTATTATTATATATAGCCATCATAATTGAATATTAATACCAAATAAAAACATGTTTCAAGGAGCAAAATTATTGTGTTGTTGATTGATGGTGAAAAAAGTAAATATTTTAAATGTATTATTTAATTAAATATATAAATGTATAAATGTATAAATTTTATGTTTTATGTTTTATTTTTTATAGATTATAAAATTATAGTATAAATAAAATGTTCTTAATGAAATATATAATTTATTGGAATAACATATAAACATAAAAATTAAAATCAATTTTAACGTTTAAATTATAATTAATATAATTATGTATTTTGTTTTTTATTATCATAAAATTAATAGTTGATTGATATTTATTTTATTTGATTAAGTGTATATTTATATCAAAGATTTTATTTAATAAAAAATTTTATCTTATTTTTATTAGTGTGAATTTTTCATTTATTTTTTAATTGAGATTTTGATGATATTTTTTATTATTTTTGTGAATTTTGAGAATTTTATAATTTTTTTGGCTTCATTTTATGATTTTTTTAAAAAATAAAAACAAAGAGGCCTTTAAAAAAACCTCATTTTTTTGTGATTTGAAATGAAAAAAAAAAAAAACTTAAAAGGCTTAATCGAAGCTTTAAAAAAATGTCTTAAACATATTGTTATTACGTTATGCTATGTTATAGTTGAGTAACAAAAAGACAAATAAAATAAATTTATAAAAAATGATAAAAATAAATAAAAATATAAAAGCTTTAACCTTTACAACTGTGAAAATGATTATTAAGAGGTATAAATAGAGCGAAACAAAGCATAAAAGAGTCTTGTTGGAGGCCCGAGGGGTTTGGTCTCTCATTGACACTCTTCTTCCACATAAAGAGGACAGCAGACTTTGCAAGCTCTGCCCCCTTTTTCTCCTTTGCTTAGCTTCTCCCTCTCATTTTCCCTTCATCAAAGTAAGTCTTGGGGTTTTTTCCTTTATCTTTATACATCTGCAAATATATACTCTTTGGTCGTTGACTTTGATGAGGTTTTTCTCTTTTTAATGGATGAAGCAGAGGCTTAAGGGAGGGTGAGTATATGATGGGAGAGAGAATCCCACCAGGGAGTTACTTTCAGTACCCGCCTTCTGGAGTCTCTGCTTCTCCTCACAGGCCTTCTTCTCTTCCTACAGATCGTGAAAGGTCAGTTTTTTTTTCTTTCTTTAATTTACTTTATTCAATCCAATCCCATGTTTTTTGTTTTTGGAAAAGCTTTACTCTAATTATTGATGGGTTTTTTCTTGATTGGTCTAAAAATTTGAGCTTTTATTGTTCTGATTGATATGGGTTTTGAAATTGGTTTAAGGAAAAGCTTAAGTTTTCTTTTTCTATCGTGTTGTTTCTCTATAATTGATTGGTTTAAGGAAAAGCTTCTGTTTGTTAATTGATGGTCATGTTTTTGCTCAGGTTGATGCACATGTTTGTATGTTTGTGCTTTATATATTCTATATTTTATCAAGATATCGTCTTACTGTATCATTGTTATCTTAATTGTTATCTTACAATTTAGTAACAATGGCAGATATTTAGCTGAATTACTGGCAGAGAAAGAGAAGTCGGGTCCTTTTATGCAAGTCCTGCCTCTATGCACCAGGCTTCTTAATCAAGGTTATTGAATCTTCTGTTTTTCCTTTTTTCTGAAATATAAGATTCATTAGCAGTTGTGATTGTTTTTTTGGTTGAATAAACAGCATTCTAATAATAAAGTTATCTGTATTGATACATGTTACATATACACTTCTCAAGGATGTCAAATCTTGTGTCTAAAGCTACCGGTTATACTCTCGTTCTAATTAATGTTAAGTTACAATCTTCTAGATTGTTATCATAGATTCATCATCATGAGTGCACTGTTGGTTCGTTTTTCCAAGGATAAACCACTCTCGTTGAAAATAAACATAGTGACTGTCAACAATATTGAACTGAAATTCTAGACAAACAACAGCCTAGTACTAACTGTTCGCCTAGCTATAATTGACCTATTATAATTCTAAACTAGCAACATTTGGGTTTAAGTGATTACAAGCTGGAGTAGTCTTAAACTAGATACTTCTATGTCCTTTCAATGTAAGCATACAGGAGTTCATGCCACTAGAGAATTCAACTTAAGCATGTAGCCAAACATAAACCCCAAATGACGACCTTTACCACTGAAGGTAATTTCATCATATCAAGTCACTTTTGTTTTTTCTCATGTCACTGCAGAGATCAGAAGGGTCTCGGGTCTTAATCCTAGTTTTGTGTATCATGAGAGGTTTGAGCATGATAGTCCTTTTAGGTCATTGGGTCAACATCTCAATGGAAGACAGATGGATTTGGAGGGATGGTCTGTAATGCAAACAGAGGTAATGCTGTTTAATGGTTATATACAAACCGTGTTGTTTTTTAAATAATGTTTTATTTAAAAGTTTGTAATTGCTTACCAGATTAATAAATTTCAATTGTCTTGTTATTGGCCCCCAATATGATTGATTCTTAAGATCAATATTTGCTTCTCATAAATATTAAATGAAAGGAAAACGAAATTTCTTTAATGTGATTATCTTGCTTCAGGAAAATGGGCATCTGCAACAAGTTGCTCCAATTCAAGCTGCATCAATGGGTTGGCCTGGTTTGCCAGGAGTCCCTACAACGCCAATTGTAAAAAGAGTTGTTAGACTTGATATACCTGTGGATAAGTATCCAAATGTAAGTTCTGCTGAAATTTTTGAGTAAGTTTTCATTTACTTCCTTTTAAGATAATAGTTCCGACTCAGATGCTCTCCAGTATAATTTTGTTGGTCGACTATTGGGACCACGAGGAAACTCCCTGAAGAGGTTTGAAGCCGCGACAGAGTGTAGGGTGTACATAAGAGGCAAGGGTTCTGTCAAGGATTCTGTAAAGGTAAAGTCAATCATGAATTCTTCTAGTTCCAACATGTAATTTTGGTAACACAATGTAGTTTGAGATATACAATAGGTTGAGTCTTAAGCTGCTTCTTGCTCATTCATTTGTACAGATTCTGATTATAATGGAAGTGTTTTCTATTTTCTCTTGCAAATTGGAGTGTGGCTGATTGTTGGGCTAGGCTTAGGAGTATAATATCCTATTTTTCATATATTTCCTCTCAATTGCTCATGTAATTTTATATATGCTGGTGATGTGTGTCTCCATTTGCATTTGACATACGTTACAGCAACTTTGAGTATTATGTTTATTTAATCTTTTACATTTTTTCACTAGTAACTATTGTGATCAATTCAATGATCACTTTTACTAAATAAAGTAACTTGTTGTTAAAACAATCAGGCTAAGCAAGTTCTGACATAATTAAAGACAGGTCATGGCTGGCTTAGTGAACTGCATATTGAAGGGAAAGTTTGAGTTTTCAACTTAAATATAAGAAGATCAAGTTTTCCTTTGAAGTTGTCATTTTCGTTGTTGTATGCTTCACTTCTTATTCGTTTGTACTTCCTTTAAATTCTCACAACTAGCAGCTGGCTTTTCTATAGGAAGAGAAACTGAAAGATAAACCCGGATATGAACACCTTAATGAGCCACTGCATGTGTTGTTGGAGGCTGAATTTCCCGAGAATATGATAAATTCTCGTTTGGATTCCGCTGTTGCAATACTAGAAAACCTTCTGAGCCCTATGGTATGAACAAAAGCAATTTGTGGTTTTTATGTTACCCTTCCTTTTCTGTTTGTTCTAATTCTCTCTTTCTACCATTTTCAGGATGAATCCTTGGATAACTATAAGAAACAACAGCTTAGGGAGTTGGCTTTGCTAAATGGTACTTTCAGGGAAGAGAGCCCGAGAATGAGCCCGAGTATGAGCCCAAGTATGTCGCCCTTTAACAGTACGGGAATGAAACGGGCCAAGACAGGAAGATGACCTTATACATTGATGATAGCTCTTTATTTCTTGCTGGTTCACTGCATCTTATTAATTGAAAAATCCTGATGGCTTTGTGATGGATTTTATTTCACCATAACTTAGGGAGGTTGAGTCAGGAAGAGATAGTCAAACTCCTGTCAGTTTTGGGCAAATGATGGTTTTGCTTGCATCTCGGTTACCTTCTCCATTGATCCCTTTTCCCTTCATGTATCATTCCCCATAAGGTTTACTTCTCTACTTCATTAGTTAAAAATAATCTATTCCCTAATTATTTTAGCTATGTCTTTCTGCTTTTGGGTCTGGTGACCTCTAATTTACTCGAAGATTCTTTGTACTGACAATCTTACAATATTTCATGCATATTTCCACATATGCATGGCCTTGATTATAAGATACAATCAGTCATTGTATTGTATTTTGACTTAATAATAAGCTTCATTCTCTCTACCTTGTTTATTTGAACTGGTTTACATGTACTTGTTATGCTTTTATTCATGCAAACAAATGGTTATGGCAGGCAGATGCTTGTAGGAATTTGTCTCGTGGGGGCTGAATTGGTGAGTTATGAATTAGCTCCTCTTAATCTGGTTCTACCTTTTGGTTCTTAGTACACTCTGATTTCTCTCCTTTTGCTGCTCCTCCTAAAGTTTCAATATCTTTCTTTTATTATATTTTACCTATCGTTATTATATATGCCATATATTAGGAATTTCATACGCAAACCTTTGATCGATTAATTATTTCGTGTGTTATATATCATTTCTGAAACAGAACAAAGCAAAATTGTTTGTACAAAACTCAAGTCAATATCATATGCTGCTGTTATGCTCTTGCACAAGTGTTTCTTGGTGCTTGAAATAAAAAAAATTTAAGTCGAAATCTACCTTTGCCAGAGATAAAAAGGATATCTTTCTTTGAACCGAGCATCGGTTATTATAGTTTCTAGCAAACATAAACCATTGAACTCACAAAACTCAGGCGCTTCATCGTTACAAACAGCATAGTTTGAGGATCAAATCACACGCCGCCTTTTCATATACCTGCCCTAGCTGCCAGAGATTAACTGATTCCACAAGAAAATAAAACTTGAAACTGTACACACAGCCATTGCTAATCCTAGAGTTTTCAATGGTTTTCCCTTCTATTTAATCAAGGAATTTCTCTCTCCTTCCAACTCCAAATAAGGGTTTCGAGCTTCAACTCTTGTATGGTACATACTTTAAGCCACAAGCAATTGTCAGATTAAATTAATCATAGCGGGCAGGAAATCGAGGAAACTCGATCACTATAAGATCAACATATCAATATCTCTAAAAATGTGAATGAATATAAAAACCATTCTTTACATATAGTGAACTAACTTCTTTCAAACATCTTGTACAAAATGGTAACCATCCCCATTCTAAGCAGGCACAAAACTTAAATTCATAATAAATTTCATTTCAACATATCATTACAAATTCTACAACTTACGGTTGAAAAAATTATCTGAACTCACCACAGGATATGCCTAAATCCTGACCTTGACCATCAGGAAATGAGTTTTTCTAAACAACACAAGCAATTGGTGTCATTTCAGCCTGCAAATCAAGAGCAAGAAACTCAGTGTCAGCAGCTAAAAGAATAAACATAAAAGGAAGATAAAATGCAAAACCAGATTGCATAAGGTATCTCTTGAAAAGAATCAACATGGAGCAGTCTTAAATGATCATCAAGAACCACAGAATACCAACACAAGGTCCACATTCCACAGAAATGATGGCACTAAGTCTCACTGTCACCACTGTGTTGCATGGATAGGTACGCGAAGGGAGACAAATTGTCACAGATGCACATGGATATAGACTTGAGTGTCAAACTTTAACATGCATGGAGAGTGCCCAACATAGTGAAGCCCAAAGTTCTAGACTACGTTGCATGGATACGGGTACGGTACTGGTACCCGGTACCGGTACGGGATACGGCAAATTCTAAAAAACTAGGGTACGGGTACGTTAATATTATATATATATATATATATATATATATATATATATATATATATATATATATAACTGAAATTTCACATATGACACAACATAATATAAAAAATAAAACACACAAATTTCACATAAAGGAGCTTAAATTGTTCAACATGACAACATCTCAAAATAAGAAACTACAATACTTAAATTGTTCAACATGAAAACATCTAAACATAACTATGAAAATCAAACTCTAACAGTGTCTATATCATTATTTCCTTGCCCATCATCAGTGAAAAGAACAGCCTCCAAAGAAAAGAAAAAAGGGGCAATCGACAATGAAATTGAAAAGAAAAGAGGGAAGGGAAATTTGTTGTCGACTAATAAAGAAAAAAAGAAGTTGTTGTCGAGCTGTTGATAAAGAAAAAAAATGGGTTTAGAGTAATAAATTTGGCCAAAAGGCGTACCCAAGTCACCTGAGCCGTACCCAGGCGTATCCAGCCGTACCCAACTTTTTTTTTTTTTAAAGTCAGGTACGTACCTGGTACGTACCCAGGCGTACCCCAAGCGTACTCGTACCAGGTACGTACCAGGTACGGGTACACCTTCAAAATTCACGTACCCATGCTTCATAGGTTCTAGATCAGTGAAAATGATTACAATGTTCTTCATTTACATTCAACCATTATGTGGTGTTCAACTACTAGAATACAAACATGAATAATGAACAATTATTTCCTCCTTACAAACAAAACAAGGGATGTAACTGAATCCTGGTAATTGAGGACCACAAAGACAATTTATGTACACACCTCAAAAAGGATGAGCTCAGTTCTCAATGATGCTGTCACTCCCGAAGGCCAAGTTCAACCTCGAGCTCATCATCTTCTTCAAACAACTTCAAAAGACGGGCATATTGTTCGTCTCGTTTCTTTTTTTGCCACAACTTGAAAAGGAAATAGGAAAACAATCCTACTGCAACAAGACCAAGCAATATGATGACTACCTTGGTCCCAGTATTACTATTCGCATTAGACTTTGTCTTCGAGCTGTTTTTTGAACCTTTAGAGTCATCAGAAAAACCTGAAAAAGGAAACAAATTGGAGCAATTATTTAACAGTTTCAATAATTTGCTAAGCAGCAATAAAACAATCTCAACTTTAAAGTCTGCTGCAGCAACATAATCAGTATTCCAATCAAATTGAGCTGCAAAAAGTTTCAACTAAGGCTACAAAGCAAGTACCCCAAATATAAGGAATATGAACCCATCTTCCTTACAATGTATGCAGCAAAACTACATGGATCTAGATCAGCTACGCATGATACCATAGTTTCATGTGGACTCTATTTAATCAATCATCATAATTTCCCAAAATTTCATGGAAATCGGATTACCTAGGTTGATTTTGAAGCCCAACTTAGTTTGATCATGCTACAAACATCCTAATTGGCTACTTATACCGCTAAATAGCAGATTTATTACAAGTTTGAGATTCACAAAAGTATATTGGAATCACAGATATTACATATACCTTCCTATTCATTCTTCCAAGTAAAAAATATATCTTTATGGCTAAAATTTCTCGTAGTCGCAATTTCTCAAAAGCAAAACAACAGAAGTTTTAGAATTTAAATAAAATAAAATAAAAAAATCCTTTCCACACCCCTCCCGAAAAATAAAAAATAAAAGGAAAAAAAAAAAAAAAAAAAAATTGCTTTATTTTCATGTTCATTCGATGCTAATTTTATCAGCAGCCAAACAGAGAATATTAAATAATAGTGAAGACAGATAAATTTGAGAGTCATGAATTAATCAAACAAAACTAAAGGTGAGATTCGGATGACATCAATACATAAAATTGTCCGATCTCGAGGAACAAATAAACTGTACAAATTAGCAATACAAATAAACTTGATTTTCATGCAATTAATGATTCGAAGTTCGAAAAAGACAATTTGATAATTCAATTCAAAGAATATAAAAATTCTTTTAAAAAAAAAAAAAAAAAAAAAAAACAAAATATCGAGTATAAGCGATCTAGGAAGGAAACCTGAAATGAATTGTAGAGAAATGGAAGCGAAAAACAGTAAAAAACGCAGCGATCTACTTCTTGAGATTTCAGTCATCCTCTCAATCTCTCTCTCTCCCTTGGCAGAGAAAGAGGAATAGGTCTTTTTCGGCCTACAAAGCGTATTTGGTTTTATTTTTTGTTTTCAAAATTGTCACTTACAAAGATGTTGTTTTTGCAATGTTGCCCTATATATTTTTATTATTCCAAATCGAATTCTCTGCCTGGAATTTTGCTTTTTCTTTCCACCTTTTTTTATTTAACTTTTATTTATGATTCCTATTTACTTCTAATTTCATTATGATGTTTTTCAAAAAAAAAAAAAAATGATTGTACTTTCTTTTTCTTTTTGTACATTTTAGTTATATTAGGAGTCAAGAGTTTATTGAAAATGATTATTATTATTAAATATCAACAAAAAAAAAACTAAATTTAATTAGAAGTAATAAAGAAATAGTATATGAGTTTAAATATTTATTTATTGTACCAAAAAGATATTTAAAATTTCATATTTACAAAAATTAAAAAATTTAAATACTCTTAAAAATATATATCTTTTATTTTATTTTTTAATTTTTGAATAACTTTGTTCAATTGAATTCATTTTTCCTAATTTATTTAATTCGTAACACTAAAATTAATAATATAGATTATTAGTATCGGAATTTTTTGAAGATTTACTATAAGGACATATATAGTTATATACCCAGCGCCCATTTTATTTTTCTAATGGACGGCTTGGTTATTATTAGTTCAATTTTTTTTTTGATGGATTTCTTAAAAAAAAAAAGTTTTTATGGAATTAGGTATGAACTATAATGAATATGAATGCTTACCTACACAACTTGCCAATTTGGTTGCGTTTTACATTTAAAAAAAAAAAAAAAAACCAAGAAAAATGGCTGCAAAAGCAAACTAAAATCACATTTTAGATTAGAAATCATTTGGCAGATGTTTTTCCTTTTTTGCCAAGCTTTAAACAATTGCCAGTAATATAAAAAATAAATAAATAATTTCAGAAACAAGTTAACACGGTTTCATTTAAAATATATTTTAAAATTTTAATTATTAAATAATCAAACATGTTACAATAAAATAAACTGTTTCTATACTTAAATTTTTTTAAATAAAATAATAATCCATATGTTTAGACCTGTCCGCCCATATTTAAAAAAATTTGGACAAAAATATTAATTCCAAAAAATAAATTTAGATAAAAAAATAAAATCCGTTTAAAAAATTGATATGGCTTTGATTCCAATATTCAAAGCCCGAATACGGCCCGTTTTTCAATTATATAATATATAATATACAATATATAATTTTTATTTTTATTTTTATTTTTATTTTTATATATATTATGTAATTTATATCATATAAAGATTAAATATATATAATATTATAATGTAAATATTAAAAAATATATTATATTTTTCATGTTTAAGAACTTAATAAAAGAAAAAAAAATATAATATTACTAAAGATTAAATAAAAATAAAACATTTTAAAAAAAATAATATAAACGACTAAACGGACTTGAACTATCCATTTACAAATATAAACAGATTTAAACAAAATTAAAAACCCATATTTCGAAACAAATATAATTTTAATACTATACATAAACTCATCCATAAACACCGGTATGTTTCAGCAAATTAAAAAAAAAAAAAAAAAAAACCTGTTTTGGGCAACATGATAGCCATGGCACCATCGAAGTGTGTGTCAAATATGGGCCGACTACCCACGTGTACCAGTATAAAGGTTTTTTTCAACTCAAGGGTGAATATCACTACAAAGGATAAAAGCTCCGATCGTGGCCCAAGCAGAAGTTATCTGAATCGAACTCAAAATGAACAAAACTTATATGGTTACTATCAGAACTGTCTATCTGAATCATGAAACTGTGAACACACAACTCTACCCAAAAAACTGACAGGCAGAAAATATTATAATAGAACATAAAGCTAGAGACAATTCATCATCACTTAAAGCACTTGGCATCCAAAAGAGGCTCTCCCTCAAAGGGCTCACAGTCTTCGATCATCTGATTAACCCGTTCCTTCTGGGCTTCGTCTGAGATGTCAACCTTCTTCCACTCATAGAGTTCCATGTCATAGCACTCATCAAGGACAAATTGAGGGATCTCTTGCCCACGGAAAAGCCATAATCCCTTGACCTTGAATGGAGGCTCAGCACCTATCACCAACATCTTCCCAAATGCATACTTGCGTGTCAAATCCATTCTCTGCAGGAATCCTCCTACCTTGTTCATAGTGACAAATGAGACTGTATTCTCCTCATTGTACTTGTAGTCACAGAACCAGAGAGAGTATCCCTCGGGATCATACATGTCCCAGAATCCTGAAATAAACAAGAATTAAGCATCCGAAATCACACAGTCCAAAAGATCTTCATTAAGAGGGAGAGAAGTACAATGAAAACAACATGGATACCTTTAATTGCAACTTCACGGAAATTGGTCTTTGTGTTGGAGTACAGCCTCTTCCAATCATCCAGTACCATCTTACTGGGAGGCAGCAAATCAAGAGGATTCTTTGGTTTGGGCTTTGGTGCCTCTTCCTCCTCAGCAGCCTCTGCCTTTGCTGGCTGTTTCTCAACCTCCTTTTTGGCTTCTTTCTTTGGTTCATCCTTGGCCTTTGGTTTAGTTTCTTTTGGATGGGCAGCAGGCTTCTTTGATGGAACAGGTGGCACAGACTCTGCCTGCTTCACTTCACCAAGAATCTTCTTGAAATTTGGTTGATTAACCATTGTCCAGAAGTACCTCTCAACATGAGGGAACTCTGAGGTAAAACTCTTGGTCATGATCTGGGAGAAACCCAAGTAGAGGTTGCATGTCATGATAATGTCAGCCAGGCTGACTGAATGTCCAACCAGGTACGTATTGGAGGCAAGGTGAGTGTTTAAAGCGCCAAGGGCTCTCTTCAATGCAGCAATAGCAGCTTCCTCAGCCTACATGCAAAATACTCATCAGTGAATGAATTACAAACATAAAACCTTTTAATTCCTAGTATAGATTAATAAATCAGAATGGGGGAGCAAACAACCATTACTCTTCATAATAAATAACAAAGAAAAAAGCCAGCCTGGTTGATTTATCAATTCGATGGGCATGCTTTTGTACCAAAATTGCTTCGGTTAGTGCTTGTATCCATTTGTTTCAAAAAATTAAGAACTAAAAACACTACCATATTAAGTGCCTTCTAGAGTAGTTGTCCTACGACTTTTATAATGCTCTTGAAAATTTATAAAACAAGAATCATAAACCAGTAGTCCATGCTATCTTTCCCTTAGTTATTCTCTCATTAAAAATTTGTTCTTAGATGACTTAGTTGCCTTAGTCCAATCTTACTTGCAACCTGGGGAAATGAAAGAGAAAGTCTGCAGCAGTTAATAGAACTTACTGGAGGAAGGTAAACGCCAAAACCCCTTCTTGGAATAAACCATTTTATAATATTAGCATCAATTTCCATGGATGCAAAATCAATCCACTGCTCGATATGGCCCTGATAAAAAACAAACAAATATATATACAAACAATAAGTATAATTGTTTAAAATAAAATTAACTGATGCCAGAAGAACAACAAGATCATGGTAGAAAAGAAAATTCTCACATAATCAATCAATGTAGAACCATATAGAGGGTTGTCAGCCTTTGAGCGAGTAACTGCAGAGTAAAGTAAGGATACCGATAAGCAAACAAACATTAGAAGAAGGAAATGTAGGATATGGAGTCAGCATGTCTTCTAACCATAACGAGCAATGGCATTGCTCTCAAATACAGGACCCTCAGGTGTTTCCAACACGGGAACCTAGAAAAGTCACAGATTTTTTCAGTGAATTAAGAAAAAGGTTAAAAATACAAAACGATTTTCTCTAAATTTAACCTATTAATAGGCATGGTTACCTTCCCAATCGGGTTCATCTTGAGAAACTCAGGAGTTTTATTTGAGACACCCATCTCAAAGTTCTCAACCAATTTGACATCCACACCACTATATTCTGCAGCAATGAGTGCCTTGGAGGCATTTTTGTTTGGTTTTCCTGCATGCAAAACCTGCATGTAAATCAAACAACCAGATGGTTTAAAAAGTTAATTCCAATGTCAAACACCACAACCAATCCCTACAAAAGATACGCTACTAATCCCCACCCAAAAAAAAACAGAGAATAGAATTTTCCCTAGAAATTCTTTTAAAGATCATTCATTTTCAATTCTAAACTACTTGAGAATGCTTAGCATCTCCATCTACAATACGCACTTAAGGTAATATCCATCTACGATACGCACTTAACCTAATAGACCATAACCTCTCGCCATCAATCTTAAAAACAATTCTCAGCTGTAAGATACTTTCTCTTTCTGCTGGTTAATTGATCACAATTGAAATCAAACGCAGCACAGTTAAAATCCATTTCTGATTGTTATTAATATTTGCAAATCCATCAACTATCCATTGAATTACCAGAGTAATAATATAAAACATATACCATTTTCTACTTTCTACTTTCTTTTATATCCAAAATGCTACTAAAAAAATCTAACTTTAAATTCCACTTGAAATCACTTTTCCCTTTCGTTTTTATTCTTTTAACAGCTAAATTACCAAAAGCAACGAAAAAAAACTCACCAGTACCATGGCTTGATTAAAAACAGGGACGCTCTGATTTCAGATCTGGAAATGAAAAATATAAACAAAATGAAAATATATCAGCAAAAATAATCTAAGAAAAAGCGTGTTTTCTATTAATTAAAGGAGGAAAAAAAAAAAAAGGAGAAGAGAAATGCGAGAGAACCTTGAAGTTGAAGCCGCAGCGAGCAGGAGAGTGTGCGAGAAAAATAGAGAAATTTAAGGGGGACTAGGGTTTTTGTAGAGTGCGAAAATGCCAGCGTTAGGAATCTTTTTGGATCGGTTCGAATTGGGATCCAGATCCAGATCCAGATATGGTACTAATCCTTTTTATTGGCCCATTACTTTTTTGCTTTTAGCAGCCCAATAACCGGAGGGGCATAAACTTAGACAAATTAACAATGTGCATAGAGTTTGTCAATGGCAGGGCCAGAGAAGCAAAATGTCGACGGGGAAAGCGAGTAAGGTTCGTTTAGCATTGTTTTTTATATAGTTTTTAAAGTTAAAATATATTTTTTATCGCAAACGTAATATTAAACAGATAAAAAAAATTAGTTTCTGTTGTTGAAACCATGATTTAAAAAACCAAATCAAAAAATATAACTTTTGAGCTTTAAAAGCTGACTTTTGAATAAAATGAATTTATTATTCTCACATCTCTACACTTTTATTATTTTTAATATATCTTTTTTTTATATTTCAATTTTCTATAACACTTTTTCGTAACTATACTAAACACTTAAAAAAAAATTTAAACTATCATAATGGGAAAGAGTTGGCACAATGGTATCAACTTTTGCTTGCATTTACTACTCCATGTATTTCTCTTAATTTAAGTGCACTAATTATGACTATCCCTACAGTAACAGCACCCACATGCCAGCTACTTCTTATTTGTTCTCTTCATTTCTTTTTATAGAGTACAATTTGGGGAATTGGAAATTCCTTTCCTTGAGCAAAATGTTCAAGTGCCAGTGGATCATTTCTTTGACACATTTTTTTTTACCCGTAAAACAAAACCAAAGTAAAATTCTTATTTTTGAAAATCTATATATTCATTGTAGATATGAGTTTGGCTTTGATATATTGATAATCAAGTTTTTTTATTTTACAAATAAGATTAAAAGATTATCACGTGTATTTTTTAAAATATATCTTAAAAAGTATGTGTTATTCTGCTAATATCGTTTGTTTGTGAAATCTAAAAACTCTTGACAGTAAATAAGAAAAATTTTCTTTTAAATATATAATACTAATAGCTTTAAATGTCAAGTAGTAAAGTTTATATATATATATATATATATATATATATATATAAAGTTCCCTTTTAATATATAAGTGCAGTTAAAAAACTGTCACATTTACTGTATTTAAAAAATAAATTTTTTATTTTCTAAATTATCTTAAGGTAATGTTTAGTATCGTTTTTAAGATCGCCATGATGATCAAATTACCATGGTCATAAGATCACCAATTTGATTTGATCGCTAGTGATTTTAAATTATTATGTTTGGTAAAATATTATAAATCACTGGTGATCTTTAATCAATGTATTTGGTGTTACATAAAAAAAAAAAAGATTACTAGTTATAAGGTTATTTAATGAAAACAACAATTTCAATTTTTATTTAATGAACAATTTATAAAATAATATTTTATTGTTCTATAGAAAATTTTAAGGTATGAACTAGTACTGTTGAATATAATTCAAAATTATTAACATATTCATATCTAATGGTCACGTAAGCTGTCTTGTATGAAATAATTAAAAAGTGAAGATTTGTTTATTAAAATTAAAATTTTATAAAGAAACATATTTTAGTAGACATCATTTCGAGATGAAATTTATCTTAAAATAATTTTGAATATCACTATTTCGATGATAAAATTTTTCATCATTTTAAGTAGGATTCAATCCTTCATATCATCCCACAATAGAATGATATAATCATTATCAGTGATTTAAGATCATTGTCACGTAAGATTCTTAAGTTATAAACAAACACAATGATCTGATCACGATAAATTAGATCACTCTAAAATTTAAAAGGATCACCACATATCAAATAATACCTAAAAAAAAATGTGTCACAATGTTAGCTCGAGAAATCTAAAAACTTGAGATAATTTCTCTGTTTAATATGATTGCAATATTAAAAAAAAAAAAAAAAAGTTGTAACTTGAAAATAAACGAAGATGATAAAAAAGAGATAGTTTCCCATTATACCTCCTAACAGTTGGCACTAATATATAGAAACGTTTAGGGCATATCAGTCATATCGCCTACCAAATCATCAACGCGCAAAATCAGCGGTATAATTCACATCAAATCAAGTCCAAAGACGTAAAAGGAGAAATTTTGGGTTTCTCTTCTTTGATTTGAAAATCTGTCAATTGTTTTCTCACACTTTCTTTTCTAAAAGACTAAAACATACTGTTCCTTCGAAAGACAAGGACTTCTCTGATATTTTCAATTTCTATTTTATCCTCAACGCCCAAAAAATGGCGAGGAGACCGGACGAGGATTATGATTACTTGTTTAAGGTTGTATTAATCGGCGATTCTGGTGTAGGAAAATCTAACTTGCTTTCCCGATTTACTCGGAATGAGTTCTGCTTAGAATCTAAATCTACCATTGGAGTCGAATTCGCCACCCGCACTCTCCAAGTAAATCTCCCTTTTTTTGTGCTTCTATTTTTTAAAAATTTCCGATATTTAATTTATTGCATTTCTTTAATAAAGTGTAATTTTTGGTTTTTTTAGATGTTTGGATTTAGATCAATTATTTCCCGTACTAAACATGCAGTAGATCTGATTTGTTCGTTGTTTAATCTTTCTTTTTGTTTGACTTTCTCATATTTTTTCTTGAATTTTTTTATAATATTTAGATTGGCCAATCAGTTATAAAGTTAACCAAAAAAATCTCATTTTTCTGGTTTAATAATCTCTCATTGTATTATGATTGAATTGTGTTAAATCTATGAGAAAAGTGAATAAAAATGTAATATTTCTCATTGATTGCAAGTCTTGCCTCTATTTTGAGTCAGATTTTGTTGCTTTGTCTATTGGCCAATCTATCAATTCTTTAGTGCTACGTTTGGAAACTTGAATTTGAAATTTTGGATTTGAATTTCGTTTGCTCTATAAATTGTGAGAATGAAATGCATAAATTATGTATAAGTTAGTTAAGATTCAATATGATGATATATTTGAAAGGTATAAAAATATGAATTTCAAATTCACAAATAGCTATAAGTATTTTAAATTCACCACTAAATAGGCAAAAAACAAATCCATGGATTTGAGAAATAATCATCAATGTTATATTTACATGTGTTTTATTACAGAATTTATATTATTTTTGAAATCTAAATTCATTTTTTGAAATTCAAATTCTCAAACGCAACCTAAGAGAAATAAAGAAAGTTGGGATCCCATCAGTTTAGTTGCTTTCGGGTACCGTGGAGATGATTATGGGCTCTTTTACCAATCCCAAAGGCCTAACAATGTAACAGGTTCCTGGCTATGCTGATCCACATTTTGATGTCAAAAAGTATGCAAGTTTTGTTTGTTCTGATGTTTATGATCAAAGGGTATCTTTTTAATACTAAAAAGTGTTGAATGGTGAAACAAGTATTAGCTAAATTTAGAAAGTAGTAATTTTTTGTACATCTTATGAAAATCACTGTGAAAGGAGAAAATGATATGTTGTTGTTTGTTCTAAAATTGCTGTTATGATCAAAACAAGGTTGGAGTTTAAGTTGACAAAATGTTCTTCTTTATCTGAACCTTATAAAAATTGAGATTTACTTGAGTTACTTGCACATCTTATTTGGCTCAGTCTACTTGATGGCCTACCATCTTAGAACTAATCTAAAATAAATAAGTTTAGGTTTTAGTCTTTTTGTTTATCTTTGGTGGTGGGGAAATGAGTGGAAAATGGGGAGTTGATCCTTTTAAAGAGAGCAGATAGGGAATGTCCATTTCTTGGAGAAAGCCTCAATGTGTCTTCTGTCCTCCTATGTTGCTCCGACTCTTCATTTTTTTTGAAGTATCCGTGTCCGACGCATATCCTGATATGGGTATGGGGTTCTAATCCTCCAAGGACCCTCTAAATATATGGAAATCTTGGAAAAAATTGAACATACCCGTGTCTGAGTAACATAGCTATCCTCCTCTTGCCTTTTCTCCTGCATGTTAGCCATGACAAATACACCCACTGTCTGGTTGTTATAAGGTGAATGTTCCTAATATAGCTTCTGTCAGGTTGAGGGGAGGAATGTGAAAGCTCAAATATGGGACACTGCTGGTCAGGAACGGTATAGAGCAATAACCAGTGCCTACTATAGGGGTGCCCTTGGAGCTCTTCTGGTCTATGATGTTACCAAGCCAACAACATTTGAAAATGTGAGCCGATGGCTGAAGGAGCTCAGGGACCATGCAGATTCTAATATCGTGATTATGTCGATTGGGAACAAGACTGATCTGAAGCATCTCCGAGCAGTTGCCACAGAGGATGGTCAAAGCTATGCAGAGAAAGAGGGCCTTTCATTCATTGAGACATCTGCACTGGAAGCAACAAATGTTGAGAAGGCTTTCCAGATCATTCTCTCTGAAATATACCGCAAAATTAGTAAGAAGTCACTTTCTTCAGATGAGCCAGCACCTGCTAGTATTAAAGAAGGGAAGACCATTGTTGTTGGAGCACCAGAGGCCAACACTAAAAAGGCTTGCTGCTCATCATCTTGAACATGATCTTTATTCATTACAACTTTCATTCTTCTTTTTTGTATTAAATTTGTGTTTCCTCCACCTTTTTCTTCCTATTGAAATTGAGGGTTTTATTGTCAACTATTTTTTCTTATTATTACTACTATTTTATTTTTTTTACCATTGCAGACATTTGAACTATTCATGTTATTGTATTATTGCAAGTTAGTGATGATTTTTTACGGGTGCAATTGCATGGGTACCTTTTACTCCCAGCTTGTCTCATACTTTTTAAGCACTAGCCGTGCACCATAGATTAAACCACAGCTTCGAGGGAGTGATGGTGACTGGCACAATCTATTGCTATGTATGGACTTCGAAATCTTATTTTTCTTGTGATGATGATTTTAAGGTGAGAAATAGCCTTGTTGCCTCCCCAAGCATGGAAATTGCTGGCAGTTTTAACTATCTTTGATATGTAGTTGTTACATTGTTAGATGAATTGAGAATTTCATGTAAGCATTATCACAACCTCTCAGTGGCTGAGAAAACCTAGTTACAAGAACCTGTTGTCTGCTAGGCAGACATGATGGGCGAAACCAGAATATTAGGGAGATAATAAGGAGCCACTGTTTGTAAATGGCTCCAGCTTAAGTAACACGTAGATAATTGTTTGGGCATGATTTGGTCATTACTTATTGGTGTAAGCTGGTAGGCATTGCACTCCACTTCAGCATAGTGGAGCCCTTTTCCCTTTTCAATTTGGCAACTTTAGGAATAGATGCAAATGGTAAGTAATCTAATTTATCACGAAAATATAGGGCACGCATGAACAAGCATCAGAACTTTAACTTAAACAGCATTTCAGTTTCTGAAAGATCCGTATTATATGCAACATGTTTACCGTCTAAAACAGAGTTGAATCATAACATGATTGACTAGCCACAGCAGTTGTTCTTCTGTTCGATTGGCTGTCCCTTCATTTGAACAGTTCCGGTTGACTTGTTGGCAGCTGGCTGGTTACCCGTTCTGCATAGATTTTGATACAAAATCATACAGGTCAACTTCATAATTAGGGATATGAAAAATAAAAGAATAAATGAGATTTGGACAAGAATGAATATTTTTCTGATGATCTAGACTAGTGGACTCCAGAATAAGCAAGCAATGTGACAGGATAATGCATCGAAAGCAAGAGTATTATATTAAATGCTCTGAAGTAGATTGAAAACCTATTAGTAGGTGACAATGGCGACATCTTACCAATAAACAATAATCAATCATTAGCAAATAGGTAAATAGATCATAGCATTTTAAAGAAAAAGGGAAGTAGGAAAGAGTGGAACTCATTTTACTTTTTCTTGATCTCGCCAGCCATGGTTAAGAAAGCCTGCTCCACATTTATTGAATCTTTAGCACTTGTCTCCAGAAAGGGAATCCCAAGTTCATCAGCAAATGCCTGCAGTTCATTGAAGAACAGAATTGCAAATTAATTAAATTATGATGCCTGCAGTAAATTATCTCATCATCAGCTGTAGATTCCACTATTTCAGCCAATTTGCCATCTTAACCATCAATAACTCACAAGAAGTTTCAAAAGGAAAACCAAAAATACCATAGGAATCTCAAAGAGAGATTAAAACTTTTCAGGAACACCCCTGGTAAATAAGACAATTAACTGATGATGAAAGTTCAAACATTAGAAATCATAAAACACACCTTCGCTGTTTGCGTGTCAACAACCTTGTTCTCATCTAAATCACATTTGTTCCCAACCAGAAGTTTGCATACACTATCATTAGCATATCTGTCAATCTCGTTCAACCACTGCTTGACATTGTTGAAGCTCTCCATCTCAGTAACGTCATAGACAATCTGTTGCAATCCCAATATCGAATGAGGGTTAAAAAAATGAAATAAGAAAGTGATACCATCATTTAATAAGAAAAAACCATATTATCTTCTATCTGTGTTCTTCGACATGCTAAGATTTGAAAACGTTTTGAAAAATAGGGTAACAAGAAAGTTTAAGAGAAAGCCATGTTAATAAATCCCAGGGCATTCAGACAGAAAAGTCCAGACTTATATGTCAGGAGGGAGGCCAGCAAGAGTGTGAAAATAATTATGATACCTAGCACATTCCTGAACAGAAATAAACACAATTAGAGACTCAAAAATACAAGTTCCAGATTAAAACATTCAAAACAGCATTTAGAAAGTCAGTAATATCAATATGTCTGTTCAGTAAGGCAGGCCCCCTTCTCTTTCAACAACTCAAGAATTACATAATAAGACGGGTAGTTTTGGGCTCACATCACAATTTGAACAATGAAACAACATCAGAATATTGACTGTATGTTCATTATATTTGCAAGAAAGATAAAGGAAATCAATTAACAGATAATCCAATGATCAACTTTGTTTGAAACACACACCCTCAACCCCACCCCCAAGGTCTAGTTGGGATAATATTTTATGATCCTCAGATCAATCGGGTTCAGTTTCTTACTATTATCCCATGAGCTCCTCGGTAATAACTGCTTGTAATAGTCCGAAAACGCTCCTGTCCAGCAGTATCCCACTAAACAAAGAAACAAGAGTAAAATACCACATGTTAATTGAGAGCCAACTGAAAAAGGGGGAAAAAACTTTAGAGGAGAGTGATGCATGGCTCTTCCTCACTAATTTTTCCCAACAGTAGACAGCCGCGGTCAAATGTAAGAAAAGAAATCGGATTGGATGAATAAAATAAAATTGTCCAATAAACACCATCCTATTGGCCACAGCAGACAATTCCTGCATCAGTGACACAACTAAACTCTCCTTTTCTGGTGTATCAAAACTGAAGTTATTTCAGCTATGCAAGCCATAGCTTCCTAGTAAACTGATAAATAAGATTGTCTTTTCTCAACCATTACAAATCCATCTATAAAGCAAAGACAAACATTAGTAGACAGTAGCCATAATGCTAAAAGATAATAAGATATAGTATAATTCAATGCAATAATCTATATTGTGGCTAATTTTTCTACCAAAACAACAATTTGACTCAAGAATCTAGCAATTCCATATGGCTTTCCTAAATGACACATGAAATTATAGAGTTAAAGTCTCAAAAATTCTGAATTTTATTTTTTTATTAAAAAAAAAAAAAGAGGTTTGTAAACCTAACAATATTCAAACAAGCTTTGAGTAGAATTTAACTTCAAAAGAACGAAATTATCGGCATAAATGGAAGTTGATTGCAAATTCATTGTAAATTAACTTCAAAAAAGAAATTACTTTCTGTGAAGAATCATATTATACTCACAATTTGCAGCTTGATTGTCTTGCCATCTAGCTCCACAGTTCTGATTTTCTAAATATAAACAATTAAATAAATAAAAAATCACATTTCATGAAATAACTTCCATTATATAAAAAATTTGTGCGACAGAGGGAAAGAAACTCACGAAATCAACACCGATTGTACTGATGTAGCTATCCAGGTAAGAATCATCCTGGAAAAATTAAAGTAAAAAACAATTAAATTTCTCAACCCTAATTACTCTAAGATTAACCTTAAAATCAAGCTCATTAATCATTCTTCTTCTTAATTTACTATATAAAAAACGAAAATGCCAAAACAAGTAAATAATCAATGAAAAAGCACATTTAAACCAAACCAACAAGCCTTAATCCCAATATATTTGAGGTTGGCTAAAGAAACAAGATATATAAACATTTACTTACACGAATCCTCCTCTAATTATTCATATATATCACCATCCTCTCTTCAACTTCTAATAGTTTCATATAATTATTTATCACCTACAACCATATATATTTTTTTCTCCACTTCAACCTTTAAATGAAAATCACATTTAAATAAATAAAAAAGCCACAAGAATTTAAACTTTACAGCGAATCTGAGAAGCAAACAGGATTTCCCGACAGAGGAGTCGCCGATAAGGAGAAGCTTGAACAGATAATCGCTGCAAACAATTAAAGAAATGTGAGTAGAAATATAAGAAGAGAGATAATAATTACTAAGAAATGGAAAGATAAAATTGAAGAGAAATTGCAGAGGAGGGGGGGGCTCACTATTCGTTGCTCATGATTGGATCCGAAAGAGGAAAAAGTGGAGTCGAATTGCGGTGTTTTTGGCAGAGGAAGGGAAAGCTTCCGTTTCTATGTCAGCAGAAAGAGAAGTTTTTTTGGCTACCAGTACATTTTTTTAATATTTATTATAAAAAAAAAAATTAATATTTATTTTTATTTAAAATTGTCAACATTTCTGAATTAATTAGTGCAATGACAGAAATAACCTTAATACGTGGAGTGGAAATGTGGTATTGCCGTATTAATAACTTTTTTTTTTTTTTAATTTCTTTCGTTTTCATCCTTTTGTGGAAATAACGAAAAAAAAATAAAATACTAGTATTAGTATTACTATTACTATAGGATAAGGATATATATATATAACGAAAAATTTTCTTTCATTAATTTGTATAAATTTTTTGCTCAAAATCAAAGTATATATATATATATACATATATTGGTACATCCATGCATGAAAATGATGAAATGAGAAAATGTCATCAGAACATATATAAAAAAGATTCATAACAACGAATGGATGAGACTATTTGAGTAGTTAACTCACAAGGTTTCCATTATCATGAAGATTAGATAGGTGCTTTTGGTATAGTTTATGCAAACTAACGATAGCCTTGCATCTTAGTACCAGTATCAGTACCAATCGTATAAAGATAAATAACAGAAAGAAAAAAAAAAAAAGGAAAAAGAACAACGGAGATACATATATAAATAAATGTGTTCTGTAAGGACCAATTTTTGTGGTTGTGGTTTGAATATAATGTAAGCCTGTGAGGTTCAGTAAATTCGAGCTGACCATTTGGCCTTTACAAAGAACCTTTAGACTTAATTCTAAGACACTTATTTTATTTTATTTTTTAAGAAAATTTGCAGCGAATTTATCAACATCCGCATATAAAACTCGAAACATTCCTTAATTTAGCGTATGATTGAGAAGCAAATTCTAATACTGGATCGTCAGTGCCCCATGTTTCAAAATCATTTTTTAGTCCTTTTTTAATTTAAGTTTATATCATTTATTTTTATTTTAATAATGTTTGTCCGTTTGCTAAGATAGGATCTACCAATCACTTTGTTTAACTCAAAACATGACTAATGCGCCAACAATCTTTTGGCATAGTGGTAAAAGATTTTGTGTGGCATATAAAAATTCGAAAATTAATGTATATCATGTTTAATTTTTATTAATATAAATTTTTTAATTGAGTTTGAATCTTGATATCACCAATCAAATGATATAGACTAATAAATTTACACAAAAAAAAATATATATATATATATGTATTTATGAGAATATTTATGTCTTATGTTATTTTGAAAAAATAAATATTTCGAAAAACTATCCAATTTTTTTAATCAATAACTACCAAATAACTTATTCATTTTTATTTTCATATCATATTTTTACATCTTATCCATAATTACCAATATAAAAAAAAAAAAAAAAAACCATGTTGAGACTTGAGATCCATTATTATTTACATCCTGTTATCCAAACATTAGCTCAAGTACTCATACTTTTACTTTTTAGGAGTGCATTTTTCTTTTTTGGCTTAAAAAGAGAATAAAATGTATTGGATAATTTAGCCAACATATTTTGACAAAAAAGAAGAAGCTAACAAGCTATTTTCAAAAAAACATAAAAATCAGTCAAAAAGAAACAAATAAATAATGGGGCCCTTCCACATCCATGAATTCAATTGTCTAGACTAGAGAGTTTCTTGATTAGTTATTATTTTTTAATAGTATATAATTTGTTCATCATTCTTCAATTATTTTCACAATTTTGTAACATAACATGAGCATTGTCATGCCTTTTATGAAAATAATAATAATGTTTTCATACAAATCAATCATTAATATCATCGATTAAAATATTTAAAATGATTGGAAAACAAATATCACCACGTAAAAACCGATAGTTTACAATCATCCAACTAAAATTTTAACCAAAATTAAAAATGTGTCCTAAAAAACTACCATATAAACTATAAAGTATTAAAAGACTTACTACTTTGTATAAGATTTTATATAGATTTATTTAAGGATCGAGGTACTTGATCAATTCGATTCGAATTGAGTTTTAAATATGATATTTTAGATTTGATTTATCATAATTCAAATTATTATTTAATTAATAATTTTTTATTTAAAATTAATTATTAAAATATATAAATATTCATATAAATTTTTTAAATAGTAAAATGATTTTTTTTAAATTCAGAATTTTAAATAAACAAATTTTTTTACTATCCAAAAATAATTCAACTCGACTTAACTAATGATCAACTCTAGCAGTTCTCTTCACCTTATACAAAAATTCAACATTATTGATTTATCATGTTAAATTGTTAATAGTTAATTTAATTGACATACTCATTTTCCTTTTATTTTTCATCATTAATTCTTCAAATTCAATTTTTAGTTACATTCCAAAAAATTGTTTTTCAGTCAATCATGATTAGATCTTATACTTTCATTGTATGATTTTATTTCCTTTTTAAAGTAGATTCATATCTTCCATAATCAGTAAATATTTCATTACTACTACTATAAATTAACCCAATAGAAAAAGAAAAAGGAAATTCAATTTTTTAGAATAAAATAAATTTATGTTCTTTATAAGAAAAGGGGGAGAAAAAAGAAAAAAGGGAAGCAATCCGAAATCGCCGCCAAGGCAAAAGCCACGTAGATACGGGAAACACACGAGCCAAAGCCATTGAGGAACACCGAAGCAAGAGGCTCGGACGACACAGCTGGAGACAGGCTGTCACCAACAAAGTCCCACTCACCTATTCCCCAAACTACGTTCTTCCTTTCTCTCTCCTTCTTCGTCCTCTTCTTTCTTCTTCTCTCTCTCTGCATCTTCGTTTCTACTTTACAACCAGTTTTAGGGTTTTTCGATCCACTTTCTTCGATTATCCGTTTCGTCTCCCGAACTCGCCGGATCAAGATTATTATCATTGTAAGCTCTTCACTGATCTAACTTTTCTTCATTTTGGTTTTGTTTTTTTTTTTTTTGGATTTTCTTGGTTTTTTTATTTCTTTGCGTGGTATTGTTGAGATTATTGGTTTTTATAATTTGTTTGAGGAAACTTGATGGAATTTTTAGCGTAATGATTGTACTGCATGCACTGGTGATGACAATGAACGTTGGAAATTTGAATTAATTTGTTCATAATTTTTGCAAAATGCTTAGATTTGAATTATTGCTTGGCTGGAGGTTGAAATTGGTGATTTATTTGAATAATTTGTAGTTGATGACAAACAAATGGAAAAGAAGCGAAAAGAAATTTATAGATTTTGCAACTTATTCTTGTTAATTCTTTTAAAATTAGAGGAAATCATGCTTTTTTGCTCCAATGGTAATTGCAGAAAAAAGCTTTCCCCCTTTGATATCAGTGTTTTTGTTTAAGCTCAAAGTAATGCAAAAACTGGGTGAATTGTTTAGATTTACAGTGAGGTTTTAGGCCATAGATTTTATCTTTCTCTGTGACTATAAGAAACTAAGTTACGGATCTTATTATGGTGAAAATTTCTATTAGGAGGGACATTGAGATGTACAAGGGAGGTGTTAGTTTCAAAATTCATTCATTTGACAGTTTGACTATAATGTCCATGTGACGCAAGTGACATATGGGTAGCGCTAACATTATTTTGTCATCTTTGCATATTGTTGGCATTGTGTTAAATAGGATTATTGTGTGACAAAATGGAGCTACATTTTGGGTATTATTAATTAAGCATTGCCTTCGGATTGTTTGTGAACTTTTTACCTACAACCTATTTGGATATTTTAATTGAACATCTGCTTTGAAAATGATCTATTATAGTATAACTCGTTTTGATCAGTTACCGGTTATTAGGAAGTGATTTTAATATCATTATCTAAATGATGTAAAGCGTTGATTTTGCTACTCTTGTATAAACTTAACTTGTCTTGCTTAGACAGCAATTATTTACTGAAATGTTTAAGGTTTGTATTATTTTCTAGTCAACAGCGTCTTACTGTTGCTTTTGTTGATGTGGAAACTTATGGCCTCTCTCGTGTCTTCCATTGTTGTCTCAAATGTTTAGTTAAGATGACATGTAAGAATGTTTTCCTAGTGACGGAAGGCATTAATCGAGATGCACATGACAGTGAATGCTCGAGTCTTTCTCACTAACTATAAATGATGCCTTTTTCTTTCTTTTTATCTAAATGAGACTGGCATTAATGTTGATTTGTACGGTAGCTTGGGTGAGTCTGCACTCTGCACCAGCACAACTAGACATATATGCTGTATGTGTCGAGTAATTAATTTAATATGATTTATGTCTGTTCACGTTTAGACTGCTATATATTTGGTTATGTTAGGGTTTACGTACACATATGAAGCTCTTTTTATGAGAGTCTTTTGTGTATTAGGTGATTATGCGACTCTGTGTTAGTGTGGTCATATGTACCTAAAAATGTTCTTTACTTTGTTTTTATGATAAATTTATATAAACTGGAAATTCTGGAACATTGTTTACCTTTTCATTTTTCCTTTAAATGGAGAAATAGGTGTGTGGCTGAAGGTGGTGGATTTTATTATACCTTTCTGCATGCTATAGAAATTTTTTTTCTTTTGTTATAAAATTTTTATTCATAATTTTGTTTTGTTTATTTGTTGATTTATTCTCTTTCCTGTTCCACAGGTTCTTGGACCAAATAATTGAAGTTTGAGGTAAACCTTTAAGGTTAGTGGCTGAAACAGCATCTAAATGTGAAATTTGGAAGTTTTGAATCAGTTAATGCCTGACATACCTGGATCTGGTAGACTGGCAAGAAGATACATGAGTTCTGCTGATAATGCTGCTTATTCATCTTCTCACATAGTTAATCTTAGCATCATCCAGTATTATTTCAGTAATAGCTTCTGGAAATAATTCTCAGAAGGTAGCTTGTGTGTATCAAGAGGATCCTTTGTATCCATGCTGGCAGAGAGCATGCGTGGAATCTGTGTTTCGGGTAATGCCCCTGACGAGATATTCTGCCGAAGCATTCGGTGTGTTGACAATTTGTCTAGTTGCTCTGTTGATTCTTCTTGGTTCGGTGTGCATCGCTTACTTGTTTTACTTGCGTTCACGTGTTCTTAGACAAGGATTTCTTCAGCTCAGTTATTTCAGTGGTCCTTGGATCATCCGAATCACATTCATTTTGTTCGCCATCTGGTGGGGTTGTGGTGAAATTATACGGCTAAATTTTCTAAGACGGCAAGGAAGAGTGTTGAATGCACTCAAGTTGAAATGGCAGGAAAACATCTGCAAATGTTACATTGTCTCAAATTTAGGTTTTGCAGAACCTTGCCTCTTCCTCACTCTTGTTTTTCTTCTTCGCGCACCTTTACAGAATATAAACACCGGAATTCTGAGCAGAAAATGGAATTGGAAAACAGCAGGCTATGTTATTCTCTACTGCCTCCCTGTGTTTGTTCTTCAACTCATTCTTATTTTGATTGGACCGGAGTTACGCAAGGATAGGAGAGAATTACCGCCATATTTCACAAGAACAGCTGCTCCAGGGATGCAAAATTCTGATGACATCGCTCTTTGCACTTACCCTTTATTGAATACTATTCTTCTCGGGCTTTTTGCCACCATCTTGACTGCCTACTTGTTTTGGCTTGGAAGGCAGATTTTGAAATTGGTTATAAATAAGGGTTTGCAGAAGAGACACATTAATTTTCTCAGTTTCGAGTTTGCTTCCATTAAGGGTTCTTTTACTTGGTTTATCTGTTTTATCTAAACCAGAGCAATTTCTGTTTGAAGCTCTTGCATTCTCAGCTTTTCTTATCCAACTATGTTGTGCTGGAGTCTGTATTTGCATATTTGTATACTGCCCAGTTGCAGATTGTCTAGCCCTGGGGAATCTTCATGATTTGGAGGCTAGTAGAAGGGTTTTTGTTGATGATCAGAATGACACTGTTTCTCTTATCGCTAATCAGAGCCATCTTGAAAGAAGTGATGGGATTAGCACTGAGAGGAGTTTTGATGCCTCGACTGGGGCATTCGTGGAACTGAGCCTCTTCTCTCCTAGCTGAGATGCGAGGCCTTCAACACATGTTCATGGACCCCTAAAAAAGTAGGCAAGAAACTGAGTAGTTGTGGTGAATATCAATTTTGTGGTAAAGAAAACTGATTGTAAAGGGTTTAGCTTTAAATAAGGATTCTTATTCTTGGTTTGTTTTTCTAAGTTTAGATATTGATGGTTTTGCTTGATGGAATTTATAATCCAAATCCCTCTTTTCTAACTTTCTTATAACCATTTTTTTATCTGCATCATGCTTTAAATTTGTGGTTTATTTTGATAGGTTGAAATTGATAGTTGGATGGTATAATATCAAAATTTCCGCCTCTCTGCAATTCTTATGCAATTCTTTGATGGTGGTGATGTGAGCTAGCTTGTGTTTATAATTATGCCTCTGCCTCATTTTATTGTCCAGTTAAAATTGTAGGAAGTAGGAAGGTGGTGGTAAGTAGCTGGAGCGATATGAGGCGGCAAATTTTATAAAAATGAAATGTGTAGAAAAATATTCGTAATCAACTGCTGGTGTCGTGGAGAAACTAATATGAACTGGAGTTACGTAATTATGTAGGATTCAGAATAAAAAATGATTAAAGAAAAATCTTTTAATTCTATTTCTGGGTGAACTCTCTGGAATGCCATTGCCAGCTTAACATTCCTTTGTTTCGAGCTTTTGTCTATATGATGAATATAGACCAGCCAGGTCATTGCCAGCTAATAGGCACTTTATAGAATTCTACTTGCCAAAATTTAAGCTACACCAGAAAAGTTCAAGAACAAACAGCTTCTAGAAGAAATTGTAAACTTTTAACTTCATCCAGAAGAAAAATAATATAATAAAACAAATAAGTATTTCGTTTTTCTTTTCAAATATGAAAATAATTTTTTTTCTTCCAAATATTAAATATAAATTTTTTAAAATAATAATTAAATAATTTTTAATCAGGGTTTATAAACATTAATTAATTATTTTTTTGAGTGAAAAAATGCTTTAATTTAAGATTAGTCTAAGGAAGATGGGTAATAATGTAATATGGTTATTTCGGCATCAATTGTCGATTTGTCTTGACGTGTGGCGTCGGCGCGTGACTCATATGCTTGCTTTATTAATGTAGTCTTACATTTTAATTTTCCTTATTACTGTATTAGTAGTACGCAAATACCCTAACAAAGCTCCGCCGTTCTTTGAACATTCGATACAAAACCAAACCATTGAAGAACAGGAAAGCTTTGATTAGAAAGGAAAAACCCTCAACCGCAATCAAAAGCAATGGCCTCATTCGAGCAAGCACCGCCTGGAAATTCGAAAGCTGGGGAGAAGATCTTCAAGACAAAGTGCGCCCAGTGCCACACCGTCGATAAAGGCGCAGGTCACAAGCAAGGTCGGTCTCTCTCTCTCTCTCTCTGCCTCTCTCAGATCTGATTTTATTGTTCTTTTGATTCAATTATTTGGTTAATTATTTTTATGTTGAGAGAGATCTAAGTTCTGAAATTTATGCTTTTATTAATTACTACATCTATCATTTTTTTAATGTTAATATCTTTTAATTTTTTAGTCAGAATTCCGCTATTTCTTTTCATTTGGCTTGCAAACTGTTCCGCTATTTCTTTTCATTTGGTTTGATTAAAAAGATGCTTTTGAATTTGAAAAAAAAAGTCTAAGTTCCTAGATTACTTAGATTTGCATTGAAACAAGGTGATTCACACTGAATTCTATGTCGATACAGGTTTCCTCTTGATACAATTTGATGTTTTTATTTTTACCACTTTTTAAAGTTTAGGGAAAAATAAGTTGAGAATTTTTAAATTTGCAGGGCCAAATTTGAATGGGCTTTTCGGGAGGCAGTCCGGCACAACTCCAGGATACTCCTATTCCGCTGCTAACAAAAATATGGCTGTGATTTGGGGAGAGAACTCATTGTATGACTACTTGCTTAATCCTAAGAAGGTATGTAGGATATGTTTCATCAGTTTTGCTTGTTATTGTAAGTTTTAACTTTTCAATATTATAAGGAAAACTGGGTAGGATATGAAATTCTGTGACTTTGTGTGTTCATTGCATGAATTATGTCATGGTTTTGAAATATACTATTAACTAGAGCCGCTTGGTTTCCTTATTAAACGCTGCAGCTTATTTTTGGACTTTCATTTGGGATCTTATATAGTAGAGGCTCAACTATTTGTTTGTCGTATGAGCTAATTATGTGTTTCATAATAACATGAGAAAGATTAGTACTGTTGGATAGGATTAGTGGCACTATGGTCAAACCAGCATGAGGAACTGATAACATGGAAGTGGTTGATATTGGTTACCTTGTCGGCAGCATAAATGATAGCTGACATTCAGGTGCACAAAGGGTTTTTATCTGGCGGAAAGTGCAGGATACACTTTTGTTTTTTTTAACATAAAGTGGTAAGAATGTTATTTATGTACAAAGGATGAGCATACTTTAGGGTCCTAAGAAATCATCTCTTGTTGCTATTGTTTAGCAACAAAAGGTGATTTCTTACAAGACTGTTCTAAAATTGTAGTAGTGTATGAATCGATGTTGATTTCTGTTGATGTAGGTAGCTTTCTGGGTAGTTAATCTCATTTCAGGAAGATATCTTTTATATATTTTCATGATTACTTATTGTTGCATTACATCTGCTATTACTATGTTTGCATTTCGGTGGCTTTGTGCTTTTGGTGCTTTTGACTGGTTCTAGTTAGGTATGAGCTAGATATATCTATACTAGCATAGCTGATTTGGCTTGATTCTAATCTTGGTTTGTGAGAAAAGTACTTTCTCATATTCAGTTTACTATCTTTATTCGCCTTAAGAATGGAATTCATGGTTTAATTGCTATTAATTGGTTTGCTTGCAGTATATTCCTGGGACAAAGATGGTTTTCCCTGGATTGAAGAAGCCACAGGAACGTGCTGATCTCATTGCTTATCTGAAGGAATCAACTGCCTGATGCGTCTGTTTTATATCAGCTATTTTGGAACAAGATGAGAGTTTTGATCAATAATGTATTTTTCTTAAAGGATAAAAACTAGGCGATTCTTATAAAATAAAAAACCATAAACAGCTCCAGGATAATTTGGGTTTTGGAGTTGAACCGAGTAGTGAAAAGATTTTTGTGTAAGACCAACCTCATGAAGGTGAGGCATTTCAAATTTTCATGAACCTTTTGATGATTTATTAAGGCTCTGGCAGTTTCACTGTTAGGTAGCTGTTAACTTGTTATGATATCTTAATTCTTAGTGAGACGTGGTGGTTGTCAAAGATTTGGATGATGGTAAAAAAAATTGGTGGATTTGCTTGGTGGTGTAGTACAAATATTGATTTAGGCCTTTTATTAAAACTATAAAATCAATAGCTTTGTTTAGAGATGGTGAATATCTACGCTGCAAAAGGGATTGAGATTGTGAAAGAAAGCTTTGGGCTAAACCCATTGTTAATTTACAGGCACTTTTTCTTCCCAAAATACTGTAATTTGTATGCGTGTAACTCAATAAAGTCCAAACTGCTAATCTTTAAGGTAGAGAAAGTGGTGAAGCTTGATTTCATTTACATGTCAGACAAAGGCACCAAGTGTTGGTGGAAGGGGGAGAAATGTTGAATCCCATAGTTCCAATGAGGAGGATAAACCCATTTTCCATTAGGCATCGTATTCAAAGAAAGACAGCAGGCAGAAACTGGCTTACTGTTAGATATGGTGGGCAATTTTAAGATAATTGTAATAATAAATTAAGAACAGATTGATTAGAAATTGCAGTGAATAAATAGATCGTAGGTCGTGCAAGCAACCATCTCTATTTTGGTGTTAGCCCTTTTGTAAGTTCGTTCATTCGCCTTGAAGAAACTTCAACACTAACTCTAGGTAAGGTAACTTCCAGAATTTTAAGAAGGCTTAGGTGTGATATCTTTCTGGTTCAAAATCTTGTACTGATTTTCATTCTTAATCATATTGCATAGATTGAAAGAGAAACCAGAATCATGATAATCACAAAAGCTCTTAAATTCCAACTGCTGTTTGCAGTCCGAGGCACAATTTGACATAATCACCTCCCTAATGGCCGTTAATGAATCAAAATTGTTTTAGTCAATAAACTCTACTTAAGTACATCTTTTTCTCTAGCGTTTACAGAAACGTTGACTGACTTCGTCTCAAGAAAAGTCTATATATATATATATATATATATATATATATATATATATAGTTGCATTTCCTATCCGTGTAATACCAGTTACCATTATCATTAGCTACAAAGTCTTAAATTTTCTTTTTTCTCAGTTTCTGATCAACTCTTCTGCAGTATTCTCATATCAGAGCCAAATCTCTAGCTTCTGTCGAGTCAATGGACATGATCTGTCAGGTTTAGGAGCGATGGCAAGGCCAAATTAATTCAAAGCTTCTGTCTTCAAACTCGTAAGTTTTTCTTCGATAAATTCACTCCATAAAAAAAAAAACTTGCATGTCACCAAAACCTACTTTGATTTTTTTGTGATATACTGACTTGGAACATAAAATCTGTCATGTTGCTTAAATTTTGTGACAACAAAGTTGATTGTTGCAGACCTTAAACTCTCTGTGTTGTTGAATCTAAGCTCACTTCTTTTTCCATTTGGTTAATTTTCGATATTCTGAAAATTGATTTGGAAAGCCCCTCTTATTAAAACATGGTTAATTTCCAATCCTAGCTTTCTCACTTATATAATAAGCTACACAAAATATTTTAGTGATTGAATGATTTATGAGAAAGGTATCCGAGGTAGCCAAATTGTGGGAGATGAGTTCTGAAAATTTCCTGAAGGGAATATTGAAGATTGAAATGGAAAAGGAGTTAAAAGAAACATAGCGTAGTGACTTCCTTATTTGGATTATTCAGTTCCAAGTGTTCAACTTGCATCTGATTCTTTTTTTCTTTTAATAATAAATTGAAATGCCAGATGCAAGGTAGATTTTGACATGGCCAACGACGGGCTGGAAGTCACACTCGAATTGGCAAAAGAAGCTTGGAATTATTTTATGGGGAAGCGTAGTTTATCTAACAATGTGGATAGTAATTTTGACATGATGATAGCTGCTGCAGAAAAGCTCCAGGCCAAAAGGGATGATAATGAGAGGAAAGTCCAACAAAATAGAACAAGAACAACTACCAGCTGCTACAACATGTGGCTCAGTAGCGTTATGGAGACTCTCGAAAAAGTGGAAAGATTACGAGCTGAATATAACAGAGAAAGATCCTCATATTTAATACGGCGATCAGATTATAGTGGCAAGGTCATAAATATATGCCAGGAAGTTCAGAGGCTTGTGGAAGAGGGGGATTTTCAAGGAGGTTTTTTGGTAGATAAACCTCCAGAAGCCGTCTTAAAGTTGAATGCACCGGACATCAAAGGATTTCCTACACTTCATCGATCATTACAGAAAATACTAGAGTTGCTAAGAAGTGATAAACTAAAAGGGATCAGCATTTTTGGCACTGTAGGAGTTGGAAAATCAACAATACTGAAGAACTTGAATAACCATGAAGAAGTTTCCAAAATGTTTGATATAGTCATTTGGATCAATGTGTCAAGGGATAGAAATGAGGAGAAATTGCAATTGGACATTGCACAGCGACTTAAACTGAATACTGAAGGTGCTATGACGTATCCTGGTGAAGTTGCAAGGATCATATCAGAAGAACTAAAGGATCAGAAGTATTTGCTGCTTCTAGATGAGGTCATTGACTCTATTGATTTACATTCCATTGGAATTCCTGATAATAGAAATGGTAGCAAAGTGGTATTGACTACTGAATTCCGCCATGTTTGCTCTTTAATGACAGAAAGAATGGTTAAAGTGGATCGTTTATCTTCAGATGAGGCATGGAGGATGTTTCAACAGATTGCAGCTGAGAAAATAGATCTTCCTGATGTTGAACCAGTTGCCCGGCTGGTAGCTGAAGAGTGTGATCGACTCCCACTTGTGATCAGAACAGTGGCAAGTTCCTTCAAATTGAAGGACAGTGATTCTGAATGGAGGAATGGATTGAGAGAGCTTGAAAAATGGCCAGAAATTGAGATCCCAGGCTTAAAAAACATGCATGCATTCCTCAAATTTTGCTATGATGAGCTGAAGGATGAGAAGAAAAAGAAATGCTTTCTTTATGGTGCTTTATATCCAGCTGATAGCAAGATATATGCAGATTATTTGGTGGAGTGTTGGGCGGCTGAAGGATTCCTTGGCAATATCGATGACAGGAAGAGGCTCCGGGATGCACGAGATGAAGGATATGACATATTGGGACATCTAATGTGTCATTGCTGGAGAAAGGTGAAAGAATGATTTATGTTCAAGTGAACAACAGTGTCAGACAAGTTGCCTTGTATATTTCATCTCAAGATCCTGATTGCAAATTTATTGCTCAAAAAGGTGAAACTTCAGCTTATAACCAAACTGTGAAATATTGGCAACAGGCAAAAAGGATCTCTATGATTGAAGGAAAACTACATGACTTGCCAGAAAGTCCAAACTGCAACAAACTTTTGTCTCTATTACTACAAAGAAACCCCGATTTGGCAACAATTCCTCCAGCATTTTTTAAGAACATGCAGAAGCTTCTAGTTTTGGACTTGTACCAAACAGGAATTGCATCACTGCCATCATCTTTATCAAAGTTGATTAGACTTGAGGCACTTTTCTTAAATGATTGCCCCAACATAACAAAGTTGCCTCCCCAAGTGGCAGAACTTCGTTTCCTTGAGGTGCTTGATATTCGAGGCTGCAAGGTAATATTCATACCACCTCATATTGGAAAATTAATTTACCTGAGGTGCTTGCGGATGTCATACCATAAATGCGGCAATGTAGAAGATTGGCATGATATGGAAATTGATTATAATGTGATTTCAAGACTTTCAAGATTGGAGGAACTGGTGATTGATGTGAGCTCCTATGGCCATTGGTGCATTGATGTTGCAAGAGTCATTCGTGAAGTTGCTTCCTTGGATAATTTAACTAGTCTGAGAATATGTTTTCCGCAACCAGAGATGCTCAAAATGTTAATGGAAAAAAGACCATCATGGAGGGATCGCAAGGAATTGACTTCATTTTGGTTTTCTGTTGGCTGTCAAAACAAGAACAATCCTCCAATTCTTGACTGTTTTGAGTACAAAGTAAATCGATATATGAGATACTGCTATCCTGGCCACGATGATTCTACAATTCTTGATGTCCTTCCTAAAACTGATGCATTGGAATTGATTGGTCACAAGAACATCAAATGTCTATCAGACTTCATGCATGTTACCAGTCTGAACCATGTTCGTGGTTGTCTGATTGAAAGATGCAATAAAATGACAACTATTTTAGATGGCAAAAGGGTTGGAGTTATAGACATTCTACCGATTCTGGAACAGTTGCATTTAACGAGTTTGCTCAGTCTGAAGAGTGTTTTTGAAGGCCCTATTGCAGGCAAAAGCTTATCAAAGCTACATACTATTGTAGTGAAGAGTTGCCCAATGTTGACAAAGATATTGTCTAATGGAGTGATACAACAACTTCCAAAACTCAAGAAATTGGCAATTGAAAGCTGTTTCGAGGTAGAAGAATTGATTGAAAGCTGTTGGGGCATTGAGTCATTTTCTTATGGGCTTCCAAGTCTAGAGATATTGGAGCTAGTTGACATGCCGAAGTTGAGAAGTATATGTGTAGGAGAGCCAATGGCATGGCCATCTTTAAGGGTTCTTAAGATATTTGGATGCCATGAGTTGAAATCGTTACCTTTCAACAATGACAATGTAATGGAGCTCAAGTTAATAGAGGGAGAACAAATATGGTGGGATTCATTGCAGTGGAGAAACAGTGAGGTTAGAGAACACCTTCAGTGCTTTTGCAGCCTAAGGTGAATGTTTCTTTTCATTCTTCTAGTTTGCAACTGCTCTAATGACAAAATTTTGAAACAACATAAGATTTGCACTGTTTTAACTGGATATGCTGTTAACAGCTGGTGGACATGCATGCAGACTTGCTGTACTAATTACCTTTTACTTTAGCAGAAGATGTAATTAACCAATTGCTTTTTTACTACTTTTTTAGCACAAAGATGTAATCAATCACTTTCTCTAATGCACACACAAATGCAGCAAGTTTGATGGTTTGTTATAACATAGAAGAGTTGAAATAGATCATATAACATGGTTGAATGATTGGATTAGGCCTTGAGTGGAGTCTTTCAAAGGAGTAATTGGGAAAGTAGATATAGTTAAATCTAGTGTCCGATTTTAGTTTTTAATGGCAACTAATGGTATTTGATGCCTTTACTAGTTGTACATGATAAACAAAAACCTGAAGAATTGCAGGTTTTAGAGGATGTGAGCCCAATTTAGATACTTTAGTAAGATATGAACAGCAGGGGATATGCTAACAAAACTGAGAACAGGGAATGTGATGAAAGGGTTAGGTTCCTTCAATTAAAGTATAACCAAGCTCATCTCGTAACTATCAAACTAATGCAAATGAAAAACTCTAAAAAATCTGATACAACAAGTCAATTTCAAAGACGAGACTTGGAGCTCAAGCGAAATTCAAAGCAAAAGAAAAACAAGAAGTCAATTTCATTTGGTACTAATAACTTTTTGAATATGATAGATCATTGATCATTCTATTCAAGATTTCAAGTCAATTGACGTTCAGTTATTGATTTCTGTAGAAATTTTTAGATTTTTATGGAATAACAACAACATTTAGTCAATTCAAACTTATGAAGTGAATATGCTTGAATCGTAAACAAAAGGAATTAAGACATTGCCAAATGCCAATAAAGTTGCAGCAGAAACAGAGGTTTAGGTAAGAAAAGTAACTTGTTTTGCATTGAAAATATAAATTAGCTACCTCCCTTAGGAAAACAACAAGTGTAGAAGAAGTGCATGACCAAGACATTCCTTTGTTAGATAATTTTTTTTAAACCTATGGGGTAGGGCAATTAGTGAAACCAGTGTTCGTTTTAATTGGGTTAATGTGAAGCTAATGTTTTCATTTGATTTGACCCTGATAGTGACGGGCTCTTCAACCCAAAACTAACTTAAATTGGGCCTCCTGATTATCCAGTTATGGCCCAATCAAAATTAGTTTTTATTAAGGCAAAAAACCAAAAAAAAAAAAAAAAAAAAAAGAAGAAGAAAGAAACAGAACATGTGCATGAAATTCTAATGGTTACTTGGTTAGTGAACGATTAAAGTAATTAATAATAGTTTTGTTTTATGTGAGGGCTGTTCAATTTATTTTATTGTTTTCTACTTCAATTTGTCACTATTTCACATGTACTTAATGATAGTTCAAATTAATAGGTAAATTTAAAGTTTATCTTTCTCAATTCCCATGTACGCTTTTAATTTCGTGCCCCAAACAAAAACCATCCTTTCATGTAGTGATCACTGATCAATGAAACAAAGAACTCTCATTTTCCAATCTTTTTCTATAATGATTATAAACTTGTTAGGCTGTAATTGTTTCATGATTGATAAAATTTATTTAATTATTTTTTCCTTTTGTATGAAACAGTTAGCACGATTGATTAAAACTAATCATATCAAATTCAATCATTAGTTTAGCAAATAAAACTCATTTTTTTAAAGCATATATATATATATTTATTTATTTTATTATGCTGCCTGCAATGACAATCGAACTAACTCCAAATAACATATATATATATATAAATATAGAAAACATTTGTATATATATGTAGCATTCTATAAGTGATTCCCCAATGAAAAGATTTAGAAAATTACCTACCAATTGTTAATTATTATTAGACTGTGAAACATCAACATACATACACCTTCTTACTTAGTTATAATAATAAATAAATAAATAATAGGTATTGAATATACTATAATATGAATGGTTATGTTATTGATTCTTTAATACGTAAGGGCAGATTTATTTCTTGATATCTCATATGACACAATTTAGAATTAATGGGTTAGCTGTTTGTCACTTTGACAGTTTCCTATAAATCAAAATATGAAATGTTAACCAGTTGAGATTAATTTACCTAGCCAGCTAGCTAGGCGTCAAATGAATCAAAATCAATGCGCTTACTGATTCTTCTTCTCATTCTTTATTGTCTTCTTTTAAAGAAATCTTAATTTAATTTTCAAATAATGGACTTGACTTTCTTTCTGTTGGTTGCTCTTTCTCTCTCTGTCGGAGCCATTGGAGAAACAAGTTGATTTGCTAGTGAACGTGGAAGATGGCAATCGGGCTTAGTGCACATTGCACGACAAACACATAAGAACCTTTTTTTTGGGTTGTCAACATCGTAAGATGGTGACACGCATTGAACTGCATGTGCATAGAAGCTGGCTAGAGCATTTGTCTTCGCTCAGTTTTGTCCCCACCTTTGGGTTTTTTCTTTTCCACTTTCTTCTCTACCAAACCATAAATGACTAAAAAACGCCTCCAATTATATTTTATATTATATAGAATATTATTCCTAAGTCCTGACCCAGCTCATCGATCGATATTCGATATGCCATTTAACGCATCAAATTTAGGTGTTGCTTTCTTCTCATCTTCCAACTACCTTTGATTTCTTTTTTCTTGTTTTTTAGTAATAGTACTAATTCTTTACAATATTTTCTCTTCTATATGTGAGGTCTTACACTCTTGCTCTTCTATGTCAGCACCAGCAAATTAAACCTGCTAGCTGCTCCTACGATCTGATTCTCTCTTTCTCTCTGTCTCTGTCTCTGTCTCAGTCCCGATGTTGCTGTCGAAAAAACAACCTTCTGCAGCTGCAACTCAATGGATTGAGAAAGTAAAATACCAAAAAAACAGAGAACGCTACTTCAAGTTCTTGCTCAATCCCCACTTTAGATACACTGCCTTTCTTCTCGTGTTTCTCTCCTTATGGTTTTTGTTACAAGTCTTTTGGTTCCCACCGACAAAAACCCCCACCGCCACTTATGAAGTTCATCAAAATCCCAAAACAACGTCAAAGTCATCGTCTCCCAAATGCAACGGAAGGGTCTCAGTTTATGTGTATAATTTGCCCCCGGAGTTTAACCTTGCCCTCCTCGACGACTGCACCCACTTGAATATTTACACCAACATGTGTCCCCATGTGGCTAACCGCGGTCTAGGCCAGCCACTGGACAACATTGACCTTGGCTCGAGTGACTCCAATCCCTGGTTCGCCACCCACCAGTTCATAGGCGAGATGATTTTCCACGCTCGTGTCGAGAACCACCCGTGTCGCACGTGGGATCCCTCGAAAGCCAATCTCTTCTATGTGCCTTTCTACGGTGGTCTCCATGTGTCCAGCAAGTTCCGCGAGCAAAATCATACGGTTCGAGACTCATTAGCCGTAAGATTGATCGACTACCTTCAAGACCAACCCACATGGCGCAAGAATAACGGCAAGGACCACTTCCTTGCTCTAGGGAGAACCTCATGGGATTTCATGAGAACCGACAGTGGGCCCGACTTTGGGGCGAACTGTCTTCTAAACCTGCCATGTGTAAAAAACATGTCGGTGCTGACCGTGGAGAGGAATCCTTGGAAGGGATCAAACCAACACGGCATCCCTTACCCTTCTTACTTCCACCCGTCCACGTCAGACCAAATGTTGACGTGGCAGCGCATGATGCGGCAATCAAGCCGGCCCTACTTGTTTTCCTTCATTGGGGCCCCACGTAAGGGCAATGATAAAGCAGCCATTAGGGACGAAATGATAAAGCAATGCATGGAGTCCAGTCAATGCAAGCTGCTGAAATGTGACCATGGAAACCCCAAGTGCTACAATCCTAGCGAGGTTTTAAGAGTGATGAGAGAATCCCAGTTTTGCTTGCAAGCTCCGGGGGATTCTTTCACTCGAAGGTCGACGTTCGACTCCATCCTTTCGGGTTGCATACCGGTGTTTTTCTCGCGGCACACGGCGTATACGCAATATTCTTGGTTTTTGCCCGAGGAGGCTTCCAAGTACTCGGTTTATATGGATGAAGAAAGGGATGAAAGCAAAAGAATAGAAGAGGAGCTGTTGAAGATATCGAAAGAAGAGGTGGAGAGGATGCGAGCTACGGTGATTGATATGATTCCAAGGCTCACTTACGCACACCCTAATGCGAGTAATAGCGATCTTGGGTTTGAAGATGTTGTCGACGTTGCGCTTGAAGCCTTGGCACAGCATGTTAGGAACAAAATACAAGATGATCTCGCAATTGCTGATTCTAGCTAGGTAAACAATTATGGAGAAGAGAAAGGATAAAAACAATAAATTCGAGAAAAAAAGTTTGTATAGAGGTAGTTGATGTGAATTAATTTCAATTGTACGTGCTTTTATTTGAGGAGTGAATATATGCATACCACAATTTGTTTTTTATTACAAAGTCAGTCAGGTCACTGTTTGTGCTTTAGTAAAAATAAATTAATTTTACACAATTTCATAATTTTTTATACGATTTATATTTATTTAATCCGACGTCATATTTCATGTTCACGTAGATCATGCACGTCAAGTTTCGAGTAGATTAAAAATGTCTAACTATTTTTTTGATGTAAAAAACTTTCAACTGTTAAATATATATTGAAAAAAACAGTATTTTCGATCGATATGATAGAGATATCGAATCGATTTAAAACTTTACGTGCACGATGAGTACAATTATATTGTTAAATTCAACGGTCGATTTGTTAAAATATAAATCGTATAAAAAATTATGAAAGTGTGTAAAACTAATTTAGTTTTACACTTACATAAATGGATCTATATATATATTACAGATTCGCATTTTCAAGCATAAAACGATTTGCTATTTATTGCAATATATATAGCAAATGTTTTTGAAGCTTCTTCATGTTTGGTTTGGTGTTAAATATATGGGGCACGAAAAAGTACAAGGGGACCTCTACTATTGAAAGAATGATAATCTTATAATTCGTGTATTTATATCGTGTTTGTATATTTTTACGTATCATTATTATATTTAAGATATTATATATTTATATAAAATTTTCACATTCATACTTATATATATTATATAAATATATGTATGCAAAGTTTGTGAAATTGTGATTGTAAAAATCTTAAAAATAACATAATCAATTAAAATATTCATGATGACATTAATTCTAAAATTACAAATTACATCTTATATATAAATTTTGAATGTTTTGAAGCATTCTCAGGCCATCCACGTCGTTCCCTCTTTTTTTTTTCTCAGTTGAAGGAAATGAGAGAGGAAAAAAGAAAAAGAGAAGGAAGAGGGAAGAGGGAAGGAAGAAAAAAATGAGAACATTTTTTATATGTTTGTGTATTAGTTTTACATGTTTGTGTATTAGTTTTACATGTTAATAATTTATATAAAGTATTATAAATTCATATATATTTTTACACGTTAATAATTCATTTTATATATATTTTTACACGTTGTGTTTAAAGAATTATAAATTTATACAAATTTTTACACGTTAATAATCCGTTTTACATATATTTTTACATGTCCTATGTTGTATTCGTGTTATGTCGTGTCTCAATTCATCTTATATTTTACTTAGTTTTTCATTGTGATTCAATTTAGACACAAATTTGTGTATTCGTGTCGTGTCTCAATTTATGACATATTTTGTATAATTTTTCATAGTGATTCAATTTAAAGAAAAAATTTGTGTTCGTGACGTATTCGTGTCCGTGTTACTTTTTTGTGTTTTCAAAGTATAATAAATTTATATAAATTTTTACATGTTAATAATTCATTTTATGTATATTTTTACACGTTCGTGTATTCGTGTCGTGTTCGCGTTATTCTTTATGTTGTATTTTACTTATTTTTCCTATGTTGTGTTCATATCCTATCTTAATTTATCTCATATTTTACATTGTTTGTCATTGTGGTTTAATTTAGAGAAAATTTTATGTGTTCGTGTAGTGTCTCAATTCATGACATATTTTGTATAATTTGTTATAGTGATTCAATTTAGATAAATTGTGTGCGTTAATAACGTGTCTCAATTCATAACATATTTTGCATAATTTGTTAAAAAGTTACTGTTTATTTTTTTTATTTACTCTTTTTAAAAAAAAGTTAAAAAAATAAAAGAAGATAAAGTGAAGTTCACGGCACTTCACTTTCTCTTCTTTCTTTTCTTTGTACTTTTTTTTTTAGCTTTTTACATTAAAAAAAATCTATACAATATATACAACTAGCTAGCTATTAAAAAAAATCACTTGAGGCCTCAAAAAATACACCTATCTCACAAGTATGTGAAGAAACAAAACAAATAAGGGTAATTTTGAAAAACATGCCTTCAATACTAGCATAATTGCTCAATGGTATAATGACTAATAATAATTTGTAAAAAAGAAATGAAAAAAAAAATATTAAAAAAATTATAAAAACATTTTTACTCTTAATGAATCATTTAGATTTAAAAATAAAAAAAAAAAACAAGTGGCAACTTTGCACGTCAACATTTTAGAAACTTTTAATTTTTTATTTACTTTTTTTAATTAAATTTTTTAAAAATACAAAAATAAAATTTTTTGAAAGTAAAATTTTTTAATTTTAAAAATATATTTATAATTTATTTTTTTAATTAAAAATTTTTAAAAAATAAAAAAATTTAAAATTTTGAAATTAGATTTTTAAGTTTATCCATTTGGAAGGAAAGGGAATGAAAGATTTTTTCATTAAGGACAATTTTGTCTTTACAACTTCTTTCCAAACATTTTTTCTTTCCTTATTTCCTTTTCTTAAATTATTTCATGTTATTTCCTTATTTTCATGCAAAAACTTATAAAATGCAAACTTATTTCATAAAACTCTGAATTCATGATGGTTTATATTTTTCATATTGTCACAAAAAATTAATCTTTTAATATTTCAAACATTTTAATTCTATTAGCAAAGTGAAAAAAATTAGTCCGCAGCATAACGTTGGTCTTTTTCTAGTTAAACAATAAATATAGAAAAAATAGAAAGAAAAAAAAATCACTTGAGCACATAACTTGTCCATGGCCGGGTAACCCGACCCGTATTAAACCGAGTTTGGACAAAATATTTTATAATTTAATTTGATTCAACCCAACTTGAATTATTATTTATTAAATAAAAAATAAAATTTTTTGAGTGCGGCCCAACTCGACCCGAACATGGACAGGTTTAAGTACATTAATCATATATGCATTTAGCTACGATGAAGTAAGTCATGTTTTCTCCAAACAAACTTTAGAGGAGGCTCAATCAATATTAATTTAAACTGGTTACGTGGATTCTGTGATGTTGACTATATATATATATATATATTCGTCTGATCACTTGATGATTCTCCCATTGGTTGAGAACTTGAAAAGATTCTAAGATCAGGATATGTACTACCTCCTTGAAATTCAATTCTTCAACCCAACGCTTATTTGAAAAATCAAACTTCAAAACTCTATCACGCCTATATACAAATTACATCTTATATATAAATTTACCCAATTCACCGTATATGAAAAGACAATAAAAAATATCCAGTAAAATAAGTTACATTCAATGGTTCACTATAAAAATTAGGTGTCTACAGCAAAATTAAGTGAAATTTGTATCTTCTTCTTGTCCCTCAGACACCACCCTCTCGGATACTCCTTCCATGACCATGTTCCACTCAAAGTCCTCCCTCTACTCCAACAAGAACATAATCAATCTAATCAGTAATCACTATGATCTCAAATATTGAGTCTTCCCTCTACTCTAAATATTGAGTACTCCCTCTAACAAAAACGTAATCAAAATTCCCTAGAGAAGAATTTTGGAAAAAATGAGTTTTGGCGGGAGAAAGAAAAGCTCTCAACTCAAGTTAGCACGACTTCCTTGAACTGAGGATTTTCTATCCGATTCCACCATTTTCCTGCAAAAACCTTGAAATTTCTTCATTCAATACAATCATCGCAATTTCTTCATTCATTACAATCATTGATCATCTTCGTTATTCATCATCGAATTCCAATTTCAATTTCTGCGAGACAACTGCTCTGTTCATCCAACCAGAGATGGATTCTTCGCGATCGGCAAAGCAAAATTCAGGTAAACTCAGATCAGATTCTCAACCGATGAACTACAAACAATCAGTTCTTGCTGATTCCTCATCAGTGATGGCGAGACAGTCTGATGGAGTGATGAAGGTACATGAGGAGAGAAGAGAGTCAGTTATAACTGAATCCTCTGACGTGGCAAGTTCGAATTGGAGGAAATTGTTTCCTGCAACTGAAAATCAAGCATTGCACTTTTTTCCTCCGGAGAATTTCGAAGGCAAAATCACAGTGAAACCACCAAAAGAGGTCTTCGAAGAAGGAATCCACCAATGGCAAAACTCCCTTGTGGCGCAGTTCATCGGCCGACCACCAAATTTCAGCTTGTTTCAAAGACTAGTCACCTTGCTTTGGGGGAAAGCAGGGGAAGTAGTGATCAAACCTGCGGGGAAGAATATTTACTTGATCCAGTTTGCCAATGCAGAAATCAAGGATTGGGTTCTTGAACACGGGCCATGGCATATTCAGAATAACCCTATCATCCTCCGGAAATGGGAGCCAGGAATGCAATCCTTGGAGTTCAACATGACTAAAATTCCTGCTTGGGTCCACTTGAGGAATGTACCACTTGAATTGTATTCTAAAATGGGATTGAGCTACATTGCGAGTGCCCTGGGCACTCCACTATACATGGATCAAATCACTGCCAGTAAACAAAGATTGGCATATGCCAAAATTTGTGTTGAGATTGAGGCAGCTCACGATATGCCAAAAAATATTGATGTGGAGCTCAGTGATGGTTCCCTTGCATCCATTCAAGTTGAATTTCCTTGGCTGCCTCAGAAATGTACTCACTGTGGTACATTTGGGCATCCTAACAGAGATTGCTCCTTCAGACCTAACCAACCTTCATCCAAAGTGTGGATCCCAAAGCGAACTGAAACAATGGCCAAAGACAAAGTTCCCATGGAACCAGCCCTTCCAGTCACAGCCAGAGATGAACCTGTCAATGTGGATTCCACTAGTACTGCCACAGTTAATGAGGATTCCACTAGTAATGCCGCAGTAAAGGTTGACCACATCTGCTCACCAAGTTCCATCAACAGGTTTGCTATCCTGGATACTGTATCTGAAAAGGATGCTGAGATGAATGACCAATTGGAGGAGATCACCATACTGAGCCCAAGGAAGCCTAGGGCTGCAGCTGCTGGAGTAGCAGAACTGATGAAGGGCCTCAAGCATCGGAAACAGGGACCGGACAAGGGTAGGCTCAAAGGTAAGGCAAACATGGTTGCCTTAGGAGGTCAGTCATCTGGCCAACCTCATTCATGAACATTATGATATGGAATGTAAGAGGACTAAACCGTCCTCTTAAACAAAAGAATGTAATTAGTAGAATAAAACACTTGAAGATAGACATAGCTTGCTTAATTGAGACTCGAATAAAAGCAGCCAAGATGTAGCCAGTGATGGATAGGCAATTCCATGGATGGAAACTCGTCCACAATTACTCTGATGCAACAAACGGCAGAATTTGGTTCCTCCATAAAGAAGATATGAATGTTGAGCTGAAAGCAGTAATTGATCAGGCAATCACTTGTCAGGTTACATATAACTCATTGAAGTTCTTTTTGACAGCAGTCTATGGGAACAATGATGGTATGGAAAGAAGGGGACTGTGGTCTCATCTGAATTCCTTTCACAACATGGCTTGTGGTCAACCATGGATCCTTGCAGGGGATTTCAATATCATTGCTCACCCTTCTGAGTGTTCCAACTTCCATGGTTCACAATCATGCTCATCTGAAACCAGAGATTTCCAGCAATGCTTAATGCACAACTCCCTAGTTGACCATGCCTTCACGCCCTCTATTCACATGGTCCAATCACCAGGAGGATCATCTGGCAAGCAAACTAGATCGAGTGCTGATTAATGACCAATGGCACCTTTCTTTCCCTCACTCACAGGCTGAATTCATTGCACCTGAAGTCTCTGATCACTGTGCAGCAATTATCAAGCTGACTGAGAATTCATCATCTCCCCCAAAGCCATTCAAAATTTTCAACTACTGGACTAAATGCCCTGAGTTCATGCAAATTGTTGAAGCTTCTTGGGTAGTGCCTGTTACTGGCAATCCAATGTCAAGACTGCATAGGAAATTGAAGAGACTCAAACAGGAATTGAGGAAGTTTAACCATGACAAATTTGGAGTTTTACCAGAAAGGGTCAAAGCTAAAAAGATTGAGCTTGAGGCAGTCCAGCTATCTGTCCTCAGGAATCCTGCAAACACTGAACAAGTTACAGCTCAAGCCTCACTTTCTCAAGAATTCCATGAAATGCTAAAGGCTGAGGAGAGCTTCTTCAGACAAAAGTCACGGGTCCAGTGGCTTAAAGAGGGAGACCAGAACACAGGCTTCTTCCACAGAATGGTTGCCTTCCAGCAAAGCAAGAATTCCATCAAAATGCTAATTGATGCAGAGGGGAGAAAGCTGGAATCCTATTCCCAGATTGCAAATGAGGCAGTCACTTTCTTTCAAAAGTTGCTTGGATCCACTGATCCCAATGTGTCTGGCTGCTCACAGGAGCTCCTTGCTGATCTCCTTCAAGTTTCTCTCTCAGCTGAAGATCAGAATCTTCTTATCAGGCCTGTTTCTAATAAGGAAATCAAAGATGCAATTTTCAGTCAGCATAGTGACAAGGCTCCGGGGCCTGATGGCTTTACTGCATATTTCTTCAAAACAACCTGGACAACTGTGGGCAAGGAAGTCCTGGAAGCTGTGCAATACTTCTTCAGCACTGGTGACCTTCTCTCAGCCTTCAACTCTACCTGTGTTGCCTTGATTCCCAAATGCAAAAACCCTAGTAACATAAAGGACTTTAGACCCATATCCTGTTGCACCATAGTTTACAAGTGTATCACAAAGATTCTGGCAGCCAGACTCAAGCAATGCCTCCCTCTCATCATCAGTGGAAGCCAAAGCGCATTCATCCCTGGGAGAAGCATTACTGACAATGTTCTTCTTGCCCAAGAGCTAGTCCGAGGGTATGGCAGATCATCCTTTTCTCCTCGATGTGCCATCAAGGTGGACCTGCAGAAGGCCTTTGATACCTTGAGCTGGGATTTTGTTCTTGCTATTCTTGCAGCCTTAAAAGTCCCTGAGCAGTACATTAGTTGGATAAGGAAGTGTCTCACAACCTCCATGTTCTCAATTTCTATAAATGGAGGGCTGATGGGGTATTTCAAAGGTGCAAGAGGGGTCAGACAGGGTGATCCAATCTCACTCTATCTGTTTGTCCTTGCCATGAACGTCCTCTCCAAACTGCTGGACACTGCAGCAAGGTTTGACATATTTTCATACCATCCAAAGTGCAAGAAGGTTAAGCTCAACACCTGTGCTTTGCTGATGACCTGATGATCTTTGCTAAAGGATCACTGGACTCTGTAGAAGGCATTCAACAGGTCTTGAAGCTGTTCCACTCCTTCTCTGGCCTTTAATTGAACAAGGCAAAGAGTGAATTCTTCTGCACTGGGATCAGCAGGGAGGAGCAGTATCTCATTCAGCATCATTCTGGGTTCAAAATGGGCTCCTTGCCAGTCAGATACCTTGGTGTTCCACTGGTGACAAGGAGGCTGACAATGAAAGATTGTGAACCCTTAATTGAGAAGGTCACTGCCAGGATTAACGGATGGACAGCCAGACACTTATCTTTTGCTGGAAGATTACAGCTGATTCAGTCAGTACTCTTCAACTTGCAAAGTTTTTGGTGCAGGCACTTCATCCTCCCAAAGCATACGATACAGCAGCTATCTCAACTTTGCTCTTGTTTCCTATGGAAGGGGAAAACAGGTTCTGCCAAGGGAGCTCGAGTCAGCTGGCTCAATGTTTGCTCACCAAAATCTGAGGGTGGTCTTGGAATAAAGGATATGCTGTCATGGAACCAAGCATGCATTCTTAGAAACCTTTGGTCAGTCCTGGCAAATGCTGGCTCCCTTTGGATTGCATGGATAAAGGCCTTCATGCTGAAGGGCAGAGATCCTTGGCAGGTCTCTATCCCAAGAGAATGCAGCTGGAGTTGGAGGAAACTCCTGAAACTCCGGGAGCTTGCAGCCAGATTTGTGAAACAGCAACAAGGGAGGACTGTCTGGCCATTCACAGGGAGCAAGTACTCAGTGACTGCGGTTTGGAATGAAATCAGAACCAAATGAGAGAAGGTGACCTGGCACAAGCTTATCTGGTTCAAAATGGCCATTCCAAAGCACTCCATGATCTCCTGGATGGCAGTACTTAACAGACTGCCCACCAAGGACAGACTTTCTGATTGGGGAATGACTGTTGATGAGGAATGCATGCTTTGCAGAAAGAGCAAGGAGACAAGAAACCACCTATTCATCACCTGCGACTACTCTAAACCAATCTGGCAAGGGATACTGGATTCATGCAAGATTAATAGAAGAGTTTCTGATTGGTCTGAAGAACTGCTTTGGGCTTCAAATTCACTCAGAGGAGGGAAGCTGGCATCCCTCATCCTCCGCATTGCATGGAATGCGCTGATTTACCTGGTCTGGCGAGAAAGAAACAACATATTCTTTCATCAAACTGAAGCCACAAGTAACCAACTACTTGGACAGATCAAGGAAGTAGTCTCTATGCGCTTGTCTGGACTGGTAAAGGCAAAGGTGACTGCTGCCAACAGTGAATTGTGCTTGGCCTGGAACCTCAACCCTGAAGCTATTAGCTCTGCCGTTTCTTGTTGTTAATATGCTGGTTGCATTATGTTGGTTGTAATCTGTTCATTTGATTCTTTTTTGTTCATAACTTTGTAACATGTAGCAGCAATGCTGCTTCTTTGGGTAATGGAAACATCTACTTATCCAAAAAAAAAAAACGTAATCAATCTGAATTCAACCCAAACCCCAGTTTTCCTAGGAGAATCCAACCCACCACAAGTTTTTTCAAAAAGGTGAGACTAGAAACTAACTACTAACTTGTTTGAGATAGCTCTAATAATATGAGATAATTATGTAGATATATAAATCTTGTTTGAGATAGCTCTAATAATATGAGATAATTATGTAGATATATAAATCATGTTTGAAGATATTTATTGGGAACTAAAAACAGATATAAGAATCGCTTGAAAGATAGCTTTGACTTTTGCTGTAAGATATTGAAAAAACATTAACTGCTTTAACTTTTGCTGTAAGATGTTGAAAAAACATGAACTCACAGTCACATAATTTTATTTTTCTTTTCTAGAAACATGCTCAGAATTCTATCTAGTATGAGCTTGCAGTATTGGATTTCGAGAAAACTAACAAAATATGTTTGCAAAATAGAATCATAAATCTTGTTATATTGTTGAATGATGCGGCTGCGCTTTCAACTGATTTTTTTTTCTTTTTTCCCTTCTATTTAATAGAATCATATATCATATCCATAGTTGTTGAAACTCACAAAAATGAAAGAAATATACTTTTCTTTTTTGTCTTCTGGTTTATTATGTCTTATATGTTGCTGTAGTACATAGGAAATTTTTACTGATTATAATGTCTTATATGTTGCTGTAGTACTTAGGAAATCTTTACTAATTGGCTGTCCCTTGTGTAAAAGTTTAGTAATAAGTGTGCTTTTGAGGTGAATTTTGTGTCTGTTTCGTAATAAGAAGCTAAAAAATTTGCCTCCCATAAAAACAGATCTAAGCATGTTCCTTTCTTGAAGAAGCATGTTTCTTTCTTGCAGAGCTCAATTTCTTATTGGGTTCACAATTACAGAAAAACATGTTTGAGTACAATGTTCAAAGTTCAAACTCTTTTTTGATATTATATTTTCTTTTTTAGAGGAAATATAACCTTCATCAAAGATATTCACAGAAAAAAAAAAAAAAAAAAAAAAGATCTTCACACTGATGAGTAAACTATTGAAGAAACTTGCGACAACCTATGAAGAGAATTGCTGGTTGCTACCATTTGTAATTTCTAGGGCAGATCATTTGGCCTATGAAGAAACATTAACACCTTCTTCAACTTTCTTCCAGCCATCTCCAATCTTATTTTCTCCTGATTCCTTTGCCGTATCATAAGATGCATGTAATCCAAGGAAGAAATAGTACAACAACAGCACAAAAGTCCATACACCAAACCTTATAAAGGATGCCCCATCTATTGAGCCCAGCAGGAAAATATTAATAGCAATGGAAACCGATGGCAACCATGGTACCAATGGTACGCCCCATAGTTTTGGATTCCTAGCATGCGGAACAAAAACTTGAATTGCTAGAGTTGCTAAGAACCAAATTGGCACAGTAATCACATAAGCAATCCAATCATTGTCGTCACTTAGACCCCAATAAGCAGCTGTTGCAATTGATGACCCAAGAATAAGCGCAATGCAAGCAATTAGTTTGTTACGGTTTGCTGTACTTGTCTCACCACTGACATAATAACGGCGAACAAGAAGCGCGAGAGCCACAAGCATGAAGATGAATAATGTTGATATTGATAGAAGATTTGCAAGAATCGCAAGATCTGTAAAGAAGGCGATAATTGCTGTTGCAGAAAGCATGACAATGGTAGCATTAACTGGCGTCCCAGTCTTCGGATGCACTTGTGCTAGCCATGGTGGCATCACGTGGGTTCTTGCAATATGTGTGAGATATCGTGCTTGACCAACGGCACTGACGAGCAAAACAGTTGTCATGCCTTTCAACGCACCAGCAGCGACAATGTACTTAGCCCATGACATCCCAACAGCTTCAAATGCTACTGAAAATGGGGCATCCTTATCAATCTGCCCGAATGGTTGCATTAGGCACAATGCTACAGCGAGCACACAATATGCAGCTGTGGTTATTACCATCGATCCAACAAGACCAATAGGGATATCACGAGCAGGGTTCTTAGTCTCTTCGGCCATTGTTGCAACAGCATCAAAACCGACATATGCAAAGAAAAGCACAGCCGAAGACTTGAAAATGCCACGAACACCAAAGGGAGCAAAATTGCTGTAGTTTTTGGTGTCCGCTTTTGAAAAGCCAGCAATGATTATGAAGAGAATAACGATAACATGGATGATGGAAGCAATGTAATTGAAGCGCGATGAGCCTTTGGTGCTAAGGACAGCAAGGACACAAATGACGCACACAACAACAACGGCAATAGGATCAAGATGGCCATAGTTCTCGGACATGCTGTGGACTATGATGCGGAAATCTTCAGGTCGGTGATTACAGAGGGTGGCAAAATAGGAAGTCCAGGACCGGGCCACCGCAGCACCTCCAATAACATACTCCAGGAGAATGTTACCAGCAGCAATGAAGGCCACGAAGTCACCCAACTCCACTCTAAGGTAGGCAAACGAGCCACCTGAAAAGGAAAATTTTGCAATATTTGCAATGTTATGTGCATTCCCATGAATCAATATCCTGGATGGACCAATCAGCATTAAAAAAAAAACACTCGCACAGTCAAATTTTAATGATGTGCCCTGATTGATTGGATTTACAATTGACGTCATTGGAAGCGTTTATCTAATAATTTCTCTTATTTTCTTAGGTCAAGCCAATCAAATTTGGCTTAACAAATAAAATAAAATAAAATAGTAAAGCAATTATTTAATTCAGGTAAAAAACTGCTGGGCAACGCAATCAGGTTATAAAGTCCCAAGCTTCAATAGCCATTAGCCACCTATCCACCGAAATCTTCATTAAATTGTTAAATATTTGTTAAGTTTGTCATGAATACATGATCTCTGCCATCTAAACGCTTAGAAATGTGAACCCATATTTTATACAGCAAATTATGGTATCTAGTCTGGCACATAATTAAACAAATTATTATTATTACTATATATAAAAGTTTGAGTAATTAATTAAAATCATGACTACAGCAAACAATTAACGGGTCAAAAATGAATTTATTGTTGCTAATGCTAGGTGTAAGGTTCCTTCACTTCCTTATCAAGTAGGACTTTCTATATACTATCTGGGCCCATTCCCATCTACCAAACGCCCGTTTCCCATCTAAGTCAAAAGTCAACTTTGCTACACCACATGCGAAATTTCATGGGATATTGAATATTCAGCAAGAATCTTTACGACTCTTTTTTTCTTCCTTTTTACTGGTTAACTAAGATTCTTGAAAGCCTATACAGATAAAATCAAACCTTAACAATTTACCAGAACAATTAAAAAAAAAAAGAAGAAGAAGGGAATTTCATATAGATATTGACAAAAGAAAAATATAAAGCCAAACTGAAGTTTATCAACAACAAGCATATATTTTAAGTTCAACAAACTTCGTTTGACAAATTTAAGATCTAAAATTTACTTATTGGATAATTAGTATAGTATTTTACCTGCAACAGGAATTTCAACAGCGAACTCAGTGTAGCAAAATACGGAAAGCATGGCCGAGATACCGGACACCACGTAGGATAAAACCACAGCGGGGCCTGCAACTTCTCTGGCTTGGAGTCCGGTAAGAACGAAAATGCCGGCGCCGATGACGGCACCGATACCGAACCAAATGAGGTCCCACCAGGAGAGGTTCTTCTTCATCTCATGCTGGCTCCGAGCCTTGATTTCGTGGAGCTCCGTTGAGTCAAGTGATCGGGTGAGCACCCGATCCATGAACCGGCTCGGAGTTTCCTTGAGCGCTTGGACATAATTGCCCCAGCTCTTAAACGACTCCTCAGGGAGAAAATCATCTTTTGTGCATGAACATCCTCGTCTCCTGATCCCTTCGTCTCCCGTTGCACCGTCCACCCCCATCCTATTTTCCACCACAAAATTTATAAAATAAAATAAAAATCAATACTGTTAATCAATTTTCTCATAAGCCAAACAGAAAAAAGAAAAATATATATATATATACCTCAATGAAACAGAATCTTTTTAAGTGAGTGATTACCAAAGAAACAGAGAAGGAGAGTCAGTAATTAGTTTTTGAAGACAAAAGAGAAAGTGAAATACTTTGGATGTTAAATAAAGGGCAAATCTAAGAGTCGTAGTCCGGCCAAAGATACTGAGAAAAAGAGTCGTAGCACGTCTATTCGGAAAAAAAAACAAGGACTCTATTCCAAATTCCAATCCCAATCGCATCTTTATTAAGAATTAAAAATATTTCCATTACGCAACCACAATAAGAATTTGTTAATAAATAATTTATTAAACTAATCAGCATAACTATCAAAACAAAATCTTACTTCTACAAGTTAAGATCTAAACGGATAATAACCTCGTTTAAACTAGAATTAATCGGATCGACGGAGATTGTTTACCGGTTGCCGCCGATGCTAGTGTGAGAAAGAAGAGCTCTTTTTTCTAGTTGAAGGCGGGAATTCTGTGACTGCGAGAGCACGTGAAAGTTTTATATTTGGTGAAGAGTGAAGAATAAAGAGGAAGTTAGGCACTGGTTGTTTCCGGTTAATTTTGAAAGTCAAGAGACAGCTGGCAGTCAAATTTGGCGAAGACACAAGACAGTGTGGAATTAATGAGGAGTCTATAAATTCTAATTGAGGCTTTCGTTTTCCCGAATAATTAGAGGAGATTATTACGACTTAAAAGAGCGATTTTTGCGGCGTTACAAAACAACACCCAAATTGTCGTCGAAGCAAGCAAGTTGTTGGGCTTTACTCGTATACATGTATTTGTACGTCCTCTTTGCATTTCTTCTGATTTTAAACGCAATATTTCATAATTTGCACTTGGTTTAATATCCACAAAGTCAAATGCACATGCCATCATTATCATTTGGAAATTAAACACCCTTTTATAAAAATTATGTTTGGTTGGAAATGGAGGTGTTGACTGTTGACCTCGGGTGCAATGTGAAAGAGGGCAACGCCAGCTCTCTCTAAAGTTCTAAATCCGGCAACTTCAGACTTAGGTTGATAAAAATGATGGGCTCCAATACTAAAAAATATAGACATAAGATAGCGAGAGGTATGTAAAATAGAATTAGAGGATAACTACAGGCAGTACTGTTAGATGGTTGAAGCTAGCAGATCGTTCACACTTTGACACGACCAAACAACCAATAATAAAAGCTAGCTAGCTAGCTAGGACAAATAACATCCCAGCCTCACGGGTCACACACAGCGACGTGGTTTGAAGAGCGTTAAAAATCAATGCAAAACAAATTTTTAATTAATTAGAATGTGATTGTTATATTTATATAGTCAAACCTCCTTTTTTTTCTTTTTCTTTTTTAATTCCTAAAAAAAAGTAGTAGTCAAATAGTAGCTGAAGGAAAAGCCAGGGTGTTATATATGTGAACAATTATGTAAAGAAATGGAGATAAGCTTCGTGGTGGAATAGACTTCAAAAAGAGGAGGATACTAAAGTGGGATACTTGAGGATTCCAAATCAAGTTTCTATGGTTTGACTAATCGGAATGACGACAAATATAATATAATATAATAATATTATCTCCAGCTTTGAACTTTCAAAAGAAGCATCACGATTGCTTGCATTTCCATTTCATAAACATCTCATCTCTATTTGGAAAACTGGAATATGGACTATTCTCTGGTTATTATCTTCTTCTCCCACCTTTATATATATATATATATATATATATATATATTAATTACTGAAATTTGCATGCTCTGTTATCCTGTAAATTAATTAATTTAATCTTTAGAACAATTGAATTTCAAATTTCTCCAGAATGCAGAAACAGGATAAAGAAACCATTGCAACTGGCCGAATTGGCAACTATTCGAAAGGGGCTTTGAGCCCTTTGTTGGAATTCAATATGAACCCCCAACTATGGCCTGCAAAGCAACAATACAAAAACTTGAATACTTTATCTCTATTGAATATCAGTCACTCCCAGACTTGAAGGAATTAAAACTCAGGGCTAAACCCAAAAGTACAACTTCCGAAAATTTTCTTTTTCTTTTTAAAGAAAAAGAGAACAAAACCCCTAGTAAATGAAATAACAAATTACCATCGATCAGAATGGATGAAAAGAATGAATGTAACACTTTTGACTACAAGAAATAAGGGTAAAAACCTATATGAACAGTAAACACAATTACAGTCATGATTCAATCTTCGGGAAAACTATGTGAATAGAGTTACAACATCTCTACGATATCCTCTTACCATCAAAAGCCTGGGCACATTTTCTACCAACAAATCCATATACTCCATGTAGCAGTAAGCTGGGTGGCTGACAGGAGGTGGCGGTAAGCTTACAAGCACAACTGCAGCCATTCTAGAATATCTTAATATTGTTGAATTCAGCTTCAGAGTTGTATAGAGAAATTTCTCAACTTGTTGCTCATCCACAACTACAGGCTTTCCATCAGCCATCAAAGGGGTCCCTTCTTTCTTTGCTGCTGCTTTTATTTCTGCCAAATAACCAGCTACCCGCAGCTGAGCAGCACTAAATGCCTCCAATGACTCATCTTGCTGAGATCCACCCTCTGCTTGCACATCCCATGACTTAATCGTTATAACAATGACTTCGGCTTGCATCCGAAGATCATATAGAAACTTCTTCACATCAGCCTTGAGGCCCTCTGCATCAGAATCCTCCTCTGCAATGCAGAAGACCTGAATCTTACAGCTCTCAAAGCTCTCTTTTGTAAGAAGAAGCTGTGACAGAAGAAGCATGAGACCGCCATCTCTCACAATCCAATACAAATCAATGGTACCATATTGCCTTTGATACTCATTGGGCCATTCATCAAGGCCCTTGACAATGACAACTGCCTTATTTGCAACAATACAGTCATTAATTATACCAACAAATCTGGCTGGGATTTCTTTTAGGTTCTCACGACGCCATATTTCTGGATACCGCATAACTACAATATTGGGCTTGAGGTTGCCAAGACCCATGGTCTGCACAATTCCACGGAAGCCTTCAGTCATATTGGGAGCTACGACTATTTCTGCAACACCTTCACAGTTCTTGTAGTTAATGTAGGTATCAAGTTGCTTGCAGGCATCCTTGGCATCTTCAGCACGTTCATGATAGTCTCCATCTAGAATATTGACAAATATGGACATTCCACGGCCTTTCTTCTTCATGCAGTTGGCAAAGTCAGCAAGTTTTGGATGGCAAGGTACATTTTCTGGCAGCTTACCCCAAGGCCGGCAGAATATAAGAGGAATGGGATACCAGTTCTTTGGATGAACTTGGTTTGCTGCAAAACAAAACAATAGGTCAAATACAGGAACACAAGAGGCATACTCATATCTATATGTACAAAATACAAGTAGAGCATATGCATATACACACAGACATACAATTGGTTAAGATACGCATAATAAAGAAGTACCTCCCAGAGATCTAAGGCTGCGAAGGGCTAGCTGAAAATATGCACTTTTGAAACCGTCCCCCCAGTCCCCAGCTTTTCCTTTAATGCTCACATAATAATATATGAGGCTGGCAAGGGCTAGAGAAACTACAGTGAATGACCACGAGATCAAGAACATGATCACTGCAATAAAAAAATAAAAAATAAAAAAGCAAACAAACAGCTGTGAGAATCAGCCTCCAATGAAAATACAATGCACAAACGATGCTAATATACAGAAAATTTTCAACTAAAAGGGACACAAAATGTTAAATCCAAGATTGCACTGTATGCAATGAAACATACCTACACAAAGTGATGCTCCAAGGAGAGACAGGCTCCAATGGTGAAATTTCCACCGAGGACGCCAACTGGGTGCATCTAGAAGATCCAGAAGGAAGCAAGACAAGTTCACACCCGAATAACATAGAAGGAAAAACATAGTTACAGTTGGTGTGATAAGATCCAGATTCCCAATAACGACACATCCCATACAGATAATGGCAGTAAAGAGGGTAGCCATGTAAGGCTCGCTCCCATCTGCAACTTTGAAGTAATTGAGAACAGGAAGAATATCATCATTGGCTATTGCTGCAAGAAGGCGAGGGGCACCGGTCAAGCTTTGAAGAGCTGCACCTAAAGTTGAAAGAATAATTCCAATACGAATGATAGCCGGGAAAGGCCAAGCTATTGTAGCAGTAAGTAGCCTGCATCAAAGGTGGTTTAGCATTAAAACAATACCTCTAAACCTTACATCCTAAATAAAAGAATGCACAGGGGAAATGTTACCGGCAGAATCCATGGACAATGTTAACGTGAGACTAGAAATTTTTGATACCTGTCAGTCAAAAGCTTATCTCTGGTGGCAACAGCTCCAAAAAGGAAGACAGAAACTAGATAGAGACCAGTACTGACAAGTGTGGCTGCCAATGTCCCAATGGGGATTGAACGCTGAGTGTCTTTCAGTGAGGCTGATCGATTTGAACCTGCCATGATTCCAGTTACAGCTGGGAAAAAGAGACCGACCAATGCACTGAAGAAGCATATAAACAAAAAGGAGTTAGAAACTCCATGAACGAAAAACATCGATTTCATCAGCTTTGAGAAAAGTATGTGGTTAACACAGATCAAAACTTGATAGTAGGGGAACAACATTTTCCTTTTCTTTAAATAATTAGAAAGGTGGAGGGAGAGATGAACTTGTTTTCTTCTTTTGGACCAGCAGTATGGCCACCAATTATGCTTAGGATCTGTTTTCATCTAGACCTCCATAAATAACAAGTTTCAATACAATTAGGTGAATGTGCACTTATCGGTGCTATATTATCTGTATGATCAACAACAGGAATTGAACACAATCAAGAGCCAAGATGTATGTCTAAACTAGTGCTCCAGAAATAGTACCTCATCCTTTGATCATGTACAACTTCATAATCCAAGCAAATTTAACTCTATTAAGTACAATGCTAGGAGCCTTGAAGATTCTTACTTGAAGTTCCAGTGCACCTTTCCTTCAGCATCAGGGATACCAGCATTGTTTGTATTCTGATAATCTGAACTCCAGTTATCTTTAAAGCTTTCCAAACTCAAGCCCGTAACTCCAGCTGTATAAAATATTACCCAAGTAACATGTTTCATATATCCATAATGACAAGAAAAACATGCACACTCAACAAAGGGGAAAAATCAGATTGATTTTGAGCAATGACGTATGGCTTGCACCAAGCAATATGCCACTGTTGTATTCACACTTAAGGAATCAACTCTAGAAGTTGTTCTCTGAGGCAAAAGGAGAGAGAGGGAGGGAGGGCAAAAGGAATATGAAGAAGACACTCACGTTCGGGATCATCCTTCCTCGCCAGAAAAACCCCGATGAATATGCAAATTAGCGAGAACAAAACAGGTCCAAGGAAAGCAGGGGCAACCCGATTGATCATTTTCACCCCACCAAACACAATAATGCATAGGATGATAGTTACAACAATCCCATAAATTTGTAAGTCATGTGTACTTATACTCTGTATTGGTTCTGATACCGTGCCATTCACCTTTGTAGTGGTTTCTGCATTGCAAGCAAGAGGATATTAAAAATGAATTGGTACAAGATTCTTTATAATGCATTAGAATCTATACCATGACTATTGCTACCAATAACTAGTAAGTACTGTACACAACTCAGTTATTAGCTAAAGACCAGACACAACAAGCATGTCGACAAGAGCCTCACAATCTTTAAAAGTAATCAAAAAATTAGAAAAAAGAAAAAAAGATTGTAAAGATAAAATAAAACGCCATTTGTGCTGTCGATAGCAATTAATCATTACCAGTAAAAATCCCAGCAGAAGGGAGAGCTTTTAGAAAGGTTTCTACAGCTCCCAACACATAGCTACAACCACAACCAAAAGCACGTGGATGATACCAGCATTAGCATGAGTAGATAATGTTGTTAAATACTTAATACATTATGGTATCAAGATAGCAGAATTCACGGTGAGCAATTCCATTATATTACGTCTTTGAGCTATCACAAAATAGTATTATAAAAGATACACTTACAGAGCTCCTGCGACTGCATTGCCAAGGAAGAAACATAATCCAATGCTAACTCCAACCTCAGGACCAAGGGCACGACCAATGAGATAATAAGGACCACCACCCTAGCAGTAATTAACAAGAAAATCACTAAATTCCATCACACAATTATATAATGAAAGGAATCTCCAAAATCGAGGTAACAACACCAGAATTTGACTCAAAAGTAAATCCTCCCCTTAAGACATCAAAATTTCTATGATATCGAAGTCACATGTGAACTGAAAAATGACTGTCAAGGATATATAATTATAAAGAATGTGTACCTTCATGGCACCATTAGTTGCAATAGCACTCAATGATATTCCTGTCAAGAAAGTACACAGACCACAAAACGATACCAACAGCAGTGATTCGCCAATGCCACCCATGCCAATTATCCTGCATTTCTAATAAATGAACCTTAGAACCAAAATTACCAAATCTACCTATTTTGCTGCATATGTTACTGTTCAATTGCGTAAGTCAGAGTTGATTCTATTTTTTTTTCTTGACTGAAAGCCCAATCAAATCATTTTTTATACAATACAAAAGAAAAGACCCATATATACGTCTGTAGTGAATATATCAAATATTACGCCACAAAGTCTTGCGAAATTCAAATTATTGAAAAGAAGCGCAGCTTAAAATTCAAAAACAGCACCATCAATTAAAAACAAAGCACACATTCCATTTACATTTGCCATGCACTTCTGCAAATACATACTGAGATAAAATAAGGAGATGCACAAGTTAAAAAGTTAACTTCAAGAGAAAGGACTTACCAAGAAAAGCGGATATAGTAGATAATACCCAAAATACTTTGTATGCATGGGACAAATACCCCCATCATTGTACCCATTTTGAGATCAGAGGGCTGCATGATGTATGCACAGAACATGGAACAGCATGAGAAGGCTGTAAAGTACAGTTTCTTATGTTTCATTAAGAAAGAGGAGAAAAAAAAAAAAAGAATGATCTGATACATAGTATTTCAAAAAAACTGTTACACATGAATAAATTTCTCAATACTTGCTACTATTTCAACCGAGTCAGACATAATTGACTGGGAGGCACTGATTCAAGGAAATTAAACAAGGTACCACTTCCTTGTTTCAACATCCACATAAATTAATTTCTCAAGACTCCGTCAATAGAATTTCAAACAACTCATACATTATTGACATATGTGCGTTGCAGGAAGGAAATTAAATAAGAGTACCTTTTCGTTCTTTCATCATACTAGATATCAGAAAAACTCAAAAACTAATAATAGGGTAATACCATAATCTCACCCGTATTCTGCAACATTTTTATTTTATCCATGTCCCCTAGCATATTTTCTTTTGCTCAAGCATAACAACATTGATGTTGATGATAAAAGACAATGCAAATAATGAAGGATGGTATTAGTGTAATCAATCATGCTAAAGTAAAAACATAGCTTACCTTTGGATCCCCATTGGGGATGGAAACATCTTCACTATCTCTAGGGCTAGAAGGTGCCGGAATTTGCTCTCCTGTCATACTGGAAAACAAGTCAAAAGCAGATACTAATCATAAGTTCAACAAAAAAAAAAACCAGACGTAAGGGAAAATTGCCCAGCCACCCAAATTATTCAGTAGTTAATTATACTTCGAAAGATTAATCAGAAAGTACTAACATCTTCTAATCATTGAGGGAAAAAAAGCGAGAGTAAGCATTAATGAAAACAAAACCACATACCTTTTGAGACCAAGAATATTGACAAGAGAATCAAAACCAAACAATTCCAACTTATGTTCCCTGTGGGGACCATTGGCTCCAGCATTATCAGGAATCGAACCTTCCCTTCCATCGGAATCCAAGTTCCCCTGCGTTCCTACTTTTATTTTCCTGCTAATATATATATATATATACATAATTATCGAATATGAGAAAAAAAATCTGTCAGCAAAAGAGAAGGAGAGAGCGGGGTTACCTGATAGAAGATTTGGAATCGGAGGAGGAAGATCCAGGATCCATGGAGGACATTTCGAGAACGGCGCGATCGTGAGCCCCCACGGGGCTGTATTTGCGACCGCCTTTTGCATGAAAACCTTCGTCTCCGCCTCCTTCTAGATCTCCATTGTTCATTTTCGAATTTATTTTTTCGAAGTAAATTGTAGATTTAATTCCTTTGCATTCAGATCCAAAAATGAAATCAAATCAAATCAAATCAAATGAAATAAAATAAAATAAAATGCCAAATTAGCAAAAGATAGAGAGGGAAGGAAAGGAAGCCAATGCAGCAAGAGATCTCAGAACAAAATTGGATTTTATTTATTCATAATAGTATAAATAAATGGGGATGGAGACGTTTTTTTCTTAGTTTTTTCGTTTTCTTAGATTAGATTTTTTGTCTTGTCATTGGCATTGCCGAGTCTTATAAATATGAGAACAAAATATTTATTTATGCGTTCAATCTTCAATTTTTCATGTTTTGGGTAAGTATATATATTATACATAATGCAATTCTTACTTGATTAGACGAAATTACAAATTTACAACCATGTATTATCTTATATATGTTTATTTTAAAAAAAAATTAGGCATGTCATGGTTATTTATTTATATAATCTTTTATACATTTTTTTTATTGAAAAAGTACAAAATTTGTCTCTTTTATTTAAATGATGATACTTACACTTATTAAAAAAATAAAAAATATGATAAATTATCTTTAATAAAAAATTTAAATTTCACAAACCTAATTAAGAGGACAATGTCAATAATAGTTACTAATATTCTTTCAAAGTTGCATTAATTTTGACTCTTAACACTATGTTATGTAGGTGAAAAGGTAGGAAAATCGATTAATTTTAGAAAAAAAAAGTATATAAATTCACTTATTTTTCTTTCACTTTTCCATTTATTTTCTACCAAACCAAGGAAATATTAAAAAAAATAATTTTTTCTTCATTTTTTTATTATTATCAAACATAATAAAGATGAGGTTTTAAGGGAAGAATAATGTTTTCAATGAAATGACAAAGAACAAATTAAGGAGTCATGTGCTTGGAATGAAATTGTTGCTTGCCAAGGGAAAGAGTATTAGCTAAATCCATGCCAAAAGGGAGATTGGTGGAAATTGTTGACAACTATTGTTTATTAGTAGTACTCATTTTATTTTCTTCTATAGGGATAAAAGGCAATTTCTTTTCTGAAAAGGAGTATAAATGCTATTTTTTTTTGTTGGCCTAATTCCCTAGTTAATCATCCAATAACATGAATGATGACAACATTTGTGGGTTATAATTACTAATAATCTTTTTTTGTAAATAAATTAAATTTATTTTGTACCATATTACCTAAGATTTTAATATTGAATTAAATGTGATCCAGAGTCATATATTAGTAGGCTTAATTAATCTTACTTCTTATAAAACCAAGTGAAAAATCTTAGCAAACCGGTTGTAGGATATAAGAAAAAAATATTCATTCATTTACACTTGTCAAAAATACAAATTATACATCTTATCTTATAACAAAATATTAAAATTATTTCATCTTATGCTCTAAATTAATGAATAATTGTTTTTTTTTTTGGTTGGATTTATTGGGCTATGCTCTTTTGATTGGATTTATATGGTTGGTTGGTGTATGGGCTTGAGGAGGTATTGTGGTTTGGGTCTTATGGGCTTTAGAAGCTTTGTGAAAATGCACAGCTAAAGACAAAGTGGCAAACAAATGTGATAATGTTAAGAACAAAAAAGAAAGGGTGGAACGTACGTGGAAGTAGACATTCTCATAGGTTGGGCAGTTCGTTCGGTTTGATAGATTCGATCCGTATTAAATTGGATTTGAGTAGGATATTTTAATTCGAATTGATTCGGTCTAGTCTGGAACAATATTTTTTAAATTAAAATAATATTATTTTATTTAATTTTAATTATAAAAATATATTTTTTTAATATTGTGAACAGTAAATTTGGATTTGTCGGGCCTGACTGGCCCGATCTAAAGTCGGATCTAGGTAAAAGTTTTGAAAAAAAATCGAATCGCGATCTAATCCGACCCTTGAACAAATCTACGTGAAAAGAAGACCGACGAGAATGAGAGAAAAAATAAAAAATAAAAGGGCAAAGTCGGGGACATTAGAAAAGCCAACAGCCGAAAGAAATTATAAATCTCTGAAGATAAATCATTATTATTAGTAAAAAAAGGGCCTTTACAAAAGATCTGCTTGTTTTTTTTAAAATGCTTCTGGTTTGGTTTTTGCCTTTAGTTTAGAAGTTGGATCCTACTTTTGTCTGTTTAAGATAAAGATTTTAACAATTTAACTTAACCAACCAAAATACAAACTTTTTTTTTTTATATATATATAATTTTCAAACTTTGGTAGATACTTAAAGAGCAAGCAAAAGAAAAAGAAGTAAAAAGTACAATAAATAGTCAATGGACTACTTCAAAGCTGATTACATTGAGAAATAGGGGAAGTTTTGATTTTTTTGATTTTTTTTTTTATAATTAAAATTATCAATTGAATTTTGATCGATAAAATTAAAAATTAGTTAAAAAAATTAAAATGATAAATCAAAATCTTTATTGGTGGATAAAATAGTCAATGTACACTAAATAAATGCCTTCACCAATCTTACTTTTTCTATGCAAAGTAAAGTAAAGTAAAAGAATTGTTAATATTAGAGGATTTTTATGTTGTTAATATTTATTTTAATTTTTTTGTAATAATTTTCTTTATTTAAATGTAAAAATGGTTCCCAAACATTTGTTTTATTTTTCTTTTCTCAAAACAAAATGGACTAAAATGTACAGCAGTATGAGGCTAACTTGCGCAGCGACCCCACAGGCTAAAGTGCGTAGTCAGCGACTGACGTGGACCTTTTTCTTTATTTTCAAAAATGTAATAGTCATCCCTCATGCTAGCGTGGAAAGGAGAAAAAGAAAAAAAGTAATAGTCATCCTAGTCCTTAGTCCTTACTCATTAAGAACTCATCTTAGTCCTTTGCCTTTTAAAGAGCTTTCTATTGTTTTTTCCCCATCACGGTGATCATTTCAGCTTCCTGAACCAGAAATTACTTTTCTTATTTCAACATTATAGGCAAGGCATCATTTATGATGTAGAAAATTGAGTTCGCTTTTGTGTTTTTACTGTATTCTATGTGCAGGTTAAACTAGAGAAGCCAAATACTTTATGATCTCCCTGATTGAAAAAATGGGCTGTTGTGTTGCTTCAAGGATCGATAAAGAAGGGAGGGTGCAGGTTTGTAAGGAGAGGAAGAAGCTTATGAAGCGATTGGTGGGATATAGAGGAGAATTTGCGGATGCCCAGTTGGCATATTTGAAGGCATTGAAGAATACTGGTGTAACTCTTAGACAGTTTACTGAGTCGGACTCATTAGAACTTGAAAATACATCTTATGACCTGATATTGCCTCCTTCTCCTCCTCCGCCACCTTCTTTTAGCCCTGATTCAAGAAAGGCCGGTGATAATGGTAAAGGAGAAGCTGCCCAAGAAGAAAGCAATTGTTCTACCCCACCGCCTCTTACTGCAAGCTCATTATGGACTTATTGGGACCTTTTTGAGTCTACTTCTTCACCTCTCCATCATCCAAAACAGTCTGAAACTATAGAACCAGTTGAGGAGGGAAATTGGGCAGGGAGTAAGATGGAGTTTGAGGATGACGATCAGGGAGAGGAGCTTGTCGAAAATACTGCAATAAATCCTCTCACTGAGAAGCCTGATCAACCTGGGGAAATTGTTGATGATAACTCATCAATGATGAGCTGGTATAGTAAAGACTCTACAGATGTGGCCATGGTAGTATGGAAGAAAAAGAAGACGTTGGAGGGAATTATAAAGGAGTTAGATGACTACTTTTTGAAAGCATCAGCTGGTGGGAAGGCAATAGCTGTTTTTACAGACAAAAACATAGGGGATAATTCTCTTCCATGGAAACTCAACGAGAACAAAAGTAAGCAACCTTTCAACAATTCTTTACTTATGTGTATCTTTTTCCTATATTTATTTGCTGCTTGATTTTTTTTTATGCTAACAACTTGGATAGGAAGTTCTATTTGATGCAATTAACTGCTTTTGCAAGCACATAAACAAGAGCTTCAATTTTTTTATCACTTGCTATTTGTAATTTAGCTTTGAACGTCAACCAAAGGTGGAACTAGATTGACCTTCATGCTTTCTGTGATTTTTTCTGTCTTGGTAATATGAATCCTAATTCAGGCCTTACAGTGAATTAATTCTAATGAATTGTTTGATCTTGTACTAGGTGATTTGAGCATCAAATAGCCAGTATATGATAGCTGCATTGTGCTCAATACTCACTATTTCCAAACATGTCCATATGCTACAGGGAAGAGGAGCAATTCTGCAAAGTTTTTAAGTGCATTGTCATGGAGCTGGTCTTCTAAGTCCCTTCAGTTTGCAAGAGATGCTGTTCAATGTGGATCCAACGAACCATGCAAGCCTGGAGCTCATTGCATTACTCTTGATAAGCTATATGTTGCAGAGCAGAAGCTTTACAAGGAAGTAAAGGTAAGAGTGATACTTAGCCTGGTCATTGCATTAATACTTGAATAATTAGAATTTGCTATTTGATTGTGGTCTATGTTACTCGGACTCTTTATTTTTCTTAAAATGTCCATATCTTATATTTGTATCCGACACATATTCGGATATGGATATGGGGGTATGATCTTCCTAATATATGAAAAAAAAAATTTAAAAATTGAGTATTTATGTCGAACACATACCCTTATCTGACATTCATTCCGAGTACGAGTAACATAGATTGTGGTTTCTCCCATCAATTTTTGTTACCTTTGGTTCTCCTTGTTCCTTTATGTATTACGTATACATTTTTGGTGGCAATATCAGAATTATGTCAATGCCTACGTTGGTAGTGTGTATGATGACTATTTTATGACTATTCTTTGCCTCATTTTTTATTTCCATATTCGATTTTGTATAAGTCTTTGTGTTCTCATGGATAATGACGTTTGTAGGAGGAAGAAATTATCAAATTGGAGCTTGAAAGGAAATTGATATTGATGGAAGAGAAAGACGGATACCATGACTGGACCAAGACTGACAAAATCCTATCAAGTGTTGAGAATCTGGAGATTGACATAAGACGCCTGCAACATTCAATAAGTACGGCCTGTTCATCTATATTTAAGCTCATTGATGAGGAGCTTTACCCCCAGCTGGTCGCATTAACATCGGGGTAATATTTGGTCACTGTGTTTACATATTTTAATTTTTTTAAATTGGTTTGGTGATACCTGAATGGAAAATAATAAAAAATAATTTTTTGGATACTCCATAAACCTCGCAATTCTAATGCAATGAAGTTTATAGTTTGGCTGTGATCAATAGGATCCTCGTTACCCAAACTAATTTAAAATGATTTGGTTTCTTTCCTAACCCTTATTTTGGAGGAACTTTCAAAAGTGTATTCATAATTCAAGAATAAAACCATAACAAGTACTGTATGGTGAAACCTTCTTAACTATACTTCCAACTTAAGTTATCTTCCCTATCCTTTTTCAGTTTCCAAGTGAAATTATCAATAAGCCATAGGCAGTTTTTGATGAGAGGATTTTTTTTTTTTTTTTTTGGGTTCAAGATGGGAATATTGAATCATGGTTTATGAGATTGAATTTGCTCAAATTGTCTAATCTTCCCAATTACAGGCTAATGGAGATGTGGAAAATGATGTACAAATGTCATCAAGTTCAAAACCATATTTCACAGCAGTTGAATCATCTCACCGATAATTTAAGCATGGACCTGACTACTGAATCCCATCGTCAGGCTACAGCTCAGCTTGAAACTGAGGTTTCTTTCTGGTATTACAGCTTCTGTAAGCTCATAAAATCTCAGCAAGAGTATGTAAGAACACTCTGCAGGTGGATCCAACTTACTGATTGCCTTGTGGACGACCACCAGCAGAATCGTAGCTCATCTGCAGTTCGTAGGCTCTGTGAAGAATGGCAGCTTGGTTTTGAAAAATTACCTGATAAGGTAAATCTTTGCCAAGATCTTTATATAAGTATTAGGGTTATAGTGCACTCGCAGCCCCTCCTCTAATGCTATTATACGGATCTCTTACTAATCCGCTGTGCTTGCAGGTGGCTTCAGAGGCCATTAGGAGCCTTTTGTTGGCCATCCAATCGATAATCCGACATCAAGCTGAGGAGCACAAGCTGCAAAAGAAATCTAATAAGCTTGAGGAAAGGTTGCAGAAGGAGTTAATATTACTGACTGAGTTGGAGAAAAAGGAGGAGGGAAGTGTAGCAGCTTTAGACGTAAACTCCGCTCTGATCCCCAAGCATCCTTTATCATTAAAGCGTGCCAAAACTGAAGCATTGAAGAAGCGAGTTGATATGGAGAAAGGCAAACATCTCAACTCAGTCCAAGTAAGCAAGACCATGACTTTAAACAATCTAAAAACTAGCCTTGCCAATGTATTTCAGGCATTAATGGGATTCTCGAAAGCTTCTGTTCAGGCTTTTGAGGCCATTCATGGCCACGCTCGGCCAGAAAATCCTTGTAATGCATCAGAGAACTTAACAAACTAAAATTGACCGAATCGTGTAATTGTTAATACTCAATATCTGAGCTGTAATGAGGGAAAGGAAGCAAGAGTACAAGGTCGGTCTTTGCATTTTAGAGAAACGATAAATATTTTTAATTAGTGAAATTTCGATTATACTAGCTTTGTATAATTTCAACATGGAGTGAATATGACTATGGAAATTTGACCAAAAAATATCAAGGAAAATTCCCATGTTTTTCCACTTCACTGAATTATTATTATTAGGCTGGTTTTGGTAATTATCGAGGACTAGGATGCTGACTTTTTTCGAAATGATCCTTTTTTTTTTTTCCTTCTATCAAGTGTTGAAGAATATTGACTTGACAGTTGACATCGTACATTTCTAGAAAACCATGCATTTTGATTTCAATCAACTATATTTCAGTTGACTTTGGATGCCGATGGCCATAAAATGCTCCCTGAGAAAGGCTTGCTTATCTGAGGTTTTCCTCCACGTACGTTTTAATATAACCAACAAGACTGGGTCACCTCGTTGCATTGACTGCAGATCAAAACAAGAGAGTTACAAATTTAACACAAGACATAGAATGCACAAAATAGGATCATGACTTAAATGGGACAGAATTAAAAGTTTGTCTATCATAGAAAAGTTTTCTTTGGCTAATGGAAACACTTGTCTAATGTGTTATCATATAAAATTTCTATAATTTCTTAAAACATGTAGAGCACCAGTAGAACTATAAGGTTATTAAATCTGTAGAAAAAAATTATCAAAATGAAATAAAAGGCTAGTATTTCTCTTCTATAGCAGAATAAACAAGGAAAAACAAGAAGTCATTTGTTTAATTAGGCCTTGACCAGGGGGAAAAGAAAAAGGAAAAAACACCAACCTGTAACTGTAAGAGATGGTTTAATAACATAGGTCCCACAAACTGACAAAGCTAATTTCCAAATTTTTGATGTTCTATTAAGAAGCTATAATCTAGCATTCAAAAGTTTGTTTCACAGAATCCTCATGAAATGTTAAATCTCCGTATTAAAAATTCTCTAGCAGGGAAACATGAGTCATAACCCCGTAAAAACTCTTTCTTCAACTCTTTTTCCCCTTTTTTTTTTTTTTTTTTCAAACCCTAACCCTAACAGTTTTCTGATGACTCGTACTGCAAAGATTTGGTAAATGTGGACAATCGGGTTGAATTTCGATTTTTCGTATTGGGTTTGATGAAATTCAAGAAAGGCCTTCATTGTCGCTGCTAGATTCCCCGCCATTAACGAACTTGGCTTCCTCAGTTTAAACCGTGATATTTCCTTTTTTGATCTGAAGGAAAAAAAAAAGTCTATAAATAAGCGCATTGACGGTGCGGTGCGTCAATGATACGAGGAAAATTATAAGATTCGTAAGTTTTATTATATATATATATATATAATTTATTATATTTATATGTAATTTATGTTATGTTTATATGTAAAAAAAAATACATAAATATATAATATATTTGTTATATTTATATATAATTGTCATGTTTATATGTAAAAAAAATTATATATAAACACGATAATTTTATATAATTTTGTATGTTTATATATAATTTTTTCATTTTTAAAAACTGAGTTAGATTCTTTACATGCCACGCACTTATAGTTGTTCGACACGTAGCTTTTTAAAAAATCCGTTAGGAAAAAACTAACGGGCATATTGCTCATAGATTTTAATTACGGAATTATTTAAATAACTTAAAAATAATAATAATAATAATTGAGTTAAGTGGATTATTAATAACAGTGGGCTGATCCGGCACATAAACCTTTTTGGATAACCATGCGCAACGGGCTAATATCTTCTCATTTATTAAGCCGAAATGGCCCAAATTTTAAGTCTTTTTTCTTTCTCCAAACTCCAATACACTGGCAGTGGCAATGTCCTGAGTAAAATCAACAAAGACAAGGTTTGTTTTTACATGGTAATAAATAAACATAATTCTGCTCAGCAAAAATAGAAGTAGAAATTAATAAACAAGGAGAAATCAATGGCTATGGAGTAGTCATCAAGGGCAAATGAAATGTCATAGGTTTGATAAAATCTCAGTTTCACAGAAAATGCAAGTCTTCTCCTACACATTGGTATGCGCTCCATGCCAAATACCAATCGGTCTCTAAAGCTACAAAATAGGGCCAAACAAAAAATAAAAAGTTAAATGGAACAGCAAAAGTAAACATAAAAACATATCAATGCAACCTCGTTAGTTCCTCAACTCTCTTGGAAAGCTCCTCCACTGAAACACACATTGCCTTGGAAATCTCCTCCATTTTACCGCGGCTCAGATCAAGGAATGATTCAATCAAATCACCGTCCAAAAAGTTTTTGGCTTCTACAGTTTTCTTCTCATTGTTGAATGATCTCCATTGTTCATGGCTCAGCCCTCCGACGCCCTTTATTACCTTTCTCAAGTTCGATTGGAGCTTCTCCAAAAAGGCATACTGATCGTGAGGAAGTGAAGCAATGACACCAATAACACCATTAACGGTGCCAAAAATAACGGTTGGAATCTGGCCAACATCAGAATCTGGCAACCGCATAACGAGGGAACCATGACGGAACCGATTGACAAATTCCCCAAGGTGGTACTCACCAACCACCTCAAGACGGCCTCGTTCCTCATCAGTGGCACCTTCACTATTCTTCCGTACAGTGAACAGGTTGAAGTTGTTTTCAGCACCAAGATATATGTCATCATCGAGAATCTCAACTGCCGACATCCAGTTTGCATTGTAGTCACGGGCTCGTTCCTCGATTGCACCTTCCTCATGCTGAAATCAAAGAGGGAACCGCACCAATTAGCAAGAAGAGCAGTAGCTATGTAGGGAACATGCCCAGTTTGGAGTCAAAATCACTGGCAATGAAGCCAAGATATGCACGCAAACAGAAAATAAGCATGATAGGATTTAAAATAGCAAGTGAAGCTTAGCATCGTGTTTCGGAAGCCAGTTTACTTACCTTGTAGATTAACAATGATATTGATTTCATCAAATCACCGACAACAATGAAATCGCCACGAGTTTGCACATAGAGGGCAAGTATGTGGCCATGATGTCCGCATTCAGATTGTAATTCCCGGGTGCCATCCTCCCGAAGCATCCACTTATATAGCTGAATTTTTTGATTAATAGCAGCCAGTAGTTTGCCGTTGAAAGCATTTACAGAGTAAACCGCCCCCTTAGTTTCCTTTTCGGCAATAAGCTGTAACTTCCCATCTTCAACAATGAAAACCAATATACGGCCCTGTGGAGAAAGTGAAAATTGGAATATAAAAAGTTTTCACATGAAAGCATTCAATTGATTAAAAAAGTAGAAAAGAAGAATGAAATGACACCTTAGTTGGCTCGTTTTCTTCTGGCAAAACATATGCAGTCCCAACACAGTAATATACATTAGTATCATCTGCGAACGAACAGCTAAGAATGGAGCAACCATACTCAAAAGTATCAAGAGGGTAAGTCGAGATAAACTCAAAGGTTTGATCATCTAACAGGCGGATAAAATGCATTTCAGATTCGTCAGCACTAGACTGGTTTTTTAAACTACATATTGCAAAGGTCCGAGACTGTTCTTGATGGCAGATGCGACGTGCATACTCCCCGAGTGGGATAGAGCGGATGTGAAGCTTCTGAATATCATCAATGGTGCCGATAGTAAGTTCACCTTCTTTCGCAATTGCGAGGCTGGTGAAAAGAAACAGTAATAAGAACTCTTAACCCAAGTTTGTTTTTATGAAAGGCTAAATAGCAAAAACCTAATTAGCCAGCTAAACCTCCTAACCAGTCAATGCTAATATCTGGTCATTAGCCAGCACTAATACTACAAAACATTGGAATCTAATGCAGGCAGGTTCATTAAGACTATAGCTAGTATTAATATGTCAATGAATTGCAGAAACAGAAAATATTACATATGATTTATGAGAAGGTGCCACACATGATCATGGACAAGTTTACCTCTCATTACTGGGAGGGATTAAGAAAATAATCAAGCAATTTAAATTTAGCCACTTCTGAGCATCAAAATTTCAGATTAATGCAATAATTTAGTCAGTTAGCCTCTGTAATATGCACAGAAGCAAAACATTCTTTTGCATGCAAGTTTATAGCTTGTGGGTTATGGGTTAAATAATTGGTCTAGGAAATAAAGAACTTTATATGAACCAATATAAGGTGTGAGAAATATTTTCCTTTCAAGTTAAAAAAACAGTTCTAAGAAAAAAGAATAGGGGTAGCATACCTGTCGGGAAAAGCAGCAGAGTTAAAAGGGCACATATGACTGACTTCCTTCAGATTGACATTGCTATAGAGTAGCTTCTTGTTACTACTATAAATGACAGTTGGCCTATCTGATGCGGCAAATACATGGGTGGTATTCTTGGAGGAGAAAGTACGAAGCGTTATGGGTTGCGTCCCAAGAGAAACCTTTTTCCTATCTGTTAACTCACCATTACTCATGTTCAATTGAAAATTTAGGAGATGACCATCTCCAAGGGCACACAACAAGTAAGAGATCTGCAAAAGGGACAAACAAACAGACTTTTAGACATGGGTATGAGAAAATAGTAAACTACAATGTATGCCATGATAATGGCATCAGGAACACAGAAAGATAAATGCCAAATATCACGGTTCTACATGCCCAACAGGGTTTTAACCAGTGTTGTCAAGGGCGCAAAGCGCACTCTAGGCGCTAGAACTCTTATATTGCCTCAGGCGCAAGGCGCAAAAAAAGCGCTCGCCTGAGTGAAGTAAGGCACCATATGTATGTGTGTTTTTGTATATGTATATGTGTCTCCGTGTGTGTTGTGTGTGTGTGTGTGTGTGTATATATATATATATATATATATAATAAGCTTAAGATATATAATTATGATAATAAATTCTAAAGAGTGGTCCAATTTATCTACAAAACATGCAATTTTTTGTTGTTGCCCAATATGCTTGATTTCTTTATGGTCCCATGTCTGTTGTTGAATACTCAAATATTGAGAAGTAGAGAGTTTGATACTATCTTCTTATTAGTAAAGTTACATCTAATGAAAAAAGTTAAAATAAAAGAAATTAAAAAGAACTTCAATCAGGCGGGCTTTTTTACGCCTATCGCCTTACAAAAAAGTGCGTCTAGGCGCACCAAGCGTGTGCCTGATCAAATGCACCTCGCCCGAGGCGCTTTTGTTATCAAACGCTAAGGCGCAAGGCGTAGGCACGCCTAGGCGCACGCCTTGACAACACTGGTCTTAACTGCAGTGCTCTTGCTAGATCAGTTTGAGATGAATAATCAATGTATTCCTTTGCAGCTAGGCCAACATTAACACTTGGCAATATCACACATCAAAAGAGAAGCAAAATATATCAACATGATAAGATTAAAGCAGAAGAAATATCAAATAAACTCGTACCCCTTCAAAGGAGCAAAGAAGAACAGATCGAGGAATAATCTCTCCTCCCAATTGCTCCTTTGTTATGAGATTCAGGTCAGGGAGTGAAAATATCCTCACACTTATATCTGTCCACATTCCAACAGCAGCCAGATGACTGTAGTTAGAGTTCTCACCAATGGGGTTGATGTCAAGACATGAGATTTCATACTCCAACTGCGCATGTTTTACTTCTGTCAATGTGCCATCACCAATTTCCAAATAAACCAAATGGCCACCCCCAGTTGCTAGTAAAACCTGTAATACAAACAATGCAAGGACTTACACAAGAAGTCCCTTTTACAACAGGTATTTGTGAAGTTTATAAAGGCAAGAGAAGATTTACATCAAGCCTAATAATTCCATTGCAAAAACCATCTCAAAAAAGGACAATTATTTATCAATACATTAGAAAAGATAATGGTTTTGACACCTACATACAAACTAAACTGCCAGTCACAATATTTTAGAAAGAGATTGGAAAAAGTACCTGGGTAGCATTGGCAGTGGCAACATTGATCGAATACCCAGATGAAGCATTCCATTCATTCCGTAGCTCTCTAGTTATTGAACTCACAAGCCTTACAGAGCTTGAAGTAACCTGCCATGATGCTCATCAGCCGGCATGAAGTACATATAATATATATTTGTCATAAACATATTGCTTGCTCTTACTATCAACTGGGCAAATCATATGAGCCAGTGATTATCTCATAAAACTCTATTCATAGAACAAGTAAAACTGAAATAAAAGCTAGATTATATAGATCCTAATATTGGATTAAATAATAACACATTATACAAACAAACTTCATGTATGGTATGCTCATGCTCAGTGCTGCCAATTTGAAGGCAAAAACCCTCACCTGTACAAGTTGATTGTAAACAGCATCATGGCAGAACAAAGTCTGCACTTGAGAATTAAATCCCTCAATCTCTGTTTCTTCTAACTCATCCTCAAGATTCATTGCCAAAATGCGTGTCTCACTGATAAAACTAACAACCAGAAAGGTGTCAAATGGATCATCTGTTGAGGATCTCAATGACCACATTCCTTTGATACCTTGAAGTTCTACTGATGCCTAACATGCATAAATACAACTTGTGAGTTATGTGAATATAAAGGTAAACTTGATTAAGTATAAAGAAATTCCGTAAAACACAAAACAGACCTGTTCATTAATTCCTATTCCATTTCTAACTATGCGAAGAGAACCATCTTTGTAAGCTCCAGAGCAAGTAACAACTTGACCCTGCCCTTGCCTCTCAAGGTCAACCACACAAAAGTCGACGATAGGCCCCAAATTGACGTACCTTTCCAAAACTTCTACATAAGAACCTTTTGCATCAGGTTGGAGATTTAACTTTATCAGCTGCATTGGTATGATAACAGAATGTCAACACATTATGACAAATAATATTATAATGATGTCGAGCTGAAAAACATGGATCAAGCAGCCTTGTCATTAAATATTAAAATACAAGTATATGATCAGATATCCTGCTTTACTTACAGCTGAATCATACAAAGCAGGTCCTGCATAAAGTAGCCAACATCATAGAAACATCCTTAGGACCATTGGAAAGTGTTCCTCAGTTAAAAGGAAATACTACTCATATGGATGAGGGGAAGTAGAAAGAGTAGATCAAAAGAGAGTGAAGGGTTTTCTCTCTCTATTCTGTTCAGGAGTTTTCTTTAAGGGAGGAGGCAGAGGATTTGGAGGTAAACATGAGTCATAACCCCTTAAAAACCTCAAGTTTTTAATTCCCTCAAATCCTTCAGATTTAGAGTATTCCATGTAATGACCAACTTGTGATCCCTTCTTACCCCTCAAAAATCATTTTTGTAATAGTTTACAATCAGATTATAATGCTAATAGCGCAAGAACATAAATTAGATTCATGTCTGCCATACCTGTGAATCTCCAGAACTTGAACCAATATAGACAAATGCATTATCAAGATATGATATTGTTGATGCAATAGAAGTTTCTCCCAAGAGTTCGATCTTGAGTCCAGTAACCCTGCAAGATGCACATGAAAAAACATAATCTTAAGAGGGCCCCACTAATGCACACTGCCATAGAACCTAAACCAAGCTTCGATATATTTTATTAATAAAAAAAATATATCCTAATGTTCAACAACAGACATTTGAAAAGAATAGTGAAAGCCCACTCACTTTTCTTTCTCATGGGTTATGACAAGCAGGTGAAGAAGGCCAGCATGATCGCCAAGCAAATACCTAGATCCATCAGCATCGACTCTTCCATAGGATTTTGTAATTGACTAGAAGTGCACATGAATATCAGCAAGAAAGTGTCAAATCTACAAGGCATTACTACCGAAGATCCTCAAGAGAAATTGTAAAAATTTAACAGTAACTTGATAAGTGACCTACAGGTCTGATTGGAATTGCTTTGAATGCATTGGCACTGCAATAGACAATCGTTTCTTCCCCAACAATAAGTACACCACAGAGAGGTGGGGGAACAGGTATGAGCAAATCAGCTCCATTGTCAAGATTGTTTTGGGACCACAGTCCCTCAACAAAGTCCTTCTCCTTTAAAGCAACCTCATATGTTTTAACATGACGTGCATCTTTATTATCCTGTAGGTAAGAGCACAAAAAAAGGCAACACAGACAATTATATCAGTGTATGTGTTGTTTACAATAAAATACATTACATGAAATAAATGCAAGAAGATCATTACCAACAAATACAGCCAGACAAAATGACACTACCTTACTGACTCGAGCTTAATGGCATGCAAAAACCTAATCAAATTGCTTTCCTTAGAATCCTATATGTAAAATTCAAGCAGCAACTATGACTATTTCCTTTTAGGAATTTGAGAAAAGTTTAGATTACTTCCGAAAGTCTTAGCTCAAGGCAACGTCAATAAAATTTAAAAGTTTTATGCCTAAACTTATAAAATACTATAAAGAGAGAAACCACAAGTCCAGAATAAACATATGCATTTAGAAAGAAAATTGAGACCTGGTATAGAACTACAATTGTAGGCTTTGAGCAACCATAGAGAAACTTGATATCCAAAACTTGAAGTTCCTCAAGCCTGAAAAACACAAAGCCACCATAAGGATGTAATATCAAGGACGCTTTAAAGCACTATCTAATGCTCATTTAATTAAACATAATAACTTTGTTTTGATTAGTTAAAAGATTTATTGACATCTTAGAAAGGGGCAATTACAAAAAAAAAAAACAGACTGAAATATAGGCCACAACCAAAACTAATTTGAACTATTTTGGTAATTAATCTATGAAAAACAGTTTATTGCACCAAATGTTCACTTACTCAAAAAGAACTGTGTATTGATCAGAATGACTGGAGGAAAGAAAAAGAAAAGAAGATGAAGAAGAATACCTTATATTAAATGCTTCTTTGAGTTGCCCTTTATTATCAAAAGGAATAACCTGAGTCAACAACAAAATATGATGTAAAGCTTTTTCCGGAAATGATAATGGTACACAGAAAATTATATAGGCTTGTTGGAATTTGCTGCATCAAGTGTGCATACCTTAAACAGCCCATCATATAGATGGAGTCCAATTAACCTACAATCAGGATCTATTATGCCAATCTACAGAAAATGGAAAGAAAGGGAAGGAATCAATGAATTTTTGCTGGAGAGTTGATGAAAAATAAGTTAAACAACTTTGCTTTGTTGAGAAACACTTTTACCCACCACAGGTATCAGTTTGAATGCACAATAATTACCTGTCCATTGTCTGTGGGTCGACCAATACGATCTGAAACATCCCCCATCGCTCTGTAGGCAAAAGCATATGATCTTAGCTCCAAGAATGTTTTGCTCAAAGAAAACCAACACACCCACAAATTCTTATAGACATCACCATGGCCCTAATTGCATCGACAAAAGAACTCTTACCCAAGACTGTGAACAAAAGAACAAGCAGAAAACACAATCTATGCAACAAAAGTGTAGGAGCACTGTTTTTATTCCACCTTTGGTTCTCTTTTTTTAACAGAAATAGTAATTAAACAAGAATCACATAGCAGAAAGATGAGATAAAACTCCCCACAACTTTATACACAGTACACGTATGACCTCTGTCTAACTTCATCAAAAAGATGTGATGCAGTTTGAAAATAGCAGCGATGAGAGAAATTGTGCCGAAATTCAGGGAAAATATAAACAAACAAAAAAAAGTAGCTAATGAAAATCTCAGAAAGGAGAATAGCCTCTACCGAGAGACAGATAATAGTATAGAAAATATTATAACTCATCAAACTAACAAAAAACAGTAGTTTATTAAAATCTCAGGGAGGAGGACAAAAAACAGATATTACAGGAGAAACCATCATAACTGATCAAGCAAAGCACTCCACAGGAGAAACCAATTTGAGCTTGATAATAAAACAGATTGTTAAAGGCAGAATGATGAGCTAAACAGCATATGAAAATAATAAGTAATATATAATTGTTTTGTATAGACCTTGTAATAAGCTCGGATGTCTCAGAATCCCATTGAAGGACACAGAATTTGTATCGTTCTGTTGCAATAAATAGAAAATCCTGTGCTTCACCCTGTCACAAAAATGCATAACATATATTAAATCACAAGTTACTATGTTGCTCTGAAAGAATATTTATAATAATAAAGATATTTACTCACATGAGGACGGAAAAGTTCAAGAGTCGCAATTCTTCCATATATTGGCACGTCTAACATAGGCTGCAACACGAAAAAATCAATTCTTAATCTTTTTTTTTCTAACCAGGAATGACATAAGAACAATTTCTAATTTCAAAGTGGAAAGTGGAAAGTGGAAAGCAATAGAAAAACCTAATCATTTTCATATTATATTTCATATTTCAACCATAAAAGAACCAGAAATTAAGCTAGACACCTGTAGTCCTTGAGAAGTAAGCAAATGAATTTCAATACGAGTACATTTCCTGCAAGTAGAAAGTAATTAGAGTAAGAAGATTAAACCCTCCATCATTAATCAATAAAACAAAAAAGAAATTTGCTCAACTATATTAAAGCCCTAGTGTCACAGACTAGCTCTTATGTTATCGGAAAATGGAGAAACAAATAAATTTATTCGAAAAGTAAAAATTAGGGCAAAGAAACAGTAATTGAAGTCGAAAAAAGACGTACGCAGTGATGAGATTGAGCTCTTGAGGGCTGGTGAAGTTGCCGACGCAAGAGTGGGTGACGTTGGTAGGCTTGTGAGCCGTTACGACGTAGTTCCATACACTCATTTTTTCCTTTAGATCTTTGCCGAAAGGGCGAAGCCCTAAGGGTAAGTGTATCGCAGCAGGTTTTTTTTTGTTTTCTGGAGGGGTTGCGACGCGAATCGAAGCTTTTCTGCTTTCTGGTTTTGGTGTGGGGGCTTCGCTTTGCTGCTTCAGTTGAACGCTGGTGTTGGAGCATAAGGGGCTTAGTACACACGTGTAAAGGGTATTTACGTAACACGCCATGGCTAGGCTTCATTTTTTATTTTTTAGTATTTAGTAGTAGTATTTTTCTTTCTTTTTTTTTTTAGTTTTTTTACGTCATTCAATTTGATTATTTTAAAATTTATATATACATTATTAGATTAGAATTGCGAAAACAATAATTAAATTACTAATAAATTTTTTAAAGAAAACAGAAAAGCTTGACCTAAACAAATAAGGATGTAGTTTAGTAAAAAAAATAAAATAAAATAATTTAACAAGCTAAGCTTATAGAATAACTTCTCTATTGCAAAAGCAAAACTCATATATTTGATTTTCAAAATTTTAAAATTTTTAACTTATGCTAAAGCTCATTTTCAGTTTTTAGATGAAATTATAAATTAAAACTTTTCTAAAAAGTGCTAATTTTTAATAACAAATATTTATTTATTTTTTTACATTTTCATCTTACCTTTCAATAAATCATAAAATTATAGGGATATCATATTATTTCACATTTATTTTTTATTTGATCTAATTTTTCTATTGATTTTATAACAAAAATATTTTATTTTGTTTATTTCTGTAATAAAAAAAACTTGTGATTTATTTTAATAAAATTGAGTGTTTATTTTTTCATCTATTGAAAATATATAAAAATACTATAAAATAATTTTTAATAATCTACAACTCTTCTGCTTTAAATTTGACAAGTTCTATTTTAACTTCTACTTTCAATACTATTAAAACAACTTTACTCAAACACTACTTACAAAAGCTCCAACAGAACCAAATAAATCTAAACTACTTTATTAGACATGATTTTTAAAATTTAAAAAAAAAAAAAAAAAATTACATAAAAATTTCAGATTCAATACTAATTACATCGTTCCTACTCTATCCTCTTCAAGTAATTGTAAAATTATTTCTAACGTTATTTCCAAAACATAAGAACCCAATAAAATTTTTTGAACAAAGTTAGCTAAGATAATCCATACATCTATACTCTCCCTAAAAATATGTTGAATTCCTTTAACTCATTATCCTTTCGATAGTTGTATACATTCATTCACTAAAATGAGTAAGTATGAATTTACTCAAACTCTTTTTTATGAAACTAACAATTTTCTTTCTAAATCAAGATAATGTCTACATTTCAAAACCCTTTTTCAAGTAGATGAAAAAAAGACTTAATAAGACAATCTTAAAAACTCCAAGACTGAAGATACTTATTTCGCAAAATTATCATAACTAATGAGGAAAATTTTGTTTTCAAAGCACAATCTATTTTTTATAGAAGTGCCACGCTTATGTCTCGAGTGATCCTCAAATTTAGTTTATTTTGTGACTAGAGGTGTTCATGGGCCAAGTCGGGTCAGATCGAAGCCTGAATTTTTTTCGAAATCTTTGCCCAGGCCCGTGAACATTGTTCTTTATATTTAAAAAGTAAAAAAAATATTTTTTTTATTAATATTTTTTAATTTTTATAATTAAAATTAAATAAAATAATATTATTTTAATATAAAAAACACTGTTCTAGACCGGATCGAGATAAAAATTCTCTGCTCAGGTCCCATCCAATATAAATCGAATGGACTGTGCGAACCGTGAGCAATCTACTTGTGACTAAATCAAGCAAACATTTTCTCAATTCACCAAATGATTATCCATATTATTATCACCGCCCACAAAAAGTTTCTGTTAATTTTATCCAAGCTTGGGGATTAAGACATAGATCGATCGATGTCCCAAAAAGCAGTGCCGAAAAGCTGGACTGACTCATTGGCAATTGGCCCATGAGACCAATATTAGCGGAATAGCGATTCCCGTAGCCATTGGATCAGAATGTTGGGCTGATTCTTACACCTTTACTAACTAAGCTTACAAGTGAAAGGCCCCTCTCGTCCAACATTTATTGAGTGAGCTCCTCTTGACTCTTTAATTCTAACATCAACCATCATTTTTTTGTTCCCTTTTGATACAAGAACTACCATCATGTTTTAACTTTTAATGTTAAAATCCCCTTTGATAGCTGCTTTTTTTTTTTTTTTTTTGCTTTTTTTGACTTCATTTTTTTTCCTTTTATACAAGAACTACCATCATGTTTTAACTTTTAATGTTAAAACCCCCTTTGATAGCTGCTTTTTTTTTATTTATTAATATTTTGACTTTTCATTATTTTTAATATTTTCTTTTTTATTCATTTTTTTTTTGGTAAAAAAAAGAAGCAAAAATATCTATAAAAACCAACATTTACATTATGATAAGACCAAACTATTTTGCTGACTAAATCATGGATATTAATTGGAAGCCCATATATACTTTTCCCCTCATTTTTCTTACATCTTTTTAATTCTTTTATTGGTCAACATGACCATGAAACCAATGTATGAGGCAAGCATGGACGGAACTATGGGTGAGCGGGGCAGTCGCCCTCAAAATTTTTATTTTTTTTTAATATTTATATAAAAATTATAGTTTCGTTCTCAAAGATTGAATTTTAAATTGTAAATCATGGTTCCCTTAGGGGAGTCCAGCCAAATTAGCTAATGATGATGGAGATTTTGCTTGTTTAAATTGCTGTGGCTTATATTCAAAAACGTGCTTTTATCATGTTCATGGCTGCAGTTATTATTTTGTATTTTTAAGGCCTTAGGAAGAGAGAAGGCCAGCGGCGTTGGAGATTAAGCAAATTGTTAGAAAGCATATTTGGTGCAAATAGAAAAAAGCAGGAGAGTATCAAACACAAAATGCTTAAAATAATTTTTTACAGAGCACCAATGTTCTTGAGGCCAAGAACGATCCCAACACCAAAAATGTGGCCAACAACGCCACAAGCCAAAGTGTCTGCAAGAGTAAAACCAGCTGGGTCACCAGTCTGCAAGCCAGAGTCCCTTACTTCAAGCTTCAGTCCAGCAGTGGCTTTCCTGTTTGCTGATGGAGCCAACCCAAATCTCCCAGCAAACAGCATCAGGCTTGTTGTTGTCACCATTATCTGTCCAATACCCCAAAACATTATCAGTCACCCTCGCAAAATTTTTTCTAAACAATCTATTTGAAAGCTTCAAAAGTATTAAAAAGGACTAGATAGTAGTGATTGTCATCAGCAATAAAATGTTGCAAAATTACTGAACATTTACCCATAAGATTGATCCTTTGGAACAAATAGGAGGTATTTTTTTTTTTTAATTAATAAAATGTTGAATATATAATCTTCTTTCCCATATCTACTTTAGTTGTTCTTATTTTTCTTGTTTGGTACTAATTGCATAGTAGATTTTTTGTCGACGTTCAAACTTCATAATATGTGGTGTTGAATGTAGCAAAATATAGGTAGATAAAAAAAAGGAAAAGATGGCAACGAGAATGAGATCCTGACCAAATTTGTGGGAGATCCAATGAAATCACAGCGAGCACCTAGAGCACCCTTTCCCTTGCGCCTCATTGGTTGAACTGCTGCCTGCATTTTCCATATAAACTATGAAGATTTATGAACTGAGAAATACATACAAAACCAGAATCCAGAAGGAAGTTCAAGAATCACTAACCAAGCTCCTAAATGGAGCTGCAGAAATTTTGGGTCTTAGCCCACTGAACTGGGGGAGAGTGGTGATTGCCGTAGCTGCCATTTGCTAATCAGAAGCAGTTCAATAAGGTGTCTCCCTCTCTTTCTAGTTTGACAAGTTTTCATTTCAGTACTTAGGTTTTAAATTAAAAGGGTCCATAAAACTAGCTGAAACTGGAACCACATGAGCAATTTGTGGATTTAGAAAGCCAGAGTTGGATACACTTAGGTACTTGTTGATGACTTGGCATTGCTCCATTCGCCTTTTCTCATTTGGATAAGGTTGCATTTCCCTTCTGTTAAAAACTAAAGATTGATGCTGGGACTCTGGGACCCAAGCCTGGAACTGTTATTTAGATTTCTCTCTTTTTTCACTGTACTGGGTGTCACTTTTCTTTCTATTAATTTTTTTTTTCATCAACCATTGGGATGAGAGAACATCTTGGATTTAGACCAATTTTTTTTTTTTTTTTTCTTTTTTGGCAATTATTTCAACCACTGGAGTTAAGCATCGGTTTTTGTATATCTGCTAAGATAAAAAAATTTAAAATCCTGTTAGCAAGCTGCTGCTTCTTCTCCTTTAGGATATGAGAAATGAGGAGGATTTCAAGCCACTTAAAAATTTTGTTTTACATGATTAATCTGTATATCAAGCGTATGATATATTGGGAGATTTTACTCCAAATGAGGGCATAATAAAAACAATATATATATATATCATTTGATTTAAGAAAATAAAATTTAATCCAACAACTCTTTGTTATTTAAAGTTTAAACATTTTTTAATGGAATTAGTATATGGTAACGTGCATTGCACGACAATATATATTATTAATATATTTTTAGATTATAATTATAAACATTAATAAATAAACTTTTAAAAAATACGTGATTTTAACAATAAAATTTCACCTTCTTAAATATTATAAAGTTTTGTATTGTTTTTGTTTTTACTAAGCAACTTTCAATTCATTATTTATCCATTTCTTTGTTATATATATATATAATTAAATTAAAGCTATATCTATTAAAATTTAACAAAATCCTTACTATAAATTACAATTGTAACTATTATTTAAATAATAATAATAAAACATTTAAAATGAAAAATGATAATATTGAAATATATGAGTTAAAATGTTTGTTTTCAAAAGATTTTACGTAGTTTTATTGAAATTAGTGTTGGGTTAATTATAAAAAAAAGAAAAAAAAATTAGTGTTGGGTCTATAAAGGCTTCTGAATATAAGTCTGTCCAAAAATTAATTGGGCCGTAAAAGGTCATTTTGGATTGCATCATTGCCAACAATCCATTCTTATTTTCTTTTCTTTTCTTCACTTTTATTTATTTTTTTAACCCAAAACCCGCTCATATATATATATATATATGAAACCCAAAACCCGCTCATATATGAACCCTAAAAACCCTAAACTGGAATCAACAAATCCCATTCAGAATCAAATCCAAAATAGTTGGATAATCGAAATCTCATCGAACCGCACTATATTATCCATCGAAAAGCGAAGAACAGATCAAGAATCAGCTCACCATGGCGGCCGAGGTGATGCTAATGAACGAGATAGAGGCAACAGCAGCTCAAATGGGCATCGATATGAATATCGATTTCAACTCCATCCAACTTCCTCCTGGTGAAAACTGTGGCATCATCAGGTACTAAACCTAATTTTCTTTCTAAATATTTTAGACTGAATCTTTTGCGTGTGTGTTTTTTTCCTTCTAATTTTCGCTTTTGGACAGTGATGACGATGATGTTTACCATGATGATCAATTAGAGTTTGATTCCGGGTTTGGAAACATTATCGTTGTCGATAATCTCCCAGTTGTTCCTCGTGAAAAGTTTGAGAAACTCGAGGGTGTGATTCGAAAAATCTATGGTCAAATTGGGGTGATTAAGGAGGATGGCCTTTGGATGCCCCTTGATCCTGAGACTAAGAAAACCCTAGGTTACTGTTTCATAGAGTATAATACTCCCCAGGTTCACTATTTATGGCCTTTGAATTATGACTATTTTGTTCTTATGGCTTTAGCTTTCGAAATCTGAATTGTTTTTTTATATTGGTTATGGATGTAGGAAGCTGAGCTTGCTAAGGAGAAGACTAATGGGTACAAGTTGGATAGAGCACATATTTTTGCTGTTAATATGTTTGATGATTTTGATAAATACATGAGAGTTCCGGATGAATGGGCTCCTCCTGAGATTAAACCCTACACACCAGGGGTAATATTATTAAAACTATTTTCTCTCCATTGTTTTCTTAGTAAATGCATTTGATTTCTGTATTCCTTGCTATGGCTTATACACACACATTGGGAGTAAAATTGTCGATTCGTGTTGTTCTCATATATATACTATTTGTTGGTTAAAACATTGATAATAAGCTGCTTATAATGCGACTCCATGAATAATTATGGAGTTTGTATCTAAGGGTTTATACTTTATGTAAGCATTTGGAATATGTAAAAGATGTTTTCATTTGATTGAGGCCAGGATTAGTGCCGAATATTTGAATTTTTTTGTATACCAGTGTACTTGCATTAATATTTTAGTGAAGTTAATTGTAGTTTCTTCTTTGGGTAGTGTAATGTAGATTTTATTGCTATTAGACATGTGTTTCTAAGTACTATTTAAGTATCCTATGTCACAGATAATCTCAAGTCTTATTCTTTTTATTACACAAAATACTGTGTTCTATCTATGCTTCCTAATGCTTATATATTTATTACTTTAATACTTTGTTGTCATTACAGGAAAATCTTCAAAAATGGCTTACTGACGAAAAGGCACGCGATCAATTTGTAATTCGTGCTGGCACTGATACCGAGGTTCTATGGAATGATGCAAGGCAGTCTAAAACTGAGCTTGTTTACAAACGCACTGTAAGTAGCTTGCCCTTGTATCACATATTGTGGCTTGCAGTTTGTGAAACTCTTTCTCTCTCTTTATCTCTGTGTTTGTTTTATGCATGGTGGTTAGTGATCAATGTCCATGTCTTTGACAGAGAGTAATATTGGTTGATTTACTTTAAGCAAATGCTTTTATTGCATACGTAAGCCGGATGTCTTTGTCATTATCCAATTGTTAATGCGTTATAATTGATTATAACTGGTTTTGTTTACAGTACTGGACCGAAAGTTTTGTGCAGTGGTCTCCCCTAGGGACATACTTGGCAACAGTTCACAGGCAAGGAGCTGCAGTTTGGGGAGGTGCTAATACCTTTAATCGTCTAATGCGTTATGCCCATCCTCAGGTTAGAATTAGGCTTTTGCTTAACATCTTCTCTTAACTTTGCTTTTTCTCATCTTTAACATGCAATGATATTGATGCAGGTTAAGCTAATTGATTTTTCTCCTGGTGAGAAATTTTTGGTGACCTACAGCAGCCATGAACCAAGCAATCCTCGTGATGCAAATGTGAGGTTTTTGAACCAATCACTTGTTACTTTTTATTCTCTTTTTCCAATGTCACTTCTGATATAACCTTAATGTATTTAGAGGGTTGTGATAAACATTTTTGACGTGAGAACTGGAAAAGTGATGAGAGATTTTAAGGGAAGTGCAGATGAATTTGCAATTGGAGGAGCTGCTGGCCTTGCTGGAGTTTCTTGGCCTGTTTTCAGGTGATTCTTTCTTCTGATTATCCTTCATGCAATCATTTGTTTTTGTTTTTTTTTTTCTTTTTTAAACCCTCTCCTTTCATCTCATTTTGGCGACCATCCTTGTATATAATAAACTACAATTGTCATGTTCCAGGTGGGGAGGTGGAAAAGAGGATAAGTATTTTGCCAAACTTGGGAAGAATATGATATCTGTTTATGAAACAGAGACCTTTAGCCTTATTGACAAGAAATCTTTGAAGGTTGAAAATGTTGTGGACTTCAGTTGGTCACCTACAGATCCCATTCTTGCACTTTTTGTTCCTGAACTTGGAGGTGGAAACCAACCTGCTAGGGTAAGCACATGTGCTCCATTTGAGAGGCTCCATTGTATTTAGAGTTTAGATGTTATCTAATATGCCACTTTCATGTATTTCTCAGGTGAGTCTAGTTCAAATACCCAGTAAAGAGGAGTTGAGGCAGAAGAATCTTTTCAGCATTAGTGATTGCCAAATGTACTGGCAAAGCAATGGCGACTATCTTGCTGTCAAGGCTGATCGCTATACAAAAACAAAGAAAAGCACATACACTGGCTTTGAGCTCTTCCGCATCAAAGAAAGGGACATACCAATTGAGGTTTTGGAACTTGATAATAAAAATGACAAGATAATTGCCTTTGCTTGGGAGCCCAAGGGTCATAGGTTTGCTGTTATACATGGGGATAATCCAAGGCCTGATATTAGCTTTTACTCAATGCGAACTGCTCACAATATGGGCCGAGTTTCAAAGCTCACTACTCTAAAAGGCAAGCAGGCAAATGCTCTATTCTGGTCACCTGGTGGCCGTTTCATAGTACTTGCTGGGTTGAAGGGTTTTAATGGTCAGTTGGAATTCTTCAATGTTGATGAGCTTGAAACCATGGCGACTGCTGAACATTTTATGACAACAGATATTGAATGGGATCCCACTGGAAGGTAAGCCAATAACAATTTGACGACATCTATATTGGATTTACTTATTTATGCTCTTTGGTTTTGTGTTTAATTGAACTTAGATGCTATACTATTAAAAGGAATAGAAATTGCCTTCTTTTTTAATAAAAAAAGGTACTTAAATTTCTATTCTAACAAGTGCCCTCTCTGTATATGTAAGGTATGTTGCAACTTCAGTGACTTCAGTTCATGAAATGGAAAATGGTTTCAACATATGGTCCTTTAATGGCAAGCTACTTTACCGGATACTGAAGGATCATTTCTTCCAGGTAAATGAATTAATTCTACCTAATATAGCATAAATGAATTCTCGCAGTTAGATTGTTTATTATTCCAAGTGTGTGTGCCTTTGGCAGTTCATGATCTCATTGTTTGCTGGTATTTGTTCTTTGTCGTCTTGTATTGCACAGTTCTTGTGGCGCCCAAGGCCGCCATCCTTCTTGACTCCTGAGAAGGAGGAAGAGATTGCAAGGAACTTGAAAAAGTATAGCAAGAAGTACGAGGCAGAGGACCAGGATGTATCGATGCTATTGAGTGAGCAAGATCGTGAGAAGAGAAGGATGTTGAAGGAGGAATGGGACAAGTGGGTTAGCGAATGGAGGCGGGCACATGAGGGAGAAAAATTGGAGAGGCACAAGTTGAGGGATGGAGAAGCTAGTGATGAAGAAGAGGAATACGAGGCCAAAGAAGTTGAAGTAGAGGAATTCTTGGATGTGTCAGAAGAGGTCCTATCATTTGAAGAGTGAACCTGAAGGAGTTAAAAGATGTTGTTTCCTTCTTTTTTGGAGCCAAAGCTATTTACTTTGTTTAAATATTAAATTTTCTTTTAGAAATTTTGATCATTACATGTTCCTTGATTATGATTTATTTGAAAGCAGTTTCATCAATAGAGATGGGTTGGTAACTGGCCAGGTTAAAGTCAGATGTATAATACTATAGTCAGGTCTCAGTCGTTTAATGCAAAATACTACAAACAATGGATTAATTTAATTATTTCACAATAGAACTGCATGTATGTAATGTAAAACAAAAGAAGGCATAAACCAAGAGGGAAAGCCGAGAGCTTTTCCAATGCCCAAGCCTCAGCATTGAATACCATGCCAAAGACAAGCAATCAATCAAATGTTAATAATGATGCTCATACTGACACCTAATGTTTTGCTGTCTGTCTGTCTGATATGTACTGTACTCAAATCACTCATGGTCATGGAGCAAATGTTTTTGTCTTGCTATGCAATCAACAATCAACATTTTCTGATTATGATGATTTATGATAGTTATGATTCTGATTTTATGTACTTCTTTATTATATTGCCAGTAATGACTGATGAGGTGGAAGAAGGATCTTGAGAAAAAGTTAGAAGTTGAAGGAGTTTTGGATGGTCTAAGAGGAAGCTTTCTTTTTCTTTTTTTTTTGGGGGGGGGGGGGGGGGGCGGGGGGAGGTTGAAATTACAAAGCTTAGTCTAAGCAGAGAGCCTTCCTTTAGCAGTCTTTTGGTGACTATTCTGATGCTTATTCATCCTGTTGTATATCAAATTAAAAAGCACAATCGCAGCACCGAGCGGAAAATGAATTTGCTTAGTTGTATATCAAATTTAAGTCCGTGTAAATCAACATCATTTTTAGTATATTGTTAAAACAAAAAAATCTGAAAGTTTTTGTTAGTAATTTTTGGTTCTTATTTTTTTTTTTTTTATTGTCTTCTTTTCAAAGAATCCAAAAAAATATGAAAATGGATAATATCCACGAACCGACCCAATATATAAAAAATCGAAATGCTTACTATTTTTTTTTTTTAATATATATTTTAACCCATTGGGAACAAAAAAGGAATAAAAACTCTCCCATATTTCCTTCAAACGCCTTTTCCTGTCTCCAACAAAATCTCAACTTTCCATGAAAAATAATCCTCCAAACGAACCATGACCACCGAACCCGAAACCCGCAATTGGCTGGAGCTGCCCTTGGACGTGACGGCCTCGATTCTCTCTCGGCTAGGTGCAATTGAGATCCTGAACAGCGCCCAAAACGTGTGCTCTCAGTGGCGAAACATCTGCAAAGACCCATTAATGTGGAGATCCATTGATATGCACAACTTGGGTGAGGTATGGGACATGGACTATGACATCGAGAAGATGTGCGTCCACGCTGTCGATCGCAGCTGCGGCAACTTGCTTGATATCAATGTCGAATATTTTGGTAGCGATGAGCTTCTAATTCATATCGCTGAGAGGTAAAGTTTCATTTTTTTCTTTCTATTTTATAATCTCTAACTGTTTGTCAGGTTATACTAATTATCAATCATCAATTTTAATTTCTTTAATGTTAATGGATTGTTTTATGATTTGATAGGTTTGGTTTATTAACAGTCAATTTGTGGACATTTCATCGATTTAGGGTTACTTGCTTTAACATTTTAGGATTTTGATTGCCTTTGTTTCCAAAAGTGATAATCTTGCTGCCTTGTCGGACTTATTTATGCACTTTTTTCAATCTTATATTTTTTAATTAAAACATTCAATTGCGATTAATTTGAAGGCCTTTTCTGTTTTCAGCGAGACTTATTTAGCCTCTTACTCAGCTCATTTTTTATCTGATTTTAGGGGAACGATTTAAGCTGATGCACTTAAGATATTTCAAGTTTTAACAGTACCCAATTTAAATGTCAATATGGCATGATTATCAATGAAAACAATTGAATTAGGAGTAGTGACATACATTAAACTTTCCCAGTCTATTTTTTGGTTTTATTTTTCTTTGTCAAGGTGCTAGGGAATATAGGAAGGATTTGGTTGGATTATTGGTTGATATGATCCTTCATCAAGCAACGGATACTTTGGCTTATTACATATGACTGCTTTGGTGGTTGTATGACTTTTGTGTTTTCTTTAATTGGTATTCGGTATTCACTTGGATACTTAAATGTTCGTGTTTGTTCATAGCCTGGTCTTTTGCTTTCGTTGCTGCAACTGCAATTAATTACCGAAATAGAATTTCAAAATGATGTTTCAGCATGAATATTCAATAGAAAGATGATTGTTTGTTTGCATTTAGAAGTTCAAACATCACTTATTTTCATTATATTACAGTACTAAAATGGTTATTCATTTGTGTGCAACTGATGTCGTTGCCCATCTTTTATTCTTCAAATGATGCTTGTCACAGGTCTAGTCATCTTAAACGTCTTCGACTTGTATCGTGCTATAACATTTCAGATGAAGGATTAAGTGAAGCAGCTTTAAAACTTCCATTTGTTGAAGAGCTTGAAATTTCATACTGCTCCATTTCGAAAGATGCTCTGGAAACTATTGGTCGCAGTTGCCCTCTTTTGAAATCATTCAAATTCAATGTTCAGGGATGCAGACGCTTCCACTTAGAGTCTGATGACGAGGCAGTAGCTATTGCTCAAACTATGCCCGAACTACGCCACCTCCAACTTTTTGGGAACAAGCTGACAAATGATGGCTTGCAGGTCATTCTCAATGGTTGTCCTCACCTTGAATCCCTTGACTTGCGGCAGTGTTTCAATGTTAGTCTGGGAGGGAACTTGGAGAAAAGATGTGTTGAACACATAAAAAATTTGCGACGTCCTTATGATTCAACTCATGATTATGAGTTTGATGCAGAAGTTCATGATACTGGGTCATCAGATGAAGATTACCCATCTGGAATTTCTGACATTGACTTAATGTCCGATGATTATGATGATTATTTTGAGTTCTCAGGGGCGAGTGACTTCTCTGATTATGATGATGAATAGGTGCTTTTTGACTGATGGTTTGTCCATGAAGTAGGGACTACTCCAGAGTAGGAAACCAGGTTATAAAAGCGGACTGCCTTATCCCTAATATTTTTGCACATTTTCTCTGTTTCTTTGTTTATTACTCCGTTTTTTGCAGTTTATCCTTTAACATAAAAACATTTATATAACTAAAGCGGTGGTCATACTGTGTACTTTTCTCCTGTTTTTGGTGTCAAAACTTGTAGCATTTTTACCGACCCATTTAAGTAAACATGATGAAATGTTCTTTTTAAACAAAATGCGTCGCCTTCATAATGCCTGCCTTTGTCTAATGAAAGCCATTGTGCTGTGTTGCTGTAGTGATGATTGTTTTTGGGTGTTGTAGGTAAATAGGATGAAGATAAAATGGAGCTGCAAATTCAGTGATATATTATTGCAGTTCATCAGGTTGTTCCTGGTCATCAACTACTGGTCTTTTTATTTATTTTTTCTTTTTTGCATGGAAGGTTGACTTCTATTGATGTTGTTGTCATCAACAGTGTTCGTGATTCCTCAAGAAAACAGCTGTTAATCTTTCGAGGGTCCTTTGTTGTACCTTTTGTTTGGTATACTCTTCTATCTATAAATAGCAGTTGATAAATATATCCTTTTGAATCATGTGGTAGAAAGTTTATTAAGTTTTCTCTAGTTGTGCTTAATAACCTGCGTCCTGGGAGAAATGAGGGCCATGTCCTTGGTGAATCTGGGATGGGATGGAGTGCCTCTAGATTGCAGGCCAAAGTTGTGATGTCTCTAATTTGTGCGTTTCATATTTTGCATGAGAAAGAAACATGCCTTTTGAGCTTTGCATATATGAAAGCTGCCCATTTGTGGATCATGAATGAAAGTGCATATTCTCACACCTTGGTACATGGCCTGGCCATCTACTGTACATTAATTATAAGTATTTGAAGGCTTTTTCACTCAGCCTTTAGGCTTGTAGACCGGCCTTTAACTCTCACGTGAGTTGGGCACTTGGGCTTAAACCTGATGCTTGACATTAAAACTACTTAAGTCTCGCAAGCCTTTTTAAACCTTTTTTATTTGGGGTCAATCCGTTTGTTTTTGTTATGTTTGTGTTATTTTTTCGTATCATATCATATCGTATTTAATATGTTATATATTTATATAAATTTTAATACGTTAATAATTTGTATTATATAAATTTTGACACGTTCGTGCTTTTATGTCGTATTCGTGTTATTTTTTTTTGTATCTTTTGTATCATGTTTTAATTATTTTTTCGTCTTATTTTTATGTTGGGTTCAAAATTATCAAATTTAGGGGAGGGATTATTAATTAGAAGGTTTAGTATAGTAAAATTGGTTTTCCTTTCTTAAATTAATTAGGGGATAACTAATGGGAAGGTTCATCATTAATTAGAAACGCTATCAGCTCAATTTTGACCTTACTTTACTACGTTTATTCTTTAAAAATCGAACCTTTTGGTTTTTTCAAAATAAAAGAAAAAGAGTATACTCTATAAATAAAATAAGAAAAGTATCTCGTTAATTAATAAGAGCATGTAATTCCTGGGCGAAAATTGCAAACACCCAAAATTATAGTAATAATTAATAAATACATAAATATTAGATTTCTAAATCAATTACAAAGATAGGAATATATTGCAATTACAAAATAGTAGAAAGTAGAAATCTCAAAAACATTTGTGGAGATTTCATTATGTTTATGCTGTAATTCATCTATCTTTACATTTCCAAGCATCAACATTCAACAATATCAGACGGAACATCATTCAAGCTTCAATGGCAAGTAAATAAACCTTGCATGGCATCAGCTTCCTTTGTACAAAAGCAGTAAAACCCCGACAATTTTCCACCACAAAAAGCTTGATTTAGACTTGGACAAAGGAGGTGCTGCAGAGCCTACAGATCTGCAAATGCAAACACACAAAAACGAAACACATTACATTATACATATACCCAACGTCCTGAACCCTGCAAGTATAAAGATACAAATACTGAAATACGACGATTATACCCCGGTGCAGCATAGAGGCACTTTCCATAACCTGTATATAAATAGCAGCAGAATTTATTAGCTGTGATGATGCTGAATAATCAGGGAAGTATGTTTTGTAATTTGATGTTGAACACTTTTTTAACCAAAAGAATCACTTAGGAGCGATTCCTGAAAGGCATAGAAGAAGGATAACTTGGAAGAACTATGGACACAATCCCAACTACATCTCTCAATTTTCGTATTATATTAAAACCAACTTTTTGGCAAAATGAAGCTTTCAAGCTATATAGGAAATGCTATTTTGATTTCAAAATTAGGATATAAATTGCTTACTGGGGTTATTCTTTGTTAAAGTGGCAGTTCCTCCGAGATTGCAAGCAATATCAGAATTGCCATTTTGTTGATAATAATTATTGAAAGCATAGGAGGCATGAGACACGAGTGTGTGAGGTTCATAACATTGTCCTCCCTCTTGGATTGAACCGCAATCTGCCATTCCCAGCCCACATGCCCAGTCTAACGCATTCTGCAAATCAATCTGTGAGACCCCCGCCAGGGCCACACACCATGTTGTAGCATCAAGGAAAGTTGTGTTTCCTTCTGGAGGTGAAAGTGAAAGTGTGGTGAGCGGAATCGCTGCATCTGCCTTCTCTTGCACTGACATTTCCATTGTTGGGACTACAATATGGTAAAAGAGAATTAAGAGAAACAAAGCAGATTAGTAGTGAAATGAAAGATCCTTTATATATATATATATATATATATTTTTTTTTTTTTCTGATTAAAAGAAATTCATTTTTTCTCCAAAGAGCATATAGAGTGGCCCAACAATAAAGAAATGATAAAAGCTACAAAGAAGAGCATATAGAGAATTGAGGTCCCGACAGAATCAGCTAATCTTCCACTTGGGAAGCAAAGTGTATATCTGCCCCCAAATACGTACTTTTTCTCCACCTTTGTTATTTTTAATACCATTAAATAGTTCCTTGTCTCATTTCTGGCTACGACAAGGGCTTGGATATATACATATAGCACAACAAAGTATATTTTATTATATAGCTAATTAACTCTAACTTAAATGAAAACATTAATTTTTGTTAGTTTTGATTAAAATTCTAGGTAAATTGGTGCTGCTACAGAAATGGATAGAAATAATATAGTATAATAAGTGAAAGAAAAGAACCATAGTCCATAACTAAGCATGTGTATAGTACAGAGGAGCGAAAAGACAGAAATACCATCAGTATTATATTTATTAAATGAAGTTATATAGGTGTGTCAATTCAGCAATTTGGACCTTTCCTGTCACAATCAATTTGAAGAAATCATAATGGGGAAATTTCTGAACCTTTGAGAGAATCTTTTAGGAACAAAGATCATGTTTTAAAACCCAGCAGGCCACCACTTAATGAATCTTGACCCAACCAAAAGCAAACCACCACTCCCTATTTACTTAGAAGATTTTTTTTTTTTTTTTTAAATTATAGAAAGCTTAGCATGAAGAGAAGGCCTACCTTTAGAGCAAAACAAGCATGATCATCCAATTATTTAAGGAAGACTAGAAAATTACAAGGATATGAATTCCACTAACCAATCAAGTAAAAGAAAAAGAAAACAATATCACATTCTCTTGGGTATAAAAAAAGTACTACTACAATTACAATGCTACTAGTAATAATTTTGATTATAAAAATACGTTACTTTTTAAGGAGAAAGATCTCAGTAAAGAAACCAAGAAGTCAAGAACACTAGTGACTAAACCAGCCGAAGATCATGAAAGGGATAATTAAAAAGAAAAAGGAAACAGAGGCCACTCTCACCCAACAAAAGAGAAGAAGCTGGAATAAACAAGAAATTACAAGAGAAATCAAGAAAGAGAAGTAGTATTAAAAGAAACATACCCAGATAGCAGCAGCACCCCATTAATAAGAGGGTGCACTTGAAAACCAAAGCTACCTTTCTCATTGTAGCTTCTTAATTTAGCTAATAAATAACCTCCCTGTATGTAAAACCTCTTTCACTCCATCGATCACACTACTAATAAGGAACTGTACTTACTTAAAATTAAATATATCTTTTAATTTTTGTAGGACTACTCACTACTCAACTCAGCTAATAATGTCCAAGAGAAGAGTGAAATGAAATTCGGGGGTGTGTTATAACTTATATATGAATGCAAGACACGATGAGATTTCATATGAGAGGAATCAGCAGTTTCTTCAAAGGAAATTATCTTCTTTTTCTCTTTATTATTTTATATTAGTCAAGGAGTGTGTTTCAGTTTTTGTAAGAGAAAAAGAGTGATGTTTTCAAATGTATATACTACTGTACCCGAAGCTTATAACTTCTCTACTTTCGACAGACTTTCATATTCATAGCGGTGGTTTTACTTTATAGCACTTTATTCTATAATTAATTTATACCTTATTATTATAATATTAAACTTTTCCGAAGGTGGTATATTACCCTAGTAAGCAACAATTGTTAACCTTTTGTCTCTCTCTCTTTTCTTTTTTTCTTTTAGAAAAATTATTTGGTTTAGCGAAAATTTTCTTCAGTCTGCTGCTATATTTCGAAGGATGTTTTCATCCCTAAACCCAAACAAAAAGTATTGGCCCAAAAGATATATATACTAAACTAGGAAAAATAAGAAAGAGAGACTTGGAACGTTAGGTCATTAAATATTTCTTTAAGGTATTGGGCTTGATCTTTCTGGTTCAAAACAATAATGAAGCTGCACCTCAAAAAGTCTCACCTGATCAGCCCAATGACTTAATACTGATGGCCTTACGAAAACAAAAAAGAAACATTTTGAAGGCCCATCTCATTATGAGAAAGTTGGACTCATTTCATTTTTTAGTCCGGCTATCCTGGGCCTACCCCATCTCCTTTTTTGAATCCATTCCTTACGATAAAGAAAAATTAAAATATTGAGAAAATTCTTCGAAAAATAACAATAACCAAAACTCCAAAATAACTCTTCAATTGAAATTTCGAAAAAAAAAATTAATTGGATCAATTAATTAATAAAATTGTAATTTCCATTTATTCCCGTCCATATAAAAAAACAAGTAATTATTTTAGACATGGACCTAAAATTAATTGTGTTAAACAATGTGGGTCTAAATTATTAGTGTTCCTTAAAAAAACATTATGAGTTTGTGACATATGAAATGGAATGCCACATTTTGTCGGGATTGTTTTCTTCTATGAAAGATTCTTTTTATTAGTTTTAAATGTACTAGAAATTAGACCTACTCAAAAGTCGGGTAGCTCGTCTGATCCAGTTTGTATTGGGTCGAGTTTGGACAGACATTTTTTTTATCCGGACCGGCCCGATCCGGATTACTATTTAAATATAAAAATAATATTATTTTATTTAAATTTAATTATAAAAATATAAAATATATATATATATAGGATGAATAGTATTTTCGAGCTTGTGAGCTGACCAAAGCTCGCTTAAAGCTAGACTTGGACAAAAAAATTATAAAAATTTCGAATCGCGATCCTACTCATGAACAAGTCTACTTGAAATACATGGAATAGAGATGATGCGACAGCAACATAAATATAGTAGGAAATTGAGAATGCTACAAAAATATGATGATGAGAATAATAAAAGCAATGTTCCAAAGATGCGACTGAGGTTCCAATCAAAGGCGTGGGGAGCGCCCTACCACCAACTTTCGACTGCCCCGGCCTGCCCTCTTTTTAATTTGTTTGTTCCCGGTTGGTTAGCTTAATAAGGCTTACCTTTTAATTTAATTTAAGCCCATGTGCCCTTAACATTTCTGTCTATTCTTGTTCTTTCATTTTATTCCCATTGCTTTCAATCCAATCATACCCTATTTTTATGCTAATCACCTTCATCAATATCCTTAATTGATTTTAATATAATATTCTTTATAATTCTCTTATATATAGACAAAAATCAATGTAATACTTGATTATTTTGAATCCTGAAAATTAATCATATATATTATATGGGTTATATCACATAATTTTACAATTGATTTGAAAGTTCATAATAAAAAAGGAAAACGATTCTTATTATAGATTATACTGTGATTATGTCAGTTTGTTCTCAAGATTTTGTAGCCATGTTATTAAATCATTTTGTATTGGACAGTTGGACTATGGCATATCAGAATTCAGAATTCAATTTCTAAAGATCAATTTTTTTTTTCTATGTTGGTGGAGACTGGAGAGGGAAAAAGAAGGGAAAATAATTATATTAACTCAAAGCTTTATGCTTTATGCATTTTGTTATTTTCTTTTTTACTGAATGATATATAATATATCACCAGGGAATTATTTCATAAAAAGTAATAATATTCCTAGCTACATTCAAGTACTATAGCTTTCATGTCATTGACGTTGACAAAGTGAGTTGTATTACATTTCTTTATAACAATTAATATTATATTGGATTTATATTTCTTATATATATATATATATATATATATATATACACTCTCAGAACTGGGGCCAGGCAGCCATGGGACATAGATCACTCAGACAGTAGCTGAAATGGATTTTGAGATGAGAGAATTTAGTTAGCTATATATATAGCTATTGATGAGCTCCCTTTTTCCCCTTGACAATATTGTAGAGACGAGGAGACATTGTAATTATTAATCAGAATATATAAAGTGCCATCTTCTTCTTTTTTAATTTATTTCTTGATGAGATATAGTATGAGCATTTTGTGCAGATGATCGGTTCAACTCCTTCATTTCTTTATCTAGATCTTTTATTTGCTTTATTGTCAGAAAATTATAATTAAGCATTGCTTTAAAACTTACCTGCAAAAAGATAAAGTCAAGAGAAAGAAAAAGATATCTCATGTGTGTTATGTATAAATAATACGTCCCCTTGCTGCATGCCAAACCCTGAATATATTCTTTTAAAAGCATGCATAGCAGTGGGTTAGCTAGCTAGTGATGCTGCTTAATTATTAAAGAAACCTTGGCCCAAACAAACAACTTTTTGCTTCTACTTCTAGGCTCTAACTCAATCACAGTGAAGGCCAATCTTGATGTTAAAGAAATTTATACTCTAAACCTTGATAATTAAGCTTTTTGAATATATATATATATATATATAGTTGCATTTTTCAATGAAATAAACCCTGCCGTAGCAATTCTAGCCACCAAATCTATAGAGATAGATTGAATAATTAAGAAAATTAATCGCTCGAGATCTGAAGGCGATTACGATACAAAATCCGTTGTTTCCTTTGCATTAATTATATATTTGATGGTTTAGGGTTACGTTACGTACGTAAGGGTATGAGATTACCATTGCAAGTATCTAAATTTTAAAGCATTTCAAATAAATATGTGCTTAAAATGATGAATGTGAGACAGAATCTAGCAGTTAGATACTGATTATTTTAACTATAAAATCAAGCAGACATAAAGTGAATGAGAACAGCCATCGTAGACATCGGGCTTTTCTTTTCTTTCTTTCTTTTTTTTTGCATATTTTTTTTTTTATCGTATACCAAGAAAGAGAAACTTGGTTCCCCCACAAGTTTTCTTTTCTATTTCTGGGTTGTCCTTGATACAATGCTTGCATTAATTTTTTTTTCTTCTTCAAGTTTCAAGCCTCATTTTTGTACTAAATTATTATCATAAATAAATCTAATCCCATATTAAAAAAATAAATAAAAATAAAAAGATACGTTGGTGTCATGATTTTCAACTAATGCTTATTAATTTATTTCATGTTGAAGAGGAAGTTTGTTCTGAAGTGAACATATTTTGTCCGATTGTCGGCCTATCAAAACAGCGGGAATATTGCTGAAGTGTTTACTAACTTTCACCTTCTCTCCGATCTATTCTTTCATATTAGTATGATACTTCCTTAAAAAGATCATTTTTTTTTTTTAATTTTTGAATTCATCATTATTTTATTCTTTTTTTTTTTTTGGATAAGTAGATGTTCATTTATCCAAGAAAGCAGTAGTGCTGCTACATGTTACAAAGCTAGCTTAGCCTAGCTAAATAAATAAAAAAAAAAACCAATGCCATTAGACAAACATGTCTGCATTTAATCTCCAATAATTACATAAAAACGTATTAACTGAATCTCTTTTAATCTTCCTAAGATCACTTAACCTGGTCGAGATCATGTCTCTCACTTGCTCAGTGAGGTGCTCCTCCTTTTGCTCAGTTGAGTTGAACAAACGATTGTTTCTTTCCTTCCAAACTAGGTAGATAACTGCGTTCCAAGCTAGCCTCAATATCGTTGTGATTAGTGCTTTACCTCTGAGGTTAACAGAGGCCCATTGAAGCTCTACATTCCAACATGCAACCTGCCTTTTTAACCTACAAAGTACCATCACTCTCTGCCATATCTGTTTCGAGTAGGAGCAAGTGAAGAATAGATGATCCCTGGTTTCCCTCTCTTGTTTGCACAACAAACATTTATCATCCACTGCCATTTCCCAGGAGATAAGTCTATCCTTTGTGGCCAATCTATTTAGGATTGCCATCCAGGAGAGCATAGAATGCCTAGGAATATTAAAATTACACCATACCAACTTATACCAAGCCACTTTCCCAGCTGAAGGTCTGATCTTGTTCCACACTGCTGACACTTGGTACTTTCCCTCAGGGAAAGGCCATTTGCAGCTTCCATCAGCAGTTGTGAGAACTATTCTGGCAGCCACCTCTCTCAAGTGCATGATCTTCCTCCAATTCCAACTGCTCCCACTCTGGATAGAGATGTGCCATGGATCTCTATCCTTCAACACTCCAATATTAATTAATTTTATTCTTTCCTTTACACTCCAATATTAATTAATTGATTAATTTCTTTCATTTCCTTATCATAATAATGTGAATATATACCACAGTCTTGCTGCTGCTGCAAATGCAATGCATGCATCGCGAATCCTGGATTTTGAAAAGTCAATAAGATCTTTTCGGCCTCGCCTTCTCTATTCTCATTCATTTTATGAACTTTACTGTTTTTTAATCAGTTTAGATCACATGGAGAATAGATATCATCATGTTTGAGTGTTTAGAATTAATTTTTAGAATTACTATTATTATTGGTGAACTGGAAACGATCATAATATTGGATTTTTTTTAAAGAAACAATTGTTAGAAATATTGAAAATTATTTGACATTAATATGATTAAAACATATTTTAGACGACACCATTGATGAACATAAACTCTATTTATTACTCTTTAAATTTTGAATAAAATAGTTGCATACATTTTTTTTAACTCAAAAATCATGTGGAAATTAGTTATGGTCTTAATTGGATTTGCAAATGAAAACGAAAAATTAATAACCCTAATACAGTAATACCCTATAATAATGTTATAGGAGACCGAGGAATATAATACTATACTATGGATGCATCTTCTGCAGTGGTTAAGTTATTAATGAAGGAGTTTATTAGTATTTGTTAATGAATGTTAATCAGTGTTCTAAGGATGTTTTTTTTAATGTTATCATATTAAATAAATTATTTTTTAATGTATTAAAATAATTATTATATTTAATATAAAATATTATTATAAATAATAATTTAACAAGTGTTTTAAGAGTATTTGTTAGTAATTTTTTTTATTAATTAATTAACATAATATGATACTGTCTTAAGAATACATGACATGACAAAGACAAATAAAATACTGTAATTAAGGATGAAAGATACAAATAATATCCCAAGGCAAAATTCTGATATGAATCGAATCTTTAATTGGGTCAAGTGAGCAGCACAGATTTCACAACATTTCATGCCAAATCTTCTTGTAATCTCAGTGATAACTTTGAGTTTAAGGTTAAATTTTTGTATGTCTTCAATTATTGTTGACAAGTTGGTTATGAAGAATAGAGAGAAGGCTTGCGAAAATGCCAATCTAAATCAAAAGAAACAAGTTAGTGACTGAGTTAAAAGTAACTTTGGCGCCCACAAAATCGTTTAAGTCGGATTTACCAATTCGGACCTATTGATTTACATGTGGTTTCGGATTCTTCATTTCCGAATCTCTAGTTTTAGAGTTTTGAGCCCTTTCTTATTTTTTCCCTCATTCAGTATCAAAACAGGAAAAGACTTGTATAAGATTCTTTACGTTAAGTTCTCAAGATTTTTTTACTACAAATAATTAAATAAAAATTAATTTCTTAAATTAGAATTTATAAAGTGATAGAGTTTAATGAAAATATAATAATATGTAAAAAGAATTATTAAAAAATATTGTCTATGCTCAAAATTGAACCAACACTTAATTGAATGGTAAAAATATTTGTCATAATAATTTTTAATAAAATATTTATCTAAAGAATTAAAATATATTTAAATTTTGTACATTTAATCTATATAAAAAGATCTATCTATCTATCTATCAATCTATAGATTTTATTTTATTTTTCAACCATTAATTTTATTTGATATTTTTAATAAATAAAATTAAGGAATTTGATCTAAAAAACTTGACCTATGTTTTGTCCTATCAAATCAACCTTAATTAATTTTAGATCATTTTGTCTACCCCACCAGTATTTGGTTAGATCTCCTATACTATAATTATTGGTTTCTCTCTGTTGTTTATGATCATGACATAATTGGTGCTTTAGCATGTGATCTACTCTGCCTCAAATCTATTAATAGCACATTCTTTTGGGTTTTCAATCTTAAAACCAAATTGCCATGCCTTCCACCAAGCATCACTTTGCCCACATTATTCACAGTTTTTCCCAGTTTAGACTTAAAACTTGGACCACTTCTTGCCATGCCAATGTCTGTGATGTTATTTGAGACTTTGTCAAATTTTTTACACTATTTTACAGTAATGAAGGATTGGTAACTTAAAAGCACTAAAACATTTGGCTCAATAGTTGATTCATAATTCTCTATGTAAATAGTTGAACTTGAATTCCCCCTTTCCGAATTTAAAAAAAAAGAAAAGAAAAAAGAAGAAGAGTATCTTAAATTGTATTATTATTTTAATGAGAATTAAACAAATAGTAATGCTAATAGTGAGTTTATAAAGTTTTGAGCAGACTCCCCTGAATGAGGGGTGTTTATGAGCTTCAAGTTTTGGAGAATTCACATCTGATGGTACTCTCAGGCACAGCAGCTCCACTTAGTTGCACTTTATGCTGGCCTTTTCCAAGGCACCCAATTCTCAATTCCCTTCTAAACTTATTCATGGGCCCATTTTTGCATCAATTTCAAAATTTCCTATCTACTACTCCAATATTTATGAAAATTATAAGAGTATAGTATGAAAAAAAAAAAAAATCAGAAATCATGTTAGGCTTTCAGGGACTTGTTCCTTTGAATGGGACCCCAGGGAGTCCCATCAAAGAAAGGGGTTGGGAGTTGGGACCCCCCTCCTCAGCCCTAACAGTTGCAACCCCAGCTGCCTTTGCTCCCAATCTTGCTCGCATCACATGTCATGCATGCACTGTTTTATTTGACCATCTGGATTTTAACATCACTCTAAACCTGTCATGCTTCTTGTTGGTTATATATATTGCTTTCTTCAATTAATTACGAAGATATTCCAAACTTCTCAAATATATATATATATATATGTATATATCATATTAACAACCCATTTAATATCAACAGTCATGATTTAGTAATTTAAATTTAATTAATTTTTGACAATTTTAAATATAAAAAGGACGATATAAACATGAGATGAAGAGATATATACCACTGTATTAAGGAGTAAAAACATGGCATGCACGAGGAAAATGCACATATATATATATATAGGATACAGTGTCATAAAAATAATTTAAATTGTACGCAAGTTAAAAACAGAAGTAGTTATCTGAATTGCATTTAAGATGGGGTTTAATTTTGTCTGATAAATTATTCTCGTTCGAAATATATGTGGTAGCAAAACTACTTTGGACCTACTATTATATGCTTTGAATTCATCAAGTGGATATCAGATCATAATTCATATATATATATATATATATATATATATATATATATATAAGCAATGGCAATATGTCAATGTTGATTTCAGTTCCTGTCCTCAACAAAGGTACGTTCGGCCCTAACTTCTGCTTGTCAATATTGGCTATGTTTCTTCAACATCTTCCATCCATTGTCCAAACCCTCAAATTATATATAATATATATGTAAACATTTATTTGGTGAATCATTGTCCAACCCTTTATAACAAGACTTTAATGCCTGCTTCATTAATAATGTTACTAGCTAGGAATTTAATTCACCTAAAACATATATGTCTATAGTGTTGGATTTACAACTGACTTTCAACTTTCATAGTTTTCATCTACTTATATAGTAATGATTTTCCATTCAAAGATAAAAGATGAAATATAGGGGACCAATTGCCAGACCTACTTTGTTAGTTCCACAGTAAATATTTAAAAGATGTTGAATGGATTATTCACATTGGAAGTAAAAGTTTGAATGATTCTATTCAAGACTAAAAATGCTACAATATTTTGATAATTTGTGTACGTATATCGTGTCTCAGGAATTTTTTCGTGTCAATCATTAAAATATAAATACAATGAAAATTATTAAATATTGTGTCAAAATTTAAAACAGAAATACTATACATATATTTAAATGTGTCGTGTTGATATCATATTTTCGTATCATATTCAAAATTATCAAATTTAAATCAAATACACAAATATTAATTGATCATTACAATGAAAAACATGGTCTATGTTTTTTTTTTTTCACTTTATCCCGTAAAAGGGAAATAAGATTTGTCACAAATAATCATATATTACATCTTTTTAAGTACATTGTAGGGTCCTTAACTTTGATATTAAAAGATCATTACAACACAAAAAAAGGGTTTATGTTACTTTAAGTACCCTGAAATATGGAAATAAGAAAGTAATGATTCACAAAGAAAATTGTAGTAATATTTTTATTTAATAACACTAAAACAAATTACAAATGGCAATATATTGATTGACTAATTACACTATATTATATGATAAGGTTAATGTTACTCAAAAAATTAAATTAAAAAAATCAAACAAGATAGTCATACTCTTACAGACGTTTTGAAGTCTATGTTGTGCTTTAATGATGTTAAAATTTAAATCAGTGTAATTATCTGAAATTTGGTGAAAGCAAATCTTTGTCATAAAAGCAAATCAGTGTAAGAAATGAAGGATGATAATGTTAGAAGTTAGAACCCCAATTAAGGTTGACACGTACACGATGGAATGACCAATGCATGAATTATTTGATTTGGGTGCTAACTGGGCAATCCAGGGAAAGCTTCACGGAAGTTGCCAAAAGGCCCAAAACAGTGGAAACCACACGCGGTTTAAAATTCCAAAGCAAAGCAAAGTAGTGTAAGAAAAAAGAACAAAAAAAAATGAAAAGAAAGATTTACGTAGTAGAAACAACTGGAAACGCAACATCTGCCACGTGACGAACAGCCAGCCGCACGTGCCATTAACCAAACGCATCAAAATTCAATATAGCCAAGTTTATATTTTATGCATTATTACTGTTTAAATTTATATATTGATCGTAAATTTTATAATACTTTAATTAAAAGAAATTAATTTTAATCATTAATTTTTAATTTTTAACTTTAACTCTATCTTTTAATTTTTAAATCAACAATTAATATCGTAAGATATATTAATAATGTATATATCTATATATATATTTTGATAATGTATTAAATATAAAACTATAGTCTCAAACACCTCTTTTTTCTTTTTTTTTTAACCAAGTTCGTTCATGACTTCATAGTTAAAAGTTAAAACCCGAACCTTAACCGCGATTTACTGCCTCGCTAATAACCTCCGTTCATTCACCAGCATAAATACCCCCCCAACCACCGCCCCTCTCATTTCTATTTCCATTTCCATTTCCATTTTCTGGTGTCTCTCTCTTTCTCAATCTCTCTCAAGTCTCAACGCAACCAAATTACTACAAGAAACCAAAAAAGGCCAAAAGCCTTTTTCATTTTTTTCTTTCGTTTTGGGTATATCTTTCTGAGAAATTTAGCTCTGCGTACGGACTGGGTATTGCTCAGAAATCCTAATTTTCAGGTCCCTGCAGGTCTAATAAAAAGCCTGCTCTGCTTCATTATGTGCATTCAAACCATTTTTCAGAATCCCCTTTTAATGCCCCTCCCTTATTCATTTGATGCAATCCTCATTTCTTCTCTGTTTTTTTCTTCCTTTTTGCTTGCACACAATTTGACTCCCTGCCCCTGCCCTATACAACCCACCCTCTCTCCCCCTTCAAACTCACTCTTCTTTCTTTCTATCCTTTCTTTTTAACTCTTTGACTCTTCTCTTCTGCTTCTTTATATTGGTATCTGATTCGACTTCCTACATCCTCATCAATCGATCTTCTAGAAAGAAAAAAAATTCAAAGTTCATTGCTTTCACCCACCGTCAGTCTTTCTGTTATTTGATTCCACTTCCCTTCAACTTTTTTTGACTTGTTCTTGTTCAAAGATTTTTCTATTTCTTCTCTCTTACAATTAGAGAGAAACAAGTGAGCAAATCAAGTTGAGAAACATAAAATGTTTGAGCACAAACGTAAGTCAGAAAGTGAGTTCAGTTCAGAAACAAGGAATTCATCAAGTCAAAGTTCAATGAGTAGTGAAAGCTGTAGCAGCTTTAGTCGTCTCTCTTTTGAGCTTCTCCCAACATCTAGCTCGACCCCAGAGAACCTTTCTCTCAAACCCCACCGATCTTCCGACTTCGCTTACGCCGCTATCCGCTCCGTCACCTTTGCCCGCAAAACCGGCCTCACATTCCGTGATTTCCGACTCCTCCGACACATCGGTTCCGGCGACATCGGAACTGTCTACCTCTGCCGGCTGGCCGACGTGGATGACAAATGTTGTTTTGCGATGAAGGTGGTGGATAAGGAAGCGTTGGCGATGAAGAAAAAAGTGCAACGTGCTGAAATGGAGAAGAAGATCTTGAAGATGCTGGATCATCCATTTTTGCCTACTTTATACGCTGAGTTTGAAGCTTCTCATTTCTCTTGCATAGTTATGGAGTACTGTTCAGGGGGTGACTTGCATTCTCTTAGACATAAGCAACCTCAGAAGCGCTTCTCTTTGAACTCTACAAGGTACTGCATTTTTATTTTTATTTTACTTCCATAGCTGACAGGTTTTTGAAGTTTTAACTACATTGATTTTGCAATGATCTTTGTTGCATGCTTTAATCTGCGTGTTTTGTTTTCTAGTATTGTGTTTCAAACACATAGCCTGACTTGTTCTTATCTTTGTCTGTTCCAACTATGCAAAGTCTCCTTCAATAATCAACCTTATCTCTTTTTTCTTTTTCTTTTTTTCATTTGATAATTTTTTGGTTGCTCTAAAATTTGAAAGTAATCAGAATTCTACGATCACATTAAACGCTCATCAAATCAAACAAACACTCGTTAAATTCATTAAATACTATTATAGATTATTTTTCTTTAGTCTCCTAAGGTGTTTAGCATGATTTCCTTGCATTTTTTTTTCTTCACATATCACCTTATAAAAGCTTCATTTTATTTATAAATTCACTAACTTGTTCATAAAAAATCTTCTCCCATACCATCTTATGGAGATTTTATACTCAAAAGGCCTTATTTGATATTTTTTCCATTATTAGAATTAAGGAATCATCTTATTCTGGTTATTTTCCGGATCCAATTCATTGCCATGCAAGCAACCTTAAGATTGATGCTTTTCATCCGTTTATTTTACCCACGTTTGGTTGCTGAGAAGTTTCAAACGTTAAAACTTTTCTATTTCACTTATAAAAGAAAATTTTAAGCAAATAAATTTTTTTTGTTTTGTTATTTTTTCCAGGTTTTATGCAGCTGAGGTTCTGGTAGCTCTAGAGTACCTTCACATGCTGGGCATTATTTACAGAGACCTAAAACCGGAAAACGTTTTAGTAAGATCGGACGGTCACATCATGCTGTCAGATTTCGACCTTTCACTTTGCTCAGACGCGATCCCAGCCGTTGAATCACCATCATCTTCTCCGGACCCAACGCCACCACAGAACCAGCCCTGCACTCGTCCACACTCAACACGTTTCTCCTGCCTCTTCCAGAGGCTCTTCCGGTCAAAGAAGATCCAAACGCTCTCACCAAGCAAGCTATTCTTCGTGGCAGAGCCCGTCACTGCCCGGTCACGCTCCTTCGTTGGGACCCACGAGTACGTTTCTCCAGAGGTGGCCTCAGGCGGGTCCCACGGTAACGCCGTTGACTGGTGGGCCTTCGGGATCTTCATCTACGAGATGATCTACGGGCGTACACCTTTTGCGGCTCCATCGAACGAGCTTACGCTGCGCAACATTGTGAAAAGGCCTCTCACTTTCCCAACCCACTCGCCTTCTTCCCTTCTTGAGCACCACGCGCGTGACCTCATTTCCGGGTTGTTAAACAAGGACCCCAACAGTCGGTTGGGATCCAAACGCGGAGCTGCCGACGTCAAAATACACCCTTTTTTTAAAGTACTAAATTTCGCGCTTATAAGGTCGCTTACGCCGCCGGAGATTCCGGGGTTAAGGCGGCAATCGACGACGTCGTATTACCATCCGAAGAGCGAGGAACAATCAACCGCGCTTGATTACTTCTGAGAACCTCAACGGCGTTGTTTGTTTACGTGTTTATTCGGGTCATACCTAATTACGTAAATATAACAAGAAAAGGAATGAAATTATGATTTATGGGTAGATGAAATGATGAGTATCTTTTTTCTTATTAATTCAAATTATGAGCACCCTATAATAATTATTTTAATTCTTAACGAAAAATTGGACCGTAGAAAAAAGATGGCGAAAATACTCATAAAAGTATTAGTTCTATATCATGGTGGATAAATATGGAAAATCGATATGTAATTTACACTTGACCTAATGAATGTTATCTATTGATTAAAAAGAAGAAAAAATAAGTTATCCATTTTGCGCGGCTCAGCTTAGCTATGCCAAAAGGAGTAGGAAAAATTAATTATACCAAATAATTCTCATGCCGCAGTTTAAAAATTACTACTTTTTATATTTGCCATAGTTTAAAAATTAGTATTAGTATTAGCTCATCAAAATTTAACTCCTTCCTAGTATTGGTTTATAATTCACAGCGTTGAAATCAATTGCTGCTAACTGTTAATTTTGTTATTTAATTAAAAAAAAGGTATTTGATCACTTTCATCACAAATGTTGGTTTGGAAACTCCAAAAACACTATTTAGAAGCTTTTGCTGTTGAGTAAAAAACTTTGGTCCAAAAAAGCTTTTAGATCCAGATCATGCAATGTTTGGCGTTAAGTTTGGTTGGAAAATTGCGTGGTCCAAAAAGTTCGTTTCAGCACTGAAACTCAAAGCCTAATGGCTCTAAAACTCTTTTTGGGAGATCAGAGGAAAGTGTGTCATTGCATCGCAGTATACATTTTATCATTGCATTTTTAAAAGTTTAATAATAAAACGATATTTAAATCCGTAAAAAACGACATTCAAGTGGCGTAAAGGAGCTTAAATATGTGATACAGTATTAGTTTACTACAATTACCATATATATATATGATTAATATTTTAGTTTCGAATTATGTAGCTAAAGATAAGGTAAAATCGATCGTCCGTGGTGGGCATGTTTAAACATGTTTTGCAAAATCAGTCTAATGAATGAACTATTTGAAATTGCGTAAAGAGGAATTTGTCTGCCACAAAACTACAAGACAAAGGTATCCCAGTTGAAAGATGTTATGGTCCATATTATCATTCAAAGATTTTACATCTTACTAGACACTAACACTAGTAGTATCTTTTTGTACTAATTTAAAGATAATCATCAACGAAAATTTGCTATAAATAAGAGAGACACAGTCACAGTAGATAACCATCAATGAAAAAGCAAGGTACCTAGGTTAAAGACTATATATAATTGAAAAGGGTCATTTATCGATAGAAAATTAACTCATTAATCCACTTTTTTCTCTCCTTCCTTTTTCTTTTTTCACTTTTTTATATTTTCCTTCCATCTTCCCTAACATGATGTAAAGTCTTCACAATTCAAAAAAAAAAAAAAATTATAGAAGGCGATCTGTTCAAGTATGGTAATAATTTGTTGATGAAAAAAATTCAATTCAGCCAATCTTTCCTTAATCATCTTTGTAATCTTTCACTAGAAATAAAGGACAATGGTGATAGCTACAAACGTAGAAAAAGACTAACTATAAATGATTAAGATAATTTAAACCTTATCTCGAAACAAGACTTCCATGAAAAGTTGGAAGAATTTCGGATGATAAGGACAGTTTAAAGTTGTTAATTATTGTAGGTTTAATATAATGGTTTCCAAATTACAAGGAGGGTTTCGTGAATCATTTTGGATTTTCTACCACACACCCATGCGTTAATTACCACTAGGCCGGTGGAGTAGGTTGATTTTCTGGTCATAAAGTGACTTAAAAATCTTCACAAAATTTACTACCTTTTGACGAAATAAAAACTTTAATTTGGATACTACTGCTATATACTAGTAGCTGTCTTTGGCATTTGTGAAAAAGTTCAGCGTTTGACCGTTGCTGCCTCTCGTTGCGTCATGCGTGACCCAGGTTTTTTTGTTAGTGTTACGAATCCACACATTCAGTCTAAAAAAACATGTTTATTTAAAATATTCATAACTTATAATCTTGAGATTATCTTATATGTTTTTAATGTGAAATTCGTGACATTTTGTCATATCTAATCATGTAACATTTTCGTTGCATTGATTTTTTTACTTTTAGAAGAAAGGGAATCACTTTGGTCCATGCTACTCTCATGGGAACTTACATCAGTGAAAAATTTGATAGACTCTAATATCTTTTGTCTTGGGTTTATACATTCAATTCAAAAAATATGTTTATTAAGTAGATAAACACCCATAACTTATAAATAAAAAATTCAACTCATCTCAATTCAATGTGGGATTCGTAACATCCGCATTGTCATTAAGGTTTAAGATTCAATTATTACTTTATTAATTTCTCTAATTTGTCCAATGATTTTACAAATAAAGTTGAAGTTACAAACATATATTTACATGCAATGTTCATTTATATATATATATATACTTTATTTTTACATTAGATGAAAGTGCATATATAGAGGATTTTGCAACCAATGATTTTAGATTTTAGAGTACTTATTAAGATATTATTTATAAAAATAAGGACTTTCAATAAAATATAGCAATTGTTAAATAATTTGGGATTTTCTGATGCAATGAGTAAATGTAATTAATTTTAGTGTTATGAATCTTAATAGGGTACAAATATTAAATAAAAAAGTGTGCCATTAGGAAAAACAACAATATGTGTAATTTAGATGGAAATTTGAACAGAAAGTTTAGTATTTTATTCCATAACTTATTTATACTCAATCAATTCAATGTGAAGACAAAAAACAATTAAGTATTGTACTAAATTAATTAATTACTCTCTTTAAAATATTTGACAAATCTCATGCTTACTATTCATCTTTCTTTTTCTTTTCTTTTCTAATAAATAAAAGAATCCATTTGTATACATCTTGGTGAAAATTAAAAATTATATTAACGAATTAAGAAATTATTAAATATTTTTTATTATATTATTATAAGGGTTTTGTTAAAGAGTGTCCTTAAGGCACTTTTTAAAATTAATTAATATATTATTTATAATAAAATATTGTATTAAATGCAAAAATTAATACTTTTATTCATTATTTTCAATGCATTAATGAAAATATTACTATACATAATAACTTTAAAAAATACCATTTATTATAATTACAGAATATGTATTAATTTGTTAATTTTATGATTTGCGATAAATTAGATAATAAAACTTTATAATGAAAACCTCAAAAGATAATCCACATCAGAATGGACCCACAAAATATGCGCCGCGTAGACAGAGTTTGATAAGCATCAAGTGGCAAGTAAAGAATCCAGTGGGACCGAAACCAATTAAAATTTAGGAAGCCCAGCACATCAACGGCTGATATTTCCTCCCTAGTCTTTTCTCTTTATCAAATTTCTTTTTAATTCAGTTCCGATTAGGGTTTTTTAATATATAAATCAGTGGATAATAATAATTTAGTTGAAAGTTGAAACCCATAGCCAAAAGGCGTATAAAGGGAAAAATGAGTTTTTGCAAATGCCGAGGTTGTAGAAAAAGAATCACAATTCACAAACATTCTGTTCCCACGCGCTCCTTACGCCGTTTATGTCACATCTCCTGCAATTTTTTGTTTTATATTCATGCCTAAATCTTACTACTAATTTAACTATAAAATGATCAACTATTCATTTTATCGGTATTTACGTTAATATGTTATTAATAAATAATTTGTAACAATATTATTTATAAATTACAGTTAATTTTTAGTTTTTATTAAACAACTAGTTATAATTTACTTGATAATAGATACAATTATATGATTATAAAACTAATATACATATGATATGTTAATAAAATGTTAATTTTTTTAATCACGGTTCAAATTCGAACAACCAAAAATATTAAAGATTTTTTTTTTGATAAATTTGAGTAATTTTCGCTAACCAGTTTTAAGTTATGAGAATATACGATGTTGAGAGCATGTAGCATATATTTATAGGGAGTTTGATTTATTAAATTGTGGGGAAACTGTTAGTATATAATAATAATTGTGGGAGGGGGAGACTTTTGACAACACATGGGGCTGTGCCATGTGACCACCTGCCAACCAGGCAGCTCTACCGGCTGGCTTAAAAGCGCTGTCTCCGCCCTTGTCTAGACCCTATCCCACTCCACCCCCAACATAATGCCACCAAATAGCTGTCCCCACCCCATCCCGAGGCCAATCACCTCCCTCCACGTGGCATCTGCCTCATGCCTACCACGTGGTTATTTGGTTCAATCAGGTTCATTATATATACTTGCCAATTGGTTTAGTCCTTTCTCATTAGTCATTCCTGAATCCTGACCCGACCTTTTTTGCCCTTTGGTTGCTTGATTTTATAGGACACCAATTAAGGTTTGAAAAATGATAATGTCATGAGATGTGAAAAAGAGGAGAGCAAAAGAAAAAGACAGTGCATGAGGAGTGAAGAAGGAGAGGAGAAGAAGAAATGTGGGGGTGGGGTACTGTTTTTTTTTTTTTTAATAAGTTTGTGATAATTGGGGGAAGGGGGTTGTTTAGTTGTCTTTCCTCAATTGGTAATGGTGATGTAAACATTGTAACTAGGTATAATAATTAATTAACAAAGTGAGATTACATATTAAAAAAGATGTTCAATGGGTAAGAGAGATTTGGGGATGACTTTTCTTTGATAGTTAGGGCAGATAATATTTGGATGGGGACCAACTAAGATGATCCTCTAATTAAATAGTTTTGAGTTTTTGACTTTGTTTTTTAACAAACATAATTAGAGCTATTTTTTCAACAGATGCTTATCGAACTGTACTTTAATATTTGGGAAAATTTGTTGGGTTGAGAGCTGAGAGCAGAGTTTTTGGACTGGACTGGACTATGCCTTGGTGAAAGAGAGAGAGACAGAGAAAAGAAGATCGATTATAGTCTAACAATGGGAAAGTGCCAGCTGAGTTTGATTGTGCAAAACTAAACGCCAGCTATGTTCACCCGATGGGAAATATTTGAACTTTGTCACCAACCTTGAACTCTTTAGTCTTCACTTAGATTAATTTTGAATTCTACGAACTATATAAAATGATTTACTTATAATCGAGTAGTCAAAACTTGTTGGTAATAGTTTATGATTTCAAGGATTAGATGCTTCATTAATTCTTCAATGTAAACTATGCAAGTCAAGTCACTTCTTTCCTTAATTGTCAGCTCACAACGTGGCATCATGGCAATTGGATTGAGACAGTCAGATTGGATAGTCAAGTCAATGGAAGGTGATGCTTGGTCTGCGTCAGATTGATAGATTGGGCAATGGGCATCACCCCCAAATCCTAACCCCTAGTCTTCAATAGTTACTCAATTTGCTTGATTAAATATTAATTTTTTTTGGAAAGAAAAATTGCTAAGTTTACTAGAAACAATTTGATACCGCAGCAAGGCGCCGGGTTCAGCTAGTGAATATATAATTCAGCAGTTTATAACAGAGACCAAGTAAAGAAACAAGGAAGGAACAAAGACAGAAAAGAAAAGAGGGTGGAAAATCTTGAGAGAAGATAGGGAGAGGGGGCCACAAATTCACTGTAGTATCTGCAATAGGCTGATATGTTTTGTCTTTTGTCTGTTAGCAATTTGCATGGGGCAGTGTTCTTTGCAGTTTGCAGGCAAATGGCAGCATGAATCTCAAATTCTCAATTATGTCACTCAGGTTGCTCTCAATTGTCAACCCATGGCTTTTTTATTCACACTACCTTCAGGATTAAGGGCCTGGGCCTAAGGGATTAAGCCTTAAAACTAACTCCAGCCCTTGTTTGGTTCTTTTTCTTGCTATAATGCTCGCTTGTCACTGGCCTTTTGACACATTTTTTTGTGCTAAAGCCCTAAAAGGCCGAAAAGATTTTGAAACTATGGGAAATAAATGTCATCTTCATTAGTTCAAATTTGTTTCCCAAATGTTTAGAGGAAATCCAAAATCAAAACTAGGTTTTTCTTTTAAGGGATTGAAGGGTTAAAAGAAAGGAAGACACGCTGCCACTCTACCTGTTTATATAGGAGTTGAGATCTTCTCTTCTTTGATATTTTTATGAAGCAAAATTGAAGTTAAAAATTATGGAGCAAGGACAAAAAATAAATAAATAATCCTTAACAATTTAATCTTCCATCTTAAATGCGACCGAGCTTCAAAAAGACTAATTTAGCCATGTCCAAGCTAATTAAACATACAGATAAAACTAATTTTGTCAAAAAAAAAAGTTAGTTTGCAGCTCCAAGGCAATTAAAAAAGATGCTCTAAACTATAACTGAACTCAAAACTCTTGTCAAGACAACCTTTCAAAGTCAGGCTTAAGCAATATTAACTATAAAGCTTGAATTCCTTAAATCTCATCAGCATTAATCCTTTGACTTTTCCAGCACCAATAGTTGGGAACATTATGGCCTCTTTAACAGAGGTATGTTGTAAGTCCTAGAAGATGGCCGATTTCATGAAGGGCAACGGTGGCCAAATCAAATGCATCATCCTTCGGCACCCACGGCCCAGTTCTCAGCCCCATCGTAATGAAACCTCCCATCAGCTGGTGCAAAAGAATGAGCCAGGACTCCTCTTGGGCCATCAAAAGGGTGCTCATCTCCATGATCACTCGTTTGAAAACTGATCTTCAAATCAGCATTATTATAGTCTTGCACCTCGCTGAGCGTGAACTTTGTTACAGAGGCCCACCTTGAGAAAGCCTGTGCAACAGGGCCCGAGATATCTGTTCGAGTTCCTGGAGCAAAAGCATAGGTGAGTTGGGTCTTGGGAGATGGCCATTTTGGTTCTCCATTAAACGAGTTACTTCATGGAAAGAGCTAGTACCTTTGGGGTGGTTTTGTTTTTTGCCTGAATTCATTCTATGTTTTGCCATTGATGTTATCTGGCACCCCACATCCTGGCTCATTCATGGTCAATATGGTTTTCGCATCTAAGATTCCAGTGACCTTTAGAAATGGGTTTGGACAATAGTCCTGAACCCATCTCTCTGGGCCCATATCAAGCCTAAGTGCTTGAGTCACAGCCCAATCAAGCTTCTTGTTTTCTGGGCCTTTGAGGCAGTTGTTTTCGATACGCGCAATGCCCAAACCCCAACCCTTTCAATTTTCAAACGACGAAAAACCCTACTTCCCAAAACTCCACTGAGAAGATAGTCGGATAGGTTGACAGACAATCGACGACAAAGAGAGGAAAGGAAAATGAGAGGGAAATTATTTGCTATCCGCCAGGCCTTCAATTTCAGGTCGATTTCTTCTTCTTCGTCTCCACTGAAGAATAACTTAACTTTGGTTCCACAAACCAGTCCTCCGATTTCCAGCACACAAAGCACAATCTTCTCTCAAATTTCAAGAACCTTCTGTTCCTCATCTTCAGGTATTATCAAGTCTCATACGATTCCATTGTTTTCTGTTAGATCTAATTTTATGTAAATAAGAAGTGGAAATTTTGGTTTCAGATTCATTAGATACGAGACAACGATCTGTAGCGAGGCTTCCGTTTGTGGATGCATTTCTGTCAAGGATGAAGAAGAATAAAAATCTTTTAGCCAACAGGAAAATTTATTCACGTAGATCTACCATTTTGCCTGAATTCGTTGATCAAACTGTACGGATTTACAATGGAAAAAATTTTGTTCGCTGCAAGATTACTGAAGGCAAAGTTGGTCATAAGTTTGGAGAGTTTGCTTTGACTCGGAAAAGAAAACATTTGAGAACCAAGGTTGAACCTGCAAAAAAGAAGGTCAAAAAATAAGCATTTGCCACCCAAAACCACATCTCATTTCGGTAAGACTTTATCTCGTTATCATTCCTAACTCTCTAGTTTGTTTTTTAATTCCTTACTTTCTGTTGCTTTTGGTTGGGGTTGAGGAGCATTAGGGAGGTATTAGGATGATCTTAAGAGCGCAAATGACAAAATTTGTTTAGAAATTAGGACATTACATCTCCCAATTTTCTCCCTTTTTACATTAGACTGTCATGGTGGGGACTTGAATGTTGAAAGCAATTGTTCATTGTATCTGAATTAGATTTCGTGATATAAGTATTCTGGAAGTAGGACATATAGGAACAGCCAAAGAAACAGTTTGAAATTTTGGGTTTATGTATTTATGAATAAATCTGAAAGTTTTCAGATGGCTGCCGACTAGACATTAAGACATTCTTTGTACTAAGTTTATGGTAATCCTACTTTCATAACCTTTGATCTCCTCGCAATCTAATTTAATCTACTTCCATCATGAACTTGCCTATTGGATCTGCAAAAGACTCCATATTATCACTTACTCAACTTTGTGTTTAAGGTACTAGATTGATAACATGTTGAGGCTTAAGACCTGTGTTGCTCCGACTCTTCATTTTCTTGAAGTACCCGTGTTCAACACCTGTGTCCGACCCATATTTGGACATGGGTATGGGGATATGATCCTCCAAGAACCTTCAAAATACATGGAAATCTTGGAAAAAATTGAACATACCTGTGTCCGACACTCACACCCGAGTCCGAGTAACATAGCTTAAGACGATAGGCAGCTTCTTTTGTTTATTTAGTGATGTGAAAGACTTCTCCCAATTTTCTTCTTTTTAACATTTTGCTTGTCTATTAGATTGTCATGTTTGAGTGGGTTTATTGTTGTCTGTAGCTTTTCTATAACACAAATGGATGTCCATGCTATCCATGCTATAAGTTTTCAATTGCTGGATGGTGATTTTCGCTCCTTGTCTCTTTTTATTTCCAGGAAGAGAAATGTGATTCCAGAGAATGATAAATGGAAATTGATGCTGGATTTGATGGGACGTTTTTCAAGCAATTAAAGAAGTAAGAAAATGGTTTTAAGGTCTCTTTTGTTAAATGATTGTAAGATTTCGTTTGGTCAGTTGTTGGCCTGCATTATTATTCTAAAAAGGTATGTTTTTAGTTATCCTTACACACAGTATATTGATCAGAACTCAGAAGGATCATTTGAGAAGCAAAAGTTGGGATGTTTTTACCGTCCATGCAGGTTGATTTTGCAATAAAATTGTTGAATTGATAATAATATTCTCAAATTCTAAAATGTGGAATGCTCTTGAAATGCTGCTGTTAAAAAGGAAAGAAAATGTTTTTGTGATTGTTAGAAGTGTCAGGACATTTAGTTGTTTATATTTAATCATTACTATTTTGTTTTAGGATTTTTATCTTGATTGGAATATGATCATTTTTTATACGAGAAAACCCAAAATGTCATGCAAGTACATTGAGTTTGAGAAATTGGAGGTCGAAGCCCCTTTCATTAAAGTGGGAGCATTGAACCCGTGTATCAGGCCCATACTCTAGACTGAATATTTGACTCACAGTCTATTTAGGCTTTGATTGAATGGATGGGCTCTAACTGATAGATGGATCTCTAATGTAATTAGAAAAAGAAAAGAAAAAAAAGAAGTATGAAGTATATTTATTTTTCTTTTTTGAAATAAACAAAATGAGAAAATATAATAAAATTGATGCAAATGGCACAAAGCCACAAAAGAAATTGGTTGGACTTGGACATGCCGCATATATAGTTAATAGATTTTGCTAACAAATGTTTTAAACGAATTTTTTTAAAATTATTATATATAATAATATTTTCATTCAATATATTAAAAATAATAAATAAAATTGTTAATATTTGTATTTAATATAATATTATTATTATAAATAATATATTAATTAATTTTAAAGAGTAAGACTTGTTAACAAAAGAGTAAAAGACAATGGTCTTGAAATTGGATGAAAGCATAAATAATCCAACAGGTGAAGGATGAGGCAGAACACAGAAGCCAGCCAAAGCCAAAGCCAAAGCCAAAGCCAGCTCTCACTCTCATTCTCACCAACCTCCCTCCTTAACAAGTGGGTTTGTTGACACATTGACCCCTCTCTTTATTTCCAATTTTCATCCATGATCCCATTGTTCCATTTTTATTGGCTAATTATATTCATTTCTCAAATAAATAAAACTTACAATAATCACGTCCTTACCCGGCCCTTACCAGCAGAAAAAAAAGTAAAATAAAAAAGGGCCGGGTAACCATAGTTGCACCCACTACTAGGAGAGAAGCGGCTCAGTTTGTATTGAAACATAAGACTACAACTCTACCAGTGTTTGAGGGTTATCGAGATTTACATTAAAAATGGCTTCAAGAATGTTGTGGGCTTCAAGGGCGGCTTCTTACCTCAGGATCTCAGTCTTCCATAGAGGGTTTTCCACTGGTAACGCCATTACCCCCCACTAACTGTTCTTCTCCCTCTCTTCTTTTTATTGTTTTCATGGTTCTTATGTTTGTTAAATGATCATGAGCATACTGAAACGTAAAAATGGTTTTGGGTGTTGATGAACATCGGGATCTCATTTTTGTGATTGATCCAAGATTTTACCTTTTAGAAATAAAAAAAGGATTTGATTTATGTGACTGGGTTGTTCTTTTCTTTTGCTAAGACATAGTATAGTGATAGTTTTTTGGATTTCTGTTTTATTATTGATATATAAACGTGTCCCAGATTTCCGTAATCCAGGATTTCGTTTCTGATCAATCCTTTGTAATCATTGATTCTCTGGAAAACATCTTAAAGATTAAGAAAGGAGCCTAAAGTCTTTCATTTTTTGTTCTCTATACAATATTTGTAGAGTTAGAAACATGTTTAATGCTAGACACTAGAGTACCAGGAGTGACGGTAATCTCAATCTGGTGGTTTTGCAATCGGTGTGGTTGAGGCAGGGGATAGTTGCAACTGGAAAGTATTGGTGCAGGTTGTTGAAGCAATGATGGTTGCGTTGCTCATGAAAACAATTAAGTTAGAGTTTGGCCTGATTGTTCCCTTATTTGAGATGAAAAAGAATTGCCAAGAAACCAGGAAATAGCAGTGCTACGAACTGAAACTGTATATGCATATTTGTGCTATATTTCCAATAACCACCTCCCTCATTTGTGCAGTCCTTATTTCTTAATATCAGCTGTCAGTGTATCAATACAAATAGAACTGAGAACGAGGGTTGGTATAGCTGGCCAAATGAATTTCCGGGATAGCACAACAACTGATTAATGGGATGTAACATATGTAGATCAGATTGTTTATTAATTCCTCATATTCATTATGATTCATCATGCTATGCGCTCCGCCGCTCCCATAGCCATTAGGTGTAGTCTTTTGTTAAACAGAGTCGAGTGATATACTTGGATGTTTGCCTACTGATATATATCGTTAAATATATCAGAATTTGCAATAGAAATTAGTAGAAACTGAGAGGAGTCTAAACTTTTCAGATTCTTTGTGTGCTTATGTCCTCAAACTGTGGTGGGCATGTTATCTGTTATCTTAAAGTTATGAACTTCTTAATTTTAGAGTTCAGTAGTGATGTATCCTTGAGCTTTACTCTGGAATTAAAATGCCTTAGCAGTTTGTGGCTGTGTTCACCATGATATAACTTCAAACTTTGCTCTCTATGGAAGAATGCTTCATTGTTCGTAAACCCTAATGGAGAAATTTGTTGAAGTACATGATGAATATCATTGTGATATTTATTGTAGGTGTTCTACTATCTATGATATCTGTGTGCGAAAAGGATATTCAATTCTTGTGATCCCATAATCTGCTGCAATTTGTGGTTTTATTTGTGTCTAGAATTGCAGCTACTTTATCTACTTTCCCTTGTTATAGCTTGTTGTTTGTTTTTAACTGCAGCTAATACCTCTCTTCTATATTCCTGCAGTTTTAAATGATCTGAAATATGCTGATTCTCATGAGTGGGTTAAGGTTAATGGTAACTCTGCCACAATAGGTATAACTGATCATGCTCAAGATCATTTAGGTGACGTTGTGTTCGTTGAATTACCTGAAGTGGGAGCTGCTGTAAAGCAGGGTGACAGTTTTGGAGCAGTTGAAAGTGTCAAGGCTACTAGTGATGTTAATTCTCCTGTTTCGGGAAAAGTGGTTGAAGTTAATGACGAGCTCAGCAGCTCCCCTGCTTTGGTTAGCACTTATATCCTATTGTAAACTATTCCTTTCAAATTTTTTCTCTTTTTTTAAAAAAAAAAAAAAATTCAATTATACTAATTGGGTAATTATGCCTTTTGAACTGGTTTTTTGTGCTTTTCAGTGTGTGAAGTGTCCTCTATGTGTGTGCATGTGTGGTTGTGTCTTTGCCAGAATGAGCTACAGTCTTGAAGGATCATTTGGATGTTTAAGTGTCTTTTAATTGCTTTACTGGGCTTCATTTTAGTAATATACTATTCACTTTTGATTATGTCTTTGTTCCTCAAATTTAGGTTAACTCGAGTCCATATGAGAATGGATGGATTATAAAGGTTGAGATGAATGATGCTGATGAGGAGTTGAAAAACTTGATGGACTCAGAACAATACTCCAAGTTCTGCGAGGAAGAAGATTCAAAACACTGAGACCAGATGTCCTGGCCATGTTGGATCTCGAGGCGATCTGCTGAGAAGGATGCTGTGCAGAGGGTGATAATTGCTATATTATCCGGGAAGCCGACTGGTTGAGAAATGTAGCTTTCTTGTTGGTGTTTCTATCAGACCATGTAGTTTCATGTCCCCTTAATTTGGTTTTGATTTGGTGTCTTGTTTTCTTAAGCTAAGATCAAAGAATAATGATTTTGGGTTTGGAAGGTGATTTAACTATCACGGTTGTAGCAAATTTGGATTTTGGTAATGGAAATGGTGCTGGTAAGCATTTGAAACAATGCTTCTTCATTAACAATTCATAATGATTCAGGTTGAGGTAAAACAAAAACAAAAAATATAGGCGAATTGACGTTGTCAACCAGAATGATGGTGAGATGGTCGAGGGCTTAAGGCCTTTACATCTTTGCGTTCAAAAATGTCGCCCTTGGTCTTTGCCATCGTAGCTCTTTTCCTTTTTTGAGAAAGGGTAGCTCTTAAGTCTTAACCATTAACTACCGATGAAACCAAGAAAACCAGAGGGCAGCACAAGACAATGTTACAATAATAATGCACAATAAATACTGTCTTGTGCGAATTATACGGTTTCTTCTAATGCATTAAATTAAATTAAATAGTTCAATGAAACTTTTTTCTTTTCTTCCCAGAATTTTAAATTTTCCATTAGAATTAAGCTTTTCAATAAAAAATTAATTATGCCATGAGAATAAGCCTATAACGGAAAAGAAAAAAATAGTCGTATGCTTTTGGAATTAGTTCCCAAAAAACTATAGGTGGTATATCAGATAATTTTGGCGAACGTTAGTAAATGTTAATATACACTGGACTCATTATTGGACTCGCCCTAGTAGCATTCTCCATTACTCAAGTAAAACCTATGAACCAAAAAAAGGAAGAAAAAAAAAATTACTTGAGTAAAACCCTTATAAAGCCTCTCAACTCAAGTCTCAACTTAAAGACTCTCAACAAAAATCTGGAACCTCGAAGACCCACGAAACATTCTTGAAAGCTGGAGGAGGGATATGTCTGTCTCATCCTCACTTTCACTAATCCCTCAAATTGCTTTCTTCTCTGTAACCGCAACTCTCTCTCTCCCCTCTCTCTTTTTCTCTAATTATGCCTTTTCTTTTTTCTACGCATGTTTACGTTCAATGATGATGTGGGTTCTTCTGCAGAACGTTGATGGGAGTAGAAGAGCAAGTGGGCTGTTAAGAAAACCGCTGATTGTTAGGAGTTTGATGGTGAGAGCTGGTCCAAAGAGGATATCTTTTGGGAGAGATTGCAGAGAGGCATTACAAGCTGGGATTGATAAGTTAGCTGATGCTGTTTCTGTCACCTTGGGTCCTAGAGGTACTTGACTCTTCTTGCTTTTACATTTTCTTCAATTGGGTACTCCCCTTTCTTTTCAATTTCGTTGAATTATAGTTGCTTTGGATGGGCAGAGAATTTAAAATAGGATTGCAAGGATTTTGGGAGTTATAATTACAATATCAGAGGGAATGCTTGAGTTAAAGGGCACTTAAAGATAGAATCTTTTACCTTTCTTGTAATGCTCAATTACTTTTGTTTGCGTAAATATTCTTATTAACTTGTCTTAAATCAAATGTTGACCTGAGGATTTCTCTGATATGTCCTATAGGCACCTCAAACTTAAATGCAAGTGCACATAATGTTCCTTTTGGCCGTGTTATACTTTACTGTCTTATGATTCAGAACAAAATGAAGAGATTATTTATTTTTGCTTATCGGATGTGAAATTTCAGTGTTCATTAATATGGCGATAGTGCATACTTAATATGAGTTGCTAATCTATTTTAGGGGAACCATGCAGGACGTAATGTTATTCTTTTTGAGTCTGAGACACTGAAAGTAGTTAATGATGGTGTTACCATTGCTCGGTCTATAGAGCTTTCTGATGCAATTGAGAATGCAGGAGCACTGCTAATACAAGAGGTCATTCATGGTTGCTAGATCTTCCTCCCTAAGCTTGTATGGTTTATTTTGCGAAATAAACAATCAGAGATATGTAAGTTTTATGTACCTCAATGCAGGTTGCAAGTAAAATGAATGATTTGGCTGGTGATGGTACTACCACTGCAATCATTTTAGCTCGAGCCATGATCAAGTTTGGATTGTTGGCAGTTTCTTTTGGAGCAAATCCTATTTCTCTGAAAAGGGGTATGGATAAGACTGTGAAAGAATTGGTCAAGGCCCTGAAGAAGAAAAGTTTGCCGGTGAAAGGGAGGGAGGATATAAAAGGTTATAATTATGTTTCATATGGATTTGCTCAACCAATTGTTTCATTTTTGGGAAATTTGGCAATTTGGAACTCTTCCTTTTTTGACAGCTGTGGCTTCAATCTCTGCTGGTAATGATGAATTTATTGGGAACTTGATTGCTGAAGCTATAGACAAGATTGGCCCTGATGGAGTAATTTCTATAGAGTCATCCCCATCATCTGAAACCTCTGTAAGAATTGAAGAAGGAATGAAGGTGGTAAAGCTGACTCCTACTGCCTGGCTAGTACTTTAGAAAGTGTCTAAAAGAAACCATTGATTTGTGTATAACATCGCATACTCAATTTTTGCTAAAATTGAAAATTTTAATTAGTCTTAAGTTAGAAAAGCTAAGGTTTCAAGTTAATATTTACATCCAGTTTAGTCCTTGACGTGGCAGGATCTCTAAATCCTTTTAGACCATGAAAATTGTAGATAAAATAGGTTGCATCTAATATCAAAAGATAGTTTCATATTTAAGCCATTCTTTCTACATTTAGCTGCATGTAGCAGAATTAGTAATTTATAACCTAAACTCTTAGGATCTCATGACTGAATTTATTAAGATGATTGAACAGTTTCCCATTGCGTAGCTTTTGGAATTCTTTTAACCTTTTCTTGGATTAGATTTAATATTTTCTCTCTGCAGATTGACAAAGGATATATGTCGCCACAGTTCATTACAAATCAGGATAAATCTCTTGTGGAGTTTGATAATGCTAAAGTCCTTGTAACTGATCAAAAGATTTCAACTGTCAAAGAAATTGTTCCTTTACTAGAAAAGACTATGCAACTGAGTGTCCCTCTGCTAGTCTTTGCCGAGGACATCTCAATGCAAGTATTGGAAACACTAGTTGTGAACAAAATGCAAGGTGTACTTAATGTTGCTGTTGTCAAATGTCCAGGATTTGGGGAAGGAAAGAAAGCCCTGTTGCAAGATATTGCCCTTATGACAGGTTAAATTGCTTTCTTGTAGGCTTTGTACAAATCCACTGATGATCAGCAATATCTTCAAATCAAACTTCTTTTACATGTCTGCTCTATCTAATTCCACTGATGATCAGCTGTGTCTTCTTTAACAAAAAATTTTAATCTGACAGAATTCCTTGGTGTAAAAACGCTGTTTAAACTCATATGGGTGCAATGTTATGTTTTTTTCATACTACCTTTCCCTTTTCAGTGTTATAATGTTTAATTTAGATGTTGAATTCCCCTAAATCTCTCCTGTGCCTCATTTTATCATCTGCAAGTATGAATTTCTCTTTTCATATGCTCATGAGATTGTTTTATATGCATTGCAATATGACAAGTGTTTCTTCAAGGTTGCTTTCAGTTTTATATGCTGGCAAACTTACATTATTGCTACATCATTAGGAGCTGATTTTCTTTCTGGAGATTTGGGTGTGATGCTTACTGGTGCAACTTCTGATCAACTTGGTGTTGCACGGAAAGTGACTATCACAAGTAATTCCACAACCATAGTTGCTGATCCTTCTACTAAAGCTGAAATCCAGGCAAGAATTATGCAGATCAAAAAGGATCTAGCTGAGACTGATAGTACATACTTGTCAAGAAAGCTTTCAGAAAGAATTGCTAAACTTTCTGGTGGTGTCGCAGTTATTAAGGTTTGCAACCATGACACATAGCATAGACTGAGATAGAAAGTCAGAACTGAATGTTTTACCATTCCCACGTTTCTTTCAGCTTCAAATTGGTTAAACAATGCACATCATAACTGTAGGTAGGAGCACATACTGAGATGGAACTTGAAGATCGTAAACTAAGAATTGAAGATGCAAAGAACGCCACATTTGCTGCCATGGATGAAGGGATAGTACCCGGTGGTGGTGCAACTTATATACATCTCTCAGAGCTGATTCACATAATAAAGAATTCTATGCAAGACTTAGATGAACGGATTGGTGCTGATATTGTAGCAAAAGTATGCGTCTGATTCCTTAACATAACCATATGTTGGAGTCAAGTGTCTGTTTATATGTTCTGAAGCCTTTGAGTGTATTGTTTTTTTCCTTCTTCTTTTTAGTGTTATTAGATTGCTCATTGCTTATTTGTATAGGTTATTAAGGATTAAATTTTAACATTTTGTCTGATGGACTGCAGGCACTCCTTGCACCTGCAAAAGTAATTGCAACTAACGCAGGTGTTGATGGAGAAGTTGTAGTGGAGAAGACTAGAACATGTGATTGGCAAATTGGATACAATGCAATGTCAGGAAGATATGAAGATCTTATCAATGCTGGAGTTGTAGATCCTTGTCGAGTTTCAAGGTGTGCCCTACAAAGTGCTGTCTCTGTTGCTGGGATAGTTCTAACCACTCAAGCTATAATGGTGGAGAAAACAAAGAAGCCTAAGCCACCTGTCCCCCTTGTCCCTGGTATAGCTCCTTAAAGAAAAGGGAGGAGTAAAAAACTATAGAGGTAGATGAAAGCTGAAGTAGCCGAGACAGAAACCACGAAAGCTGTATTTGCAATGATTGAAACCAAACCTGTGAATCCAGTTGGATTGGTTCTTGTGCCAAAATGGAAGCATGCAGCTTACCATTTGCATATTTCGATCATGAGAGCCTAAATGTCATGGTATATGAATGAGTGTACTGAATTGCTTGTTTTACCAAAACAAAAAAAGGGATTGCTTCCTTGTAATAGTTAAACCTTTTTGTTCATTGATTAAATCAGGGAGGTCTTCCCTTTCCTCTTTATGTCTCCTGAGTCCTTCCTAGCCCCCTCCTACCTTTTTTTTCTGCATTCCCTGCAGGCGGCAGCCCCATATATTCCTTTCATGGATTTTGACCTATAGGAATATGGTATTCATCTCCCTTTTAATACGATTTTTAGAAAATCCAGAACCTTGGGAATAACTTTCAAGATTTAAGCAAGCTGTTTGTAGTGCTAAAACGGGACATATAGGTTGTAGACAAAGAATTGATTTTGCTGATAACATCTGTATGAGATAGGGAAGAAGGGGGAGAATACATAGTAGTTGCTAACTATTAAAACCATTAAATTAAACGTTGAACAAAGGCACGGGGGAGTTGATTCCTGTTTTCCTTTAATTCAGATTTGACAAGATCATAGCAAAGGAAATTCCTTCAACCATTGTGTATGAAGATGATAAAGTCTTTTTTGCATTCAAGGACATCAATCCACAGGCTCCTGCCTCCTGTTCATGTTTTAGTCATTCCAAAGTTTAGGGATGGATTGTTTATACCTCTCTCTGCATATTTCTCTTCAGGTCAATCAGTTTATCATCTTCACTTGCACGTCCTAGGTGGGAGACAATGAAATGGCCACCTGGTTAAAGAGTTGAAGCAGATGTTTGCTAAAACTTATGTCTTCAATTCCTTTTGTCGTGCTACCTCTCTCCTTTTCTTTTATATCATTATTGGCCTACAGCCTACTGTACTTTGAATCTAAAACTTCGGAGACAATGAGAAATTTGGCTTTTGTCATTATTTATGTGAAATTAATTATTCCATTTCCATAAGATAAAGTATGGAGCATTTGGCATTGGCTCCACCGCTCCAGTGGTTAGATTAGGTCCCCAGCAAAAGCTGAAGAGGTTATTGTGCGATTGCATGCAATTGGTACCGGCCGTTTGTGTAGTCTACAAAACAAATGAGGAAAAAGAAAATGGGAAATAAGAAAAACGGTAGCATATAGAGCCTTCTACTTCTAGTGATTGGGGTTTATATAAATCCTAGTATAATGAAAAATTTCATTCAACTGGGCTTAATTTGACTTTTAATTAAAAGATTGCAAAGTTGAAGTAAAAGAAATAGCATCGCCGATATTTTTATTTCTATCATGTACAAAATCAATTACAATCACAACTATAATCAAAATCTCAATCCACTTCTACTCTACAACAACGTAAGCAAGAAAGCCTTGTACCTCGGCAGTGGAAGAAAACCCCATCCCAAAGGCAAATGGGGTATATCATAATTCATAAATTATTCCTCAAACCTGCCAGGCTCCAGCAGCGAATCTTCTCACTGATATTCTAGGACAGATTAACTTCAAGGATCAGCAAAAAAGATGTTATCATAAGGAGCTGATAATTCCTGTCTGATTTGAACAAAGACAAGAGCAATTGGGTTCACTCAAGTCCCTCTTGACAAGCCGCTTGTCACGATTAATCATAAGTTTGATCAGAGGTAGCTTTTGCGAGACTTGCCGCCATATTTCATTAACTGTTCCATTTGGATGACTATAGTCGTAGTACCGCTTCACCTGAATCCTCAAATTTTAACAGTTAACAGACATTTAGAATAAATTTGAGATTTCATGATTACTGGTAACTACTTATTTAATGATGCATGAGAACAAATGAAAAAAGAAAACCAAACAAGAATTTTACTACCGCACTCCACTTAGGGCTAATTTAGCATTGCTGTTGGAAAAAGCTTGAGTTGAAAAGAAATCGAGTTAAAAAAAGTGTGTTTATAAAGTGTGGTGAAAAAATGTGATTTAAAAACTTTTAAGTGTTTAGCATTGCTGTGAAAAAGTGTTGTAGGAAATTGAAATGTCAAAAACAGATGTCTAAAATAATAAAAGTGTAGAGATGTGAGGATAATAAAGTTATTTTATCCAAAAGCTAGCTTTTAAAGCCCAAAAGCTATATTTTTTGGCTTTTTGGTTTGGCTTTTCAAACCATGATTTCAACAGCAGAAGCCAAATTTTTTTATCTGTTTAGCATTGCGTTTGCGGTGAAAAGCAGCTTTTGACCTCAAAAGCTGTGACATAAGCAATGTTAAACGAGGCCTTAGTATCTTATCTTCTCACCTTACACTCAAATGTGTAAACATAACCCCTTTCTTCTAGAATTATTACCAGAACTTTACCACCAGACTCCAGCTCACCATTTTGTGGCTGATTATAGAGGGGTGGAAAGTTATATTACAAGGCTCTTTTCATGTTTTACCGAAATGTCCGATACGCGAGAATCTATTGAGGTAACAGAGAATAATTCAAGAAGCTCACAGTACATGACTCAACCATAAAATATGAGACAAAGAGGATGATGGTCCTTTCTGTTTCCGCCTTTTACAAACATAACAGACTACATGCCACTGCAAGGCACATGCATAGAAACAGAAAGAAAATTGATACCAATAACTCTTAACAAGGAAAATTGCTCAAAAAACAAATATCATCGGCGAATCAGAACATAGATTTCCATAATTTACATATGTAACTGAGTGGAGGTAAACACAAGGTCAGAGTTTAGAAAGCAAAACCATATCATTACTAAGAAATTTTAACTAGAGATATTTGCTAAACAGAATGCAAGATGTAAAATGCAAAATATATATATTGAACAGATGTAATTGGATTAAAGTTTGGTTGTCTATTTTATATGTGAAAATCAATGTTATTACTTCTCAGTAATGGAGTAAATAATGACAATGATAAAAAAACAAAGGAAGTGAAAATGGTACAAACCTCTTTCATTGCTTTCTGATATTCAATTATTTTCTCTGCAGGTACTTTTCTCAGCAATGAAACAAGATATCCTGGTTTTAGTGCAGCTGTAGTTTCCACAAATACTGCAAATTTTTTGTAGTCTATAACATCTTCAAAAGGCAACTCAATGCTATCACTGACTATCACTGGGACACACAAGCTAACGATAGAATCAAAGAGTCTACAAGCTGATGGAGTATCCCCTGCAGGATTCAAACAGAACTTTGATGTGTGCATCCCACGTGAAGCTGCTCTTCGGTTCTCTCTGGATTGTGTTCCATGTTTTATTACGACATCCTCTTCATTTTCAAGTATTTGGAAAAGCAAATCACGAATTTTGCCTCCCTGCAAAACAATAAGCATTATAATAGGACCAACAAACAAAAAATCAAATGATGAATATAAGTCCACCTAAAATGATTATCATGCAAGTGTTATTACCAACATATCACGGTAGGCTAGTCATTCATGTGAGATCTGCTTTAGTATAGTATGTGATTTCAAACTAAAATCTGCATCTACGAGGAGCTGTAGTATAATTCTTAATAAAAAAAAGTCAAGGGCAGGCATTTAAGCTAGCAAATAGGGAAAAGCTTTACAATCAACAGGGCAGTTTTCGACTGGATACAAAAATCATTCCAAGCAAAAGCAGAAACTTTTGGTTAAGGCAACAAAGCAAATTATGATAAATAAAACAGTACTGGTGATGAGCATGAAGTAGTCATGTATTGCAGGTCTATTTAGAAGGCAACAGTCAAATTAAGCCCCAATTTGAGGATAGCGGTGAAAACAGTAGTTGAAGATGAGTCTCAATCAAATTTTAGGGCAATTCCTTCATTTACAGTAGCCTGAATAAACTATACCAGGGTGTAAGCAAGCACAAGCTAGTAATTAATCCAAAACTGTATTTTTTTCCCCTCTTCTCCTAGATTTCCTAATCCAAATCTCGAATTGAGCTCAGCACATCTTAGCTCAACTATATTCATGCCCTGTAAACCCAACAGACTAAAACTTCCAATTCCATAATAATAATAATACTAATCTAAATAATACTAAAATTCAACATAGAACAAAAAAATATCATAACCTGCTCAACAAAAACATAAATTTCAAAAAATTATGTAATGAACAATTGATTACCTCTTTCCTATACCGATTCCCCATGAAAAAGAGCAAGGTTGTCCTCTCTTTCACCCCAAAATCTCCCGTGTAAGCACTGATCCGATGCGAATAAGGAATGATCACATCCTTCACCAATGATCCTTGATCTGGCCTCAACCGCCCAAAATCCGAAACTAACAAAACAGAATTCTTGACACGATCCACGACCCGATAAAGCGCATTAGGATCCCCCGCAATTATGACGTGATCCCACCCATTATTCCTCTTCCAATACTCCTGCCCCTTGAGCCACTCCACCAGCTTTTCCTGCATTTCCTCATCGCTGTAACCCGACCCCGATCCGGGAGGGCGACCGGCGTTAACAATCAAGCTCAATGAAGAAAAGACGGGAACGTAGAAAAGGTCGGCTTCCTCCGGGTCAGTGACTTTAATGATAGGGGATCCGAGGCGGTCCGATTCGGGTCGGGCCATGTCGGAGAAGAGGAACCACTCGTGCATGTGCTGGTGACCCGGGTAGTTGAGGTTTGTGACGTCAGGGACGGGGGATCCGCCACGCGCGAGGCCGTGCTGCTGGATGATGTCGTAGGTGAACTTGTGAGGGAGATCATACATAAAAACTTTGACTTTGTCGGCAAAATCGGAGCCGTCCGTCTGTTTGAGGGGGAAATTGAGATTTTCCCGGGAAGAAATATCGGCGTCGTCGTAGGAAGAAGAAGGGTCGGAGGGAGGGAGAGGGGTGTGGAAGAAAGTGGAGAACAAGGCGTAGATGGCGAGGAGGAAGAAGACGGTAGCGATTAGGGTTTGTTTAAAAAGAGAGGATTTTCGCGCCATATTGGAAAATAAAGGAAGAGTGTGTTGTAGAGAAGTTGGGGAATGAGGAGAAAATGAAGGAGAAGAAGGTGAAGGAGAAGAGGATCTTGTTGTTGGCTTTCTAGTTTTCATCCTTAAAAACTTGGCGTTTTAGCCTTTTGCTCTTTGATTTAGGGCCAGACCTCAGCCGAACCAACCTTACACAATCTTTACTCTTTCTCTTGGTTATTGAAAACAATCAAACATCCTCCTCCAAAGAAAACTGGTTAATGTAAGCGGATTTTATAAATTGCATTGGAATTGGACTACAAATGAGACTGATTTTTTTATTTTTTTTTATTACTACTAAGTTGTCATTGGGATGATCCTTGTATTCTATGTGGTTTACAAGACATAGTTTATTATTATTATTATTTTTTTTTTTTGTGTTAAAATAATTTTGGTGAATTAAGACTCTGTTGATATTAAAATATTGACAATGAAAACGGCCTTGAAATCTGTCACTTTGAAAGAAAAAAAAAAAAAAACCCGTGAAACTAATGGTATATCTTTTTCACAAGATTATGTCCAAAAAAATGAAAGAAATTATTACACAAGATTATGTCCAAATCAGATTAATGTTGATATATCTTTTCATTATTTATTTATAAATTGAATTATTACACATAAGCTGTAGAAATTAATTTGAACATAAAAACTATTTTTTTTTTATAATTATAATAACTAATGATCATAAAGTCTGCCTTAAGTAATTTTCTTCTAAACAGTGCTTTTATTTTTCTCTGTTTGTAGTTTATCTTCTTAAATTATTTTGGTCCATTTAAGGAAATACATACGTGGCCAGAAAAGAAAAAAAAAAGAAAAAAACATTAAATTATTGAATAGGAGTGAGTGACATATTGATATTTGTATGCCAATTTTGTGGCTCTCTATCCCTTTCTCACAGCTTATTAATATGAAACACTTTGTTCAATGTCTGTTTCGATGAGAGGTGACATTTTTCTCATGCTTTAAGGCAAAGGCAAAGGCAAGGCTAATATGTAAATGCATTTCTCCTCATCTCATGCTAGCAAATATTGTATTCCCACATTATCTTACTTTTGTTTAGGTCTAATCAACATTTTTTAAGGCTAATTTTTTTCCTATCATAATATCTTTACGGAAATTTAGTTTATGAATGTTTCATTTTGATCAAACGAGTTTTAGGATTTAAACTTTCACAAAAAGTAATTTATAAATATAAATTATATATAGTTTTTAGAACTAATTCCAATGCAAATTTGATGGTGTTAATAATAATAATATCAAGCCTCCTTTTCTTTTCTTTTTTGTATCATTTGACTTATGAATGAATTATGCCATGAAATATGTTCGACTTATAATTAACAAAGGTAACAAAGTAAAATAGACTTTTAAGTTATATGTTTATGTCAAGTGTTTAGGCTGTATGTGAAGTTTGTTTGAACCAACTGTGAAGGTTGTTATTACAGCGTCTCGATCGGTCTCATATATCAGTATCTTAGTTTAAAAGCATGAAAAATATTTGGCAAATAACGCCTGGCTTCTAGGAAGCCTCCAGCCTAATCAACTTAAATTTATAGTCAAATTGAATTCTAAAACACAAAAAAAAATTAATAAATTTATAATCTAATGTTCTAAGCTGTGGGAACTCTGACTAAACACCAAAAATCCTATAAATAATTGTTGCACACACTTCATATATAGTTGTTGATTGGAAAAGCAATCTTTGATTACAATAATGAAATACACCTTCTCTATTCTCATTTACTTCACTTCAGCCCTTCAGCGTTATGGGTGTCATCAGTAACGAGCCTTTTCACGCGTAAAAATGGTTAGAAATATTGACTCAAATTGATATATTTTTTATTCATTGAAGATACTACTTGATCAAATTTATTTGATGAGCAAGTTAGTGGACTTATAAATTGAGTTTAGTCTCCATAATTATGAAGTATGAGAAAGATGTAAAGAAGAAGTTTTACAAGATAAACACTTCATGTGATTAAAGGAGATTGAACTTGTCATTGATGTGTATATGTTTAAATGCTTAGTTTGGAGCTAAAAGAGATTGAAAGTGTCCATGAATTTTGAATATTTGATTTGGGTTTGGTGAATGTATAGTTGAGTTGGGAATGATGGTATGATTTGTGAAATTGATTTGCGAGTGAATGTTTGAATATATGATGATTTGTTTATAATTCTTTACAATTAATTAAATGCCATCGAGTAATGAAAATTTATTATTTTTATGTGAATAATTTTGTATTATTTGATTATGCTTCCGCTTTTTTATTATTTGTTTGGCCAAACAAGAATTGTAGAAACTATCACAATCTTATAGCACTATTAGGAGGCTCAGAAAGAAAGTTTGCTTTTAAACTTTGATTATGGAAAAAGTAGTCTCAACTCAAGCTCGCAGTCGAAGGCCTGGGTAAACAATGTGGGAGAAGATGAATGCTCCTTGGAATCCCGTAAAATATAGGTTCAAACTCATACACTAATTTGATGCGAAAATACACACTAAGTAATACATTACTCGATAGATATCACATTGGTTTACTAAAAAATTTATAGTAACAATATTTAACCAAATCCCCATGTTTTAAGGTAACTTTGTTGCTTAAACATATGGGCATGCCTGCTCTCTTCGTTTAAAAAGACTACTAGTAATATTTCTTAGGTTTAGCATTGTTGTTGGAAAAAGTTTGGATTGAAAAAGCTCGAGTTGGAAAAAGTGTGTTTATAAAGTGTGGTGAAAAAGTGTAGTTTAAAAACTTTTAAGTGTTTAGCATTGCTGTGAAAAAGCGTGGTTGGAAATTGAAATGTCAAAAAAAGATATGTTTAAAATAATAAAAGTGTAGAGATGTGAGGATAATAAAGTCATTTTATTCAAAAGTCAGCTTTTAAAGCCCAAAAGCTATATTTTTTTGGCTTTTTGGTTTGGCTTTTCAAACCATGGTTTCAACAGCAGAAGCCAAATTTTTTTATTTGTTTAGCATTGTGTTTGCGGTGAAAAGCAGCTTTTGACCTCAAAAGCTGTGCCAGAAGCAATGCTAAACGAAGCCTAATCATTTCTCAAAACGTTTAAGGTAATATATGTTCTTCGAAATATATGCTATATACTGTGAAAATATAAACAGAAAATAAAAGAAGAACTTGGTATATATATATAGAAGCAGATTACAACAAATATGTAAAAACGAACAAAGACACTTACAGTAATTGATTTGAAAAAATCAATATCGAGTCAAGGTTGGACCTTTTAACCTTAAGACGTTTTTTGCCTGTCTAAGGTGCTTACAGTATCGATGCAAATCGTCTCCCAGGTTTCCTCGATATACGTTGCAAATGAGAGCACACCCGGATGCAACACAGCGAACTGAAGAATGTTGAAGTCTCTCTCTCAGAAAGGAAGAATATTTTCGGTGAAAATTAAGTAATTAAAAACAGATAGAAACAGACCTATTTATAGATACATAGAAGTCTGTTCGGTCAGACACAACTGTTGGACATGAACCGGTTCGGTCAAAAGACAAGACCCTTCCATTGAACCGGTTCAATCCAACAGACAAGACTCAACAGGAAAAGGCAAATAACCGAACAGACACATTCTAGAAGAAAATTATTCGGACATAAAGCTGGTTGGAAATGAGCTGGTTCGGCTGCTTGGTGTTGAGCTGGTTCGGTTTGGACAAAAATAATCCGGTTGGGCAGTAAAAAATTATTTACTGACCCAAACCCAAACCCGACCCGACCCAACCCAGCCCAGCCCGGCTCGGCGGCGGCGGCGCGCGCGTGTGGTCTAGCCCAAGTTGTGTAGGTCCTCACCCTCCACAAAAACTTGGGTGCCCCTTGGGGCCCAACCCATCATGACACTCTAGCTTATATAAACTATAAGCTAAAGTCATTCTTAGTCCTATGTGGGATTGACTACCACACATACCTTCAACCAACTTTCCTTCCTCTTCAAGTGGGTAAATAATGAGACTAATTTCTCATTCACTTTGATATCATTTATGTACGACAACCTACGTATTAGAATACGTATTTCGTATATATACATACTTAATATATACTATGATATCTAACAATCCCCCACATGAATGGAAATTGTCTGAACAAAACGACAAACTGACTCGGAGTAAGAGAGAGACTTTCTTTGAAGAGTAATTAAAAAGGTCAAGATAGGTAGCTTTTGGCTTTGAACCTTCCATAGTGAATAACTATCGGATTTACTCGGCTAACTAGTGAACATGATGTCTTGAACTATTCAGCCTTTGGTGTAAACCAAGACAATAATTATCACACAATTCCCCTTCGAACATCTTCGGTTCTCACGGTTGTGTCCATTTTGGCCTCGGACACTTCCTGGTTTCTTATGAGTACTCTAGAGGATTTAGCCTGATCAATTCTCATAGAAGTGGCCACGTTTCTTACTCATAATAGGTGATTGCTCATTAAGAGTATCCTGCAATACCCCACTTGATCATTTATCAAGCTATAAGAATCATTAAAAGCATAGCTTATCCTACCTTGCAGGCAGCACTAAATCATCATAGGAATGGATACGAGTGTTTAACTCTTTTAGTGCTTACATACAGTTACATAATTTAGTTGTCCCTTTTGAACCTAGATCTTGGGATCTCCAGTCAGCTAGGTTGGGTTTCCACTATGTAACTTTAATTTATAGGCTTAAGACCCATTCCCCTCGATGATGTATTTACTTGCTCTCTCGTTAAACCTTTAGTAAGCGGATCCGCAATATTATCCTTTGATTTTACATAATCAATAGAGATAATTCCATTTGAGAGCAACTGTCTAACGGTATTGTGTCTTCGACGAATATGTCGAGATTTACCGTTATATAAACTACTCTGTGCCCTACCAATTGCAGATTGGCTATCGCAATGTATACTTATTGCTGGCACAGGTTTCGGCCAACATGGAATATCTTCTAAAAAGTTCCGAAGCCATTCTGCTTCTTCTCCAGCTTTATCTAAAGCTATAAACTCAGATTCCATAGTGGATCTGGCAATACATGTTTGTTTAGAAGATTTCCATGACACTGCAGCTCCTCCAATAGTAAAGATAAATCCGCTAGTAGATTTAGAATCTTTAGTATCGGATATCCAGTTTGCATCAGTGTACCCTTCAAGTACAGCTGGATATCTTGTATAGTGCAGTCCATAACTTGAGGTGTATCTCAAATATCTAAGTACCCTCACAATGGCCTTCCAGTGATCCTCTCCAGGATTACTAGTAAATCTACTCAGTTTGCTAACTGAGTAAGCTATATCTGGTCTTGTGCAGTTCATAAGATACATAAGACTACCAATTATTCGCGAATATTCTAATTGAGATATTGCGTCACCAGTATTTTTCTTTAGATGTAAATGAACATCTACGGGTGTTTTGGCTATATTGGTATCATTCTTACTGAATTTCTCAAGAATATTATTTACATAATGATCTTGAGATATTACCAAGCCATCTTGTGTTTTAGAAATTTTAATTCCTAAAGCCACATCAGCTACACCCATATCTTTCATATCAAACTTACTGGTCAACCAAGTTTTGGTAGCTTTTATGATCTCATTGTTACTGCCTAAGATCAACATATCGTCTACGTATAGACAAACAATGACATATCCCTTATTCGTATCTTTTACGTAAACGCACTTATCACATTCATTAATACGAAAACCATTTGACAACATTGTATTGTCAAATTTTTGATGCCATTGTTTAGGAGCTTGTTTTAAACCATATAATGATTTAACAAGTCTACAGACCTTCCTTTCCTGTCCCGGAACTTTGAACCCTTCGGGTTGTTCCATATAGATTTCTTCGTCTAAATCTCCATTTAGGAAAGCTGTCTTAACATCCATTTGGTGTATAACGAGATTGTTAAGAGCTGCTATAGCTATTAACATTCGAATAGATGTTATTCTCGTAACTGGTGAATACGTATCAAAATAATCGAGCCCTTCCTTTTGCCTGTATCCTTTTATTACAAGCCGGGCTTTATATTTATCAATCGTTCCATCTGCTTTCATCTTCCTCTTAAATATCCATTTGGATCCTAAAGGCTTATGCCCTTGAGGAAGATCCACCAGTTCCCATGTATGATTTTGCATGATGGATTCTATTTCATTGTTAACGGCCTCTTTCCAGAATTGTGTTTCTGGAGATGACATAGCCTCGTTAAAAGTTTGAGGTTCATTTTCTAACAAATATGTTAGAAAATCTGGACCATAAGTAGTCGGTACTTTAGCCCGTTTGCTCCTTCTAGGTTCCTCTTGTTCCTCTTCATCCATATGTGGATTACTACTCGAGGACTCATGAGTTCTCTTTGCAGTCTTGTTTTCTTGTTTTTTCTTTATAAGGAAGAACATCTTCAAAGAACGAAGCATTCCTTGATTCCATTATCGTATTGATATGAATATCGGGAATGTTCGACTTAAATACAAGAAAACGGTAAGCAGCACTATTGTTTGCATATCCAATGAATACGCAATCAATAGTTTTAGGTCCTATCTTGACCTTTTTAGGTGGAGGAACTGCTACCTTCGCAAGACACCCCCACACTTTCATGTAATTGTAGTTTGGTCTTACACCCTTCCACAATTCATACGGTGTCTTGTCTAATTTCTTATGGGGTATTTTATTTAAAATATAATTAGCTGATAAGATAGCTTCCCCCCACAAGTTCTGAGGTAACCCTGAACTTATCAACAAAGCGTTCATCATTTCTTTCAACGTTCGGTTCTTGCGTTCTGCAATACCATTTTGTTGAGGTGAATAAGGAGCTGTGGTTTGATGGATGATTCCATTTTCCGAACAGAATTCATTAAAAAATGAATCATATTCACCACCTCTATCACTCCTTATTTTCTTTATTTTCTTGCTTAGTTGATTTTCAACCTCATTCTTAAAGAGCTTAAATGCTTCCAAGGCCTCGTCTTTGCTTTTTAGCAAATAGACGTAACAATATCGTGTGCTATCATCTATAAAAGTAATAAAATACTTTTTACCACCTCTAGTTTGCACAAATTTTAAATCACAAATATCAGTGTGAATTAACTCTAGAGGTTCACTACTTCTTTCTATTGAATAGAAAGGAGCCTTAGCTAATTTGGATTCTACACAAATTTCACATTTGTGATTCTTGTCAATGACAAATTTCGGAAGCAAATCCAAATTGCTGATTTTCTGCAAGGTCTTGTAATTTACATGACCTAATCTACCATGCCATAAAGTAGGGGACTCAACCAAGTAAACAGAAGAAATATTATTATTAATAATCTTATTCTTGGGTACAATTGTCATAACATTGAGCTTAAAAAGCCCATCACAAAGATATCCCCTTCCCACAAATATCCCACTCTTGGTGAGTACAAATTTATCAGACTCGAATACGAGCCTAAACCCATTCTTGCTCAATAAAGAGCCGGAAACCAAATTCTTTCGGATTTCGGGAGCATGAACAACATTGTTCAATGTGAGTTGCTTCCCGGAGGTCATCTTGAGTACCACCTTTCCATGGCCTCGTACCTTGCAAGCCGTAGAGTTTCCCATATATAGTTGCTCATCATTAGCAGCTTCTTTATATTCGGAAAAACTCTTCCTTTCAGAACATACGTGACAAGTGGCCCCGGTATCAACCCACCATGTCTTAGGGTTTTCCACCAAGTTCACTTGTGAAACAACAGCAGCAAGCTCAAAATCATCAACTAGGTTGGCTTGAGCTTTCTTCCTCTTGTTCTGTCGGCAGTCCTTTGCACGGTGTCCGGGCTTGTTGCAGTTGAAACAATTTCCCGTGAACTTTCTAAAATCCGTTCCCTTCTTTGCTTGGGAAGAACTTGAACCAACGAATTTCCTCTTGTTGGTCTTTTTCGAACGTTCAACAACATTCGCTTTGGCTTCCATGGTCTGGACCATGACCCTCTTCTCTGAACTACGATTATCCTCCTCGATTCTCAATCGAACAATCAAGTCCTCTAAAGACATCTCCTTACGTTTGTGCTTTAGATAGTTCTTGAAATCCTTCCACGAAGGAGGGAGTTTCTCTATCAAAGTTGCCGTTTCGAATGATTCACTAAGAGTCATTCCCTCGGCAAAGATCTCATGGAGAATCAATTGAAACTCTTGAACTTGACTGATAATGGTTTTCGAGTCCACCATTTTAAAATCTAGAAACCGGCCAACCACAAATTTCTTTGTGCCGGCATCCTCGGTTCTATATTTCCTTTCCAAGGACTCCCACAGCTCTTTCGCTGTCTTTATCGGACTATACACGTTGTATAACGTGTTGTCCAAACCATTGAGAATGTAGTTCTTGCATAGGAAGTCAGAATGCTTCCATGCATCTACCGAGGCTACCATTGTAGTATCGGTCTCTCCCTCGTTCAAAGTCGGGGCCTCCTCCCGTAAGAACTTGGCTAGATTGAGGGTGGTCAAATAGAACAGCATCTTTTGCTGCCATCGTTTGAAGTCCTGACCAATGAACTTCTCGGGCTTCTCACCATGTGTTACATGTAGAGGTTGTGGCGCTACGGGCGCTCTAGCAATACCGGTAGATGTTTCGGCCATCTATTATTCAAGAATAATAGGATCAACTTGTATACAAAATATACAAATATAATTATACTACAAAAATAATGTAACTAAGAATAAACACTTGTAGTATAAAAATATCACAAAAACTGAATATTCAAAAAAGATATATAAACAATATATATTATCACCGAAACTATATATATATATATAATATAAGCAACAATGAAAAAGAATATATATATAAAACGAACACCACAAATATATATTAAAACAAAAATATATATAGATGTTATACAAATATGTTAACACTAATATAATAAAACAAATATCATGAAACCCACGTGAACAATGGCAAAATAAAAAATATAAGTATGTAATCTATATATATATATATATATATAACACAAAACAGTAGCAATGAATAAACAATATAAAAAATATGCTTTCAAAACAGTAATTAAAAAGAACAAAATTAATCGTGAAAGATTAAAAACTCATGACCGAATCATTACAACTATTAACCAATCCCATCTTTTTGATCGGACACAAATAATACAGAGCAAGAATAATATTACCAGTCAAAAGGTGATGCATGAATAATAAAACAGTAATAAACCTTTATACTAACAATATATATCATATAAGCAAACAGTATGAACTTAAACAAACGAAACAATATAAATATACTGCCAACTAATAAAATATATATATAACAATAAACAAATATAATAAAACCAGTAAACAGAATCTATATATATATATATATTCTATAATAAAGCAAGTAAGACAAATATATATATATATATAATATAAAACAAAAAGAAGTCAGAAAGAATAGTAAAAATAAAAGAAACACTGAAATAAAGTCAGTGTTGGAACAAGTAAAAGAAAAAAAACGGTACTGTAGTGTATATATAAAAATAAACAAACAGTATAAAGCATATAACAAATAAAGCAGAAACGAAAAAAGAAAAAAGAAAAACGTCTTAAGAATGTTGATTCGTAAGATATATATATATATAAAATTCTACAGTAATTGATTTATAAATGAAGTCAGTACGTATAAAAGTTCAAACACAGTAACTAATATATTCGATTATACATATATACAAACAGTATATAACAAAAAGCAAAGTTTAAAAAAAAAAACGTCTTAAGAATGTTCTTCGAAATATATGCTATATACTGTGAAAATATAAACAGAAAATAAAAGAAGAACTTGGTATATATATATATAGAAGCAGATTACAACAAATATGTAAAAACGAACAAAGACACTTACAGTAATTGATTTGAAAAAATCAATATCGAGTCAAGGTTGGACCTTTTAACCTTAAGACGTTTTTTGGCTGTCTAAGGTGCTTACAGTATCGATGCAAATCGTCTCCCAGGTTTCCTCGATATACGTTGCAAATGAGAGCACACCCGGATGCAACACAGCGAACTGAAGAATGTTGAAGTCTCTCTCTCAGAAAGGAAGAATATTTTCGGTGAAAATTAAGTAATTAAAAACAGATAGAAACAGACCTATTTATAGATACATAGAAGTCTGTTCGGTCAGACACAACTGTTGGACATGAACCGGTTCGGTCAAAAGACAAGACCCTTCCATTGAACCGGTTCAATCCAACAGACAAGACTCAACAGGAAAAGGCAAATAACCGAACAGACACATTCTAGAAGAAAATTATTCGGACATAAAGCTGGTTGGAAATGAGCTGGTTCGGCTGCTTGGTGTTGAGCTGGTTCGGTTTGGACAAAAATAATCCGGTTGGGCAGTAAAAAATTATTTACTGACCCAAACCCAAACCCGACCCGACCCAACCCAGCCCGGCTCGGCGGCGGCACGCGCGTGTGGTCTAGCCCAAGTTGTGTAGGTCCTCACCCTCCACAAAAACTTGGGTGCCCCTTGGGGCCCAACCCATCATGACACTCTAGCTTATATAAACTATAAGCTAAAGTCATTCTTAGTCCTATGTGGGATTGACTACCACACATACCTTCAACCAACTTTCCTTCCTCTTCAAGTGGGTAAATAATGAGACTAATTTCTCATTCACTTTGATATCATTTATGTACGACAACCTACGTATTAAAATACGTATTTCGTATATATACATACTTAATATATACTATGATATCTAACAATATATTCAACGGAAGCATGTTCTCTTGAGAATAAAAAATTTGAATCACAGTATGAGAACTTGGAGACTATTTGCACCTAACCAAATAAATCAATGAATCCAACTTGGGGGAGCAATAATATTTTATACCAATGCAACAACTTAATTAACTCAACAAAGCTCACACACTTCACCAATCACAAGCTGAATCGTCAATCATCATTTCGAGGAAGTTAATTTTACTTGAAATTAAAAGACTTCGATTAAAAAAAAATATTAGATAAAAAAAGACTTCAGCGTTGACTCCATTCAGTTTCAGTCTTTTAATTGCGAGTTTACAACCTGATCGATTGTGCCTGATCTAGTTCTTCTTTCATCTTGAAATGAGAAACAGCTCGCTTACAAGGTTGCTTTTGCGTAAGACAAGCAGAACATTTCATGGCATTGCCAAATGTTGTGATCCAGAACATTTAAATCCAGGCGATGTTTCTAAGTGGAAAGCGGCGTTGAAGAAGGAGTTGGCAATTAAAGTTCCTAAAGACAGAGAAAATGCCTGCATATACAGAGTCCCCGTTAACATGCGTGAGGTGCAACCCAACGCATATTCTCCCAATATCATCTCAATCGGTCCTTATCATAACGGAGAGGAAAGATTACAAGAAATGGAAGAGCTGAAATGGAAATTCTTTCACCGCCTCTTTCGATCAGAACGGCCTAATGGGGTAGAATTAGACCCAGCAATGAAAGCCATGGAAGATTTGGAGCAGGATGCTCGTAGGTGCTACTGGGATAAAGCTGAACAACATAGCAAAGATAAATTTGTTAGGATGATGCTCATCGATGGCTGCTTCATTGTCGAGCTCTTAAGAGAGTTGAAGCAAAACAACTTTCACTATGCCCCTTCTGTTAAAAGGTGGATGCTGCCAACTCTTCGTCGAGATTTGATCATGCTTGAAAACCAGCTTCCTCTTTTTGTTTTGCAGAAATTGTTTGAGTTGACCAGAAGATCAGAGGAGGAGTCAACCACGTCTTTGAATGACCTTGCCCTTTGCTTTTTCAGTCCTCTATTGCAGAGGGAGTCAAACTCAGATGGGCGGAGGAGCGTAAATGCACAAGGAATTGAGAAAAGGCAGCACTTTCTCGACCTGTTCAGGCTCAGCATCCTCCCAATATACTTAGCACAGGGAATAAAAACTAGCAAGAAGACAAGCGATTCGAGCAACGCAGCGAAGAATATAGCAGAAGAGGGAATTGACATGATGCGGTCCACGACGGAGCTAATGGAAGCTGGAGTCGTCATCGAGAAAGCTGTTAATTGTCCTCCATTGGATGTAGGCTCTGACGAGAGGTGGCTGAAAATCCCTCCTCTTTACATCGATGATCACAAAGGAACCCTGTTTCGGAACATGGTTGCCTATGAACAAAGCCATCCAAAGTGCAAACCGTATGTCACATCGTATTTGTTCTTCTTTGATGGTTTAATTAACTCAGCTCATGATGTGGAACTTCTTCACCACAAAGGGGTTCTTCACCATTCTTTAGGTAACAACAAAGAAGTGGCAAAACTTGTGAATGGCCTCTGCAAGGAAATAGCAAGGGATGGTAGGGAGTCGTATTTACACAAAGTGGTATCTGATGTTAATACTTATTACAATGGGTTTTATGCTAGGTTTAGAGCACGGTTGGTGCACCATTATTTCAGCAGCTGGGTGGTTGGCATCTCCACTTTTGGAGCTATTATAGTCCTTTATCTCACCCTAATTCAGACCGGGTTTGGATTTGTAGGCGATCCGAAGAATCTTGAGAGGCCCTTTCACCATGACCTAATACATTGCCTGATTCTGCCTGTCTGCCATCTATTTTCTTTCAAAAAAGACCATACGGATTCTAAGCCTGAGTCACTGCAGGATGATTCTGAGATAACTCATTGGATGTTCTCAATGTGATGTGCTTTTTGCTGTTTTTATTATTAATAAAAATAAATGATGATGATTTCATTTTCTTCTTATCCAAGATAATGTTTAAGATTGTGTGGAGACAGTTAATGAGCAGGTCGAAGGCATCTTATCTTCTTCATTAACTTCATTTTTATGTGAGAATTGAGATACAGATTAATAAAAGTTTTTAAAAATTATTATTAACGTGCAGTGCAGGAGGCTAGGTGTTTGCATTTGGCCGAGTTTGATATTGAAGATGAAAAAGAATACCCCAGTCAAGTTTGATAATGGCTGAATCTAAGGATAGCAGAGGCAGCAGGATCATACCTGTATCTATTCTATTATGATTATTAATTTGATGATCATTTTATTAATAGTGTACAAAGTAAAACACGGAATAACTTTGCTTTGGAAATGGAAAGTGATCCTTTATTATTAGCTGGCATTGAAAACAGATGCTGATAAAGAGTTCGGAGTAGTTCAATCAAATCCCCAGGCAGGCGAGACAGAGATACATATATTCAATCATTTGGTAAACAAACAATTTTTCTGCTAAAAAAACTGGTCTATATATATATATATATATATTTGTTAGTGGTTTACTGGTTTACCATCACTTGATTAATTGGTTATATAGTATAATATAATATATATATATTGCCCAGCCAATCCATGTCGATTCTTTATATATATTTTTTGCATATAGTGAACCCCGTTATTCAAAACTTTTTACGTGTATATATAACTTATATATGCACAGATCAGACAGAGATATTATATATATATATATATATATTATGAAAATTTTTGAAAGGAAAAGGGAGAGCAAAATAAATGGGTAAAAACAAGAGAAACTCATTAGTCAGTACAATAGAGAGTAATACATGTTTATGTTTATATGTAGGTTAGTAGGTTTGAATTGAGGAAATTGTGTCAATTAAGCCCCTTTTTTTAATTAATTAAAAAGAATATCCAAACAGTATAGAACATTAATTTACTGTTTGTTAAGTGAAGAGTGAATGCATACATTTTAATATTTTACTTTAAATTAAAGACTATATATATATATATATATATATCCAAAATCAATGGGAGTTAAGCTTAACTATTTTATAATTATTAAACAAAGATAGTAATATTCAAATTAAAATCTTCAACTCCAACTACTCGACGTTTAACAAAATCAAGAGCTTAAATACTAAATAGTAGGATAATATTTGCATGCGAATTAAATCTTCATTAATCTGCATGCAGGTCCCAACGACGAAGAACTCAAAGTTGAAATATTATTATGGTTTAAAACATAATTAGGCAAATGAAAATATAATCTGAGACTCTTAAAATTTGAGAAATGGGACTTAATTTCTTCCTGATCGTAGTAGTAGTAGACCCACTCATGCTCTATTTTATAGAATAGAAAAAAAGGGGGAATGGAATGGACACAGGAAAGCTATTTATTATAATAGCAAAAGTACTTGATTAATAAACCTAATAAAAGTACTAAACCTGAAGGCGACAACAATATATATATATATATATATATATAGATAGATACGATTAATCCTTAGTGGCAAAGGTGCTCATACAAGATTATATTGTAACGGTATAAGAATTTAGAACAATAAAATTGCTCAAAATTTTTATAAAAAGGGAGCTGCTGTTTGAATCATTGAACTTGCTCTCAAAGTGCACCAGAAAGAAACTCGGAACCTACTATTACACTTTGAGCATCATTCACACAACTTGGTAATTCTCTGTAATCAAATTTGTCCTCTGGGCGAACTTGGGAGCAGCTCCACCTCTCAGTGGAATGACGTTCACAACCTGCACCAATATTTCTATCTAATAAGTGCATCTGGGACATTAACTTAAACCAGGTAAATGAAACACGATTTATGCACTTGAAAGACCCAAAATTCAGAAAGATCACGGGATTGAAGTAATTAGAAGGTTTAACAGACCAATTTAGCTGACACAGGCATAACTTACTGGAAGCCTCCGAAAATATGATCCAACCACAAGTTAAAACACAAACTAAAGAAAATGGCATATCAAACCTTCAGATCACTGTATGTAGTAGTGGCTGAAAATCGGACAGAAATGGGGAAGAAAACTGACGAATCTGCTGGAGGCACAACAAACTCCATTGATCCACTGCCAATAATAGTAGAAAGAAATACTTATTATAAACCAATAGCATATTAAAAATATGTAACACATGAAGTTTTACAGTTTTAAAAAATGGACTCACCTGCGGTTAGAGTTATCAATGAGAAGTATGGACCATTCTAGGATGGAATTTCTAGAGTCAAACCTACAAGACAAACAAGAAAACATAAATAAATAAAAAGTACACATATAAACTGTTTCAAACTTCCAACATTTTATATTACACAACATCATAGTATTTTCACGATATGCAGTTTGTTAGTAACCTCTAATGAAGATATATCCAAAGAGATCAGGATTACGGCTTCATTGAGTTGAATTCCGTTTATTTTATTAATCTCATGGGGCTTAAAAATCACAATTTTGCTTCCATCTAGAGTAAAATCTTGAAATTATTTCCATTTACCTCCATTCACCATCAATCTGTCTGACATTTGGTGCCTCCCGAAGAGCTGGAAGAGGTACAGAAATGACAACATTTCGCAGATCAAACATGGCTGAAGCTTCATATTCAATGCTGACATAAGTTTCATTTCCAGAAACCGAAGGCCAGCAGTTGACTGCAACACACAAAAAATAAAATCAACCATCAAAGTATACAATAGCAATTACATACCAAGAATAAGCAGATTAGATTTGAAACCCACTGGTCAATGGCACCATTGACTCATCTGCACTTTGCATTCTCCACTTCAAAAGACCAACACCAGCAGCCTCCCCAGCTGCACCAGTGGGGAAAGGCCTATTAGGGTCCTTCAACCCCAGAATGTTCTCATTGGAAAACAATTCCTTGTTCATGTTGGGGTGCGTCTTGAAAAGAATGCCAGGATTACCCCCAGTTTCAATCTGAAAATAAAGCATGAAAGAGAAATGGTAAATTCAATGCTGTAAAGGCATTAGGAGAAAGGTATATTGCACTTTAAGGACAACATGATTACTATTATGTGATTGACTGAAACATGAGGAGGAAGCAACATGATTACCAAACTGTTACCTGAACTTGGATGAGTCCATCTTCCTGGTTAAGAATTTGAAGTGACAAAGTCCCTTGAACATCAAAGTTACTGATTCCACCATCTCTTTTCAACGTGACATTGAGTTTCTCCTCAGCGGTCAAAGTAATGGGATCAGTAAGCGGAGCTGCGGCCACTCTGGACTGGCCTGCCTTTGGCTGCACATCTTCGACTATCAGTTCACCTTCTGCTTTCAGGGATTCCAGGAACTGGTTTGTTTTTTGTGATTTACCAAGCTGCATGCCAAAACCTTTAGGAGGAGCAGTCGCAGATGAAGGTTGGCGGCCTAACAATATGAGCATGTGGTCAGAAAATGTCTGAAACACATTTGATATGAAACATGTCCAGAAAAGTGAGAAACATCTTGGATTTCTTATGGACTTACAGTAAAGCAAGTATAACTAATTTGTTAAAAACCTGAGAAGCAAATCAAAATCCAAGGCATGTGGTGGCATACTAATGTGACTAACCTTTAGGCTTGGTAGAGAAGGATTCAACATCAGTGGTTAATCCACCAAATCCAGAACCACTTCCAAAGCCACTTCCGCTGCTAGAAATGCTCATTTCACTAAAGCTAGTTTCAATTCTTCCAGAGCCCATTGACATGAACCCTCCTTTGTCACCTCTATTCTTATCAATCTGCAGAATACACAGCAGGAATCAATAGAGTATATACCAGAAGAGATTGATTAGTACAAGGGCCAAGAACATTGCAAAACAAAAACCTTGCTCTTTTCAATCTCACTAGCTTTACGCTTCATGACATCCTTAGTTTCATTAATCTTGCTCTGCAATACCAGCTTGTGCAACTTCTCTTCATGACTCTCCATCTCACAGTATTGCTTAACCTGTGCAACAGTCACATTTTCCTTGTGCCCAAGACAGATGACTTCATCAAAAGCAAAGATCAGTTCAAAAGCAGTCTTGCCAATACCTTCCTCGTCTAGAGAGTAAGAATACTCAGGTACCTAGAAACATATAAGGAATCAAGTAAATGCTCAGTCCTACTTGGCTGAGACAAGGATATTACAAAGGCTAAAAATTGAAAATGCCTCAAGTTAACAGCAAATACAAATGTGACAAGGAATGAGAAGCTGAAAACATACAGTTAAAGGAACCACTGCAGAAACAAGTCAACTTCCAACTACTCAAGGTAGATCAAAGAAATAAAGAAAACAAAATTTATTATTTTTACATAATTTATTATGTTCAAAGATTTAATAAGATACGAAAGAAATAAAAAAGCAGCTAAAGCATACCAGCTTGGAGAGAAGTCTCAGAGTCTCCAAATCTTCAAGAATATTGCTCTGTTTGTTTGTTACAAGAAGCAAATAAAGAGCTTCTATTGGTTGATAAACATAACGCACATTCTCAGTCTCAAAATATGTGTGTTGCTTTCCTGTGCCCACCAACTTAGGAAAAGCTGCAAGAAGACCTTCAATTCTTATGCGAGTCATGTCCACAAACTGCCTGGAGACAAGCACTGAAATAAGAGCCAAAGAAATGTGAGTTAGACAACCAAATTTGCACTTCAACAATTTAATTACCATGACACAAGGAAAACAACTACAATGAGCACGCATGAAGCTCACCTTTGCCAGACTTGCTTATAACTGAAGCAGCAAGTACAACCTAAATCACAAAATAAAACATAAAATCAAATAGCCATACATGTTACCTTTAATAAGGAGGAAAAAATTATTGAAAGATGCGTTACAAGAAAAATGTATAAGCAGCAACAAACTAACAGCAGTGCTAACCAGGAAATGCTGGAGAAAACTTAAATAAGCCACAGAAGAGAGAATTTCAACAACAATGATGATGCTAGTACAGATCGAGTTAATAGGTGGCAATGAAGCAAACACAAAAACAATGATCATATCATTCCAGAAAACAGAACATGAACCTTGTAAGTTGTAATATCTTCAGTTTCTCCAAAATGATTACACAGTTCATTTTTATACATGTACATTATAAAACAACTTAACTCAAAATCTATTTAAAGGTATAATTCTAGTAAAAAAACGATTGAGGAATGAAAATAAAGGACAAGATCTTACCATCTTGGTTATCGAGAAGCAATATACCCAGACAATATCAAATTGAAGCTTTTATCAGAGAACCTAATAGACAATGAAAATTAATTTAGGATACAAAACGATTTAAAATTAACAACAGGAATCAAGATGAAATAAACGAAAAACGGAAGCGGATATAAAAGATCTAAAACATAACAGTAAATCTGAAAACAAAAACAAAAGCGAATCAGAATATATAGTCAACAAAGAGATCGGCCACCTCAGATCCGTACAGCAACGTGCATATAAATTCAAATATGAATAACACAATTGCAGCGTTTGGCAGCCAATAAAATGATAGAATGCTACGAAAACAAAATTAGGCGAATCGCCGGGAAAAAATAACAGCACGACTGAATACGGCCTTTTCCATTTAGAAGTGTTTAAAACATAAAAAAGCAATGAAATCGAAGGAAGCAAAATTTGGATCTGGAAATTCCATCCTCTAAAATTACCAATTGAGGTCGCGGAATTTAGAGATCTGAGAAGGAGCTTACCTCGATCTAATTTGCAGTGTGTATTTTCTTCACTCTCGGGAGGTCGATTCTCTGAGAACCCATAGGGGAAGAAGGAATTTAATCGTTCGCCCATTATATCAGCGTTTTGGTAGATCCACCATAATATTGTATTTGGACCAATTTTTGGATTCTCCAGCCCACTCTCTGCGGCCCAATTTTATGGCCTTCTGGCTTTTTTTCCCTTTTAATAATTAATGCACAACTCATCCCAAAAAAAAATAAAAAATGAAGAAGAGTTAATATCCTCTATCACCTTGAGGCTTGAAGTATTGAAAATTTGCTAATGAGGTATTTATACTTAAACTTTCAATCAATCTATCAAGTAACCTAACTTTTAATATGGTTAATAAAAAAAATGCTGATGTGATCATTAATCAACAAAAATTTGACACTAATTGCTACATGTTATATATATTTTAAAAAACCAAAAATAAAAAAAATATATATATATATATTTAAATACTTTTTCTTTTTCTCCTTTTCTTTTTCGATTTTGACATCCTTTCCACCTTTTATGATCAGATCTGACCATTATTCGATCGAGTTTGTCTAGCTTTGGTTGATCAGACCCGACATGATAATGATCAAATTCAATCATAAAAAGTGAGAAAGGGCGTAGAAATCGGGAGAAAAGAAGGGATAGAAAAAGAAATACATATTTTTTTAATTTTTGTTTTTTAAAATTATGATATCTTATAATCACGTCATTGCTACATGTATATACCTTTATATGTTTTTTTATTAACATAGCATTTTTTTAACACATGTAAGAATTTAACTGGATAAAAGTCAAATTAACATTTTTTTAACGATGTTAAATTGAATTAACATGATAAAACGGATTCAAATTTTAAATATCCAAAATATTTTAATAATACAAATACCATATTAAAACTTTTTCAAATATTATAAGGTCTCATAGGACATTATCCCAATGAAGAATGAATGCACAATTCAAAAGTTTAAAAATGAAACATCTATTGTTTGTGATACTACAGCCTAGAGAGTCCCCTTTTTCGAGACATTTTTTGTGCCATTTGCTGTTCTGGATCTCTATTTCGATCGGATGGTCCCGAATTAGGAGGACAGGCGGGCGCCATGCTTCCTCAAGCAGGGGCCAAGCTTCCTCCCCCACCTCTTTGTACAGTGGTTTATTGTTGCACATTTGACATTTTCACACTGAAAAACACTCTTGTATTTCAAAATTATCTACATAATGTATAGGGCTGCCATTCCAATGACATGCAATGTTTAAATTTCTAATATTAAATGCATAAAAAATCTAATACTAAAGTTCATTATGATTTTTTATATGTTAATTCTCATTCTAAAAAGGGTTTACAAAGAATTACATCAAAAAGTTCAAAAAAGTACCCTCTAACTATGATTACAACATATATATATATATATAAATCATTGAAACTCTATTTCAGACAAATATTTATTGTATTGGGGGATTTTAAAAATTTTAAGTAATATGTTTAGTTTTTTTATATAAAGCTAATCAAAGTTTGAGAAAAAAAATATTACAGATGTTGAGATTTAAATTTTAAATATATTTTTCTTTAAAAATATTTATATAAATTAATTGAATTAAATTTTGAGTTCAAATATATTTAGTTTATTAACAACTTTGCACATTCCAACTATTAAGTTGTGTAAGCCGATAGACATTTCAAGGTCAAAAGAAATGTAGACAAAGAAAAAAAAAAGTTGTAACTAAGCCCAAAAAAGGGTCTGAAATCTCCAAAGTACCCTCAAATTGCCACCTGTAACTGATTCGTACCAACTTTCCTTTTTTCTCTTCTTTCTCTCCGAAGATCTATCTACACACTTTCTTCTTCGGCTCGCCCCAAATCTGCAACCCCTCTTCCAATTCCCTGAATTCTTGCATTCCCTACTTTTCAATTCCCTTGAAAACATCATGGATCTAGCCCCGGAAGAGCTTCAGTTGTTGTCCATATCAGATATCATAAGAGAATCAATTACAATCCCAAAAAGATCCCCAAAAACCTTCTATCTCATAACCTTAGCTCTCATTTTTCCTCTCTCTTTTGCCATCTTAGCTCACTCGCTTTTCACCCACCCAATCTTAACTCAACTCGAATCCCATCCATTAGCCGACGCTGCCCAAACCCGTCACGAGTGGACGCTCCTCTTAACCTTCCAGTTCTGTTACCTCATCTTCCTCTTTGCTTTCTCTCTTTTATCAACAGCTGCAGTTGTCTTTACAGTTGCATCTCTCTACACATCAAAGCCAGTCTCTTTCTCTTCCACGATCTCAGCCATACCCAAGGTTTTTAAGCGCCTTTTTATAACCTTCGCATGGGTTTCTCTCTTGATGTTTGTTTACAATGCCTTGTTGATTGCTTTCTTGGTCTTATTTGTCATTGCCGTTGATACCCGGAATGCCCTTTTATCATTCTTGGCGTTTATGGTAATTTTGGTGCTCTTTTTGGGTGTTCATGTTTACATCACGGCGCTATGGCATTTGGCCAGTGTGGTGTCGGTGCTTGAACCGATTTACGGGCTTGCAGCTATGAAGAAGAGCTACGAGTTGTTGAAAGGGAGGGCGAAGATGGCTTTCATTTTGGTTTTCGGATATTTGGCAATTTGTGCTGTGATTGGGGGTCTTTTTGGATCTGTGGTGGTACATGGAGGAGAAAGTTATGGGATTTTTGGGAGAATTGTGGTGGGGGGATTTTTGGTTGGAGTTTTGGTGATAGTGAATCTTGTTGGCTTGTTGGTGCAGAGTGTATTCTACTATGTTTGTAAGAGTTATCATCACCAGGGAATCGATAAGAGTGCTTTGCATGATCATCTTGGTGGGTATCTTGGGGAGTATGTGCCTCTCAAGAGCAGCATTCAAATGGAGAACTTGGATGCTTGATTGGACTAGGAAAAAAAATTGTATTTTGTGAAATGATGTAGGGACGAAATATCTTTCAAATGGGTATGCGAGATCCTAAACTGTTTAGTGCTATTCACATATTTCTTCCCCTTCCCCCATCCCGTTTTTTTTTTTTTGGCAATAAAAGTTTTAGTATGTAATTGTCGTTCGTTTCTGTTTTATGTTTTCATAACTGTTGAGCATGAGTTATTGAATGATAAACTTGTATATTAGATTGCAAAACTTATGGTTGCTTAATGATCCTATCTTATTGTTCTTTTTCTTGTGTTTAACTGTTTATTATGTTATTGAGAAATGAGTTTTAGTGTTTATGCTTAGTGCATAGTTTTATGCCGTCAGCCATCTTTTGAAAGCAATGCTTGGAATATCATCTTTGTAGCACCTTTGTGGGCAAGAGCTTCTCAAGACAATCGAGTGTGTTTCCCTTTTGTTTTATATTTCTTTGATTTGGTGAATGTTTAAATATGTCACTTTGGTTGGTCTGGCCTTAAGATAAATGCTTGTACATCCTACCCCATTCCGTTTCCACCGAGCAGTTAATTCTTTACTTTTCATCTGGTTTCTATTTGTTGTGGATGGATAGAATATGGTTCCTGAACGAATATGTGCATGTAGTTGTCAACTTGTCATTATCGGTGCTTTAAACGTTCTACATCTTTAGAGAGAAAAAAATGTGTTGAAAATTTGTGCTGTCGAGAATCTCTTATAAACTTTGAGGTGGACATTGGAAAAACCAGAGTGCAGAATCCCTTTATTAGTTGGCATGGTTGCACTTTTCTTTTGTAAGGTTGATCTAACATTTCCTTTCCACATATATATATATATATATGTTAACTTGGAAAAGTCTTTTCTGGTGGTTATATTAAGTATATCTCAGAAATCAGCAACCAGGAAATGAAAAAAAGTACCTCTACAATGCATTTCCAACCATGGTGTTATCTAAACTCTGAAGCCTGAAGTAGTGTTTGCAAATGCATTGCAAAAGGTAAGTGATGACGGTTTGTGATAACAAAATAGTTTGTCAAATGGATGAGGTTAGTTCTTATTATTCATCATTAATGGTTTGCTCAGCAAGTTAGGTTTAAAATCTTGGGAAAATGATACTTTTATGAATAAGATATACCCCCCTCGTGACAATTGATAATTTGATATATATATATATATATATATATATATATATATATATATATATATGTTCTTCAGCATAATATTAGCACTTTGTTTATTTGAACTTTGTTGGTTTTAACAAGTCGTTATATGTAACGTTCAACCTTACCTCGGACACAGAAAAATACGAATACGAAAAGAGAGGAGTTTGATAAGTAGAAAGTTAAGCTGTCTCAAGAACATACCAAACATGAAAGAAAGCAGATACTAAACGTAAGTAGTTACTAACAAATGCAATGCTGAAAGACAGCCAGTACTTAAATTGTCACAAACAAATTTATTCCCTTAATATTTCGATCGAGCAGCAGAGCATAGGAAGTTTATCCTGACGATTCAATCGTCAGCTTCTTCCCTTCCGTTCCTTTCCTCCTCTCTTCCTACTATTTCACTGCATGGGAAAAAGAAGTTTGTCAAGCTTCAAGAGTACCACTTGCACCCAGAAATATCACAATAATAATAAATCTGACGATATTAAAAGGCAGTTCACTGCATGCTGTATGCATTATGAGTACTTCCAAGTGAATCTTAGTGGGTGTGTTCTTCATGTTGCACAAACACTGTATCTCATAATAAGGGGCCCTAAGGGTAGCAAAATGGAGTGAAGGGAAATCGTGGAAAAAGAAGATATGGGAATTTTTTTGTTCTGTACTAAAATAACATCTCTTCCAATGTCATCTTTAGATAGACAAAAAAGAAATAAATGAGCTACTGATTTCATAATTTTATAAACCAATTAAGCTTCTGTTTTTCTTCTAGTTCCTCTCTAGTTCACTTCTGCGAAACAACTAACTAATTTTGTAAAGAACTAGTAATACAGATATATATAAACTTGGTATATTAATGCCTAATTGTCTGCTTGAGTATCAAAGTAGAATCAGATGTTGGTAAAATTAAACTATCAAGTCATCAATGCAATCATGTTTCAAACAAAATTTACTCTAAATAGCTTCCCTTTTTTAGAAGCAAAACCTTATAATCAGCACACAAGATATGAATTCGATGATATTTCTACAATCATCTCCTAACTCCTATAAAAATACTCCAATAGCTATAAAAGAAAGAAAGAAAGCAAGCAAGCAAGCTATCCTGACTCAGGAAGTCTATAATAGTAATAGTAATAGTAACAGTATGAGCAATATTTAATTAGTAATTATGAAACTAACCGGAGCAATTTAGTGAGATTGGCAGCGGTATCCAAATCGCCAGTTTCCCTTGCTTTCACTATGCGGAACATGAGAGCCAATTTAATCTGGGTTCTGGTACTTTGCTGGATTATGAATCTAGTTTCTCTCTTCAATTCCTCGCACTCAGATTCAATGGCTTCAAATTTTTCTTTAACTTGTCTTTGCCCTTCCCTGATGTTCTTCTGTTCCTCGCTTATTTCCTCCATTTCTGTCTTCAACCTCTTGAGTCTTTCCTGCATCTCCTTGGTTCGATGATTCCTTCCCTGATCACAAATCACAATATATATATTAATTATTAATTAAACCCCACTCCAAATCAGTTACGAATGAAAAATAATACAGCGAATATTATCATTACATGCTTAGCCTTGGATTTGAAACGTTTCCTGCTAAGCGCTGCAGCCCGAAGACGGCCAAGGGACGAGAATGGGGCCATAGTGTCAGAGACCAAAGGGTTTCCTCCTCCGTACCAAAAGAATATCAAAATTAAGGATTCCTCCTCTTGCGGTATGTAATTAACATTTATCAGACACCAGAATATATAGAGATAATATTGGTTTTGTGCAATTATTATAATCTAGACTAATCTCGGAATTCGAGCCAGTCCAAATCGCGCTATTGCCAATTTATATCGCGCGACATTGATCGATAAAGCACAAGAGTCGCGCGTTCCATTAGGTGAATATTCTACAACGCGCTGCATTTAGGTGTGCTTGTCGGCTGTCGCCTTGTTTAACGCTCATTTAATATGGTCCATTGGATTCGGATATCCAGTGCCGGCTAAGTTTCGTGCGTTTGATGACTCAAAGGGAGAAAAAAAAGGAAGTTATTCTTTCCATCAATGTGTATATATATTTTATTTATAATTGTTGAATATATATATATATATATATAATAAATTTTGCACAAATTTTATGCAGCTCTTTTTTTTTTTTTTTTGTGGGCTCCATTTTTTTTTTGGATTGTTGAGAGATGAGAAAAGAAAATGATAGGGAAGAAATATAAAAAAAAAAAAAAAATTGTGCGTTCGTATTTTTTTTTATTTAAAGTATTATATATTTATATAAATTTTTACACGTTAATAATTCATTTTATGTATATTTTCACACGTTCGTGTATCATATTCATGTTATTTTTCGTTGTGTATTTTTAATTATTTTTTTTATGTTGTGTTTGTGTCATGTCTTAATTCATGACATATTTTATATAATTTGTCATAGTTGTTCAATTTAGAAAAAAAAAAATTCTGTGTTCGTGTAATTTTTTTTGTGTATTTAAAGTATTCAAATTTATATAAATTTTTACAATTAATAATTTATATAAAGTATTATAAATTTATATAAATTTTTACACGTGCGTGCATTAGTGTCGTGTTCATGTTATTTTTCTTGTTGTGTTTTAATTATTTTTTCATGTTGTGTTAATTTATCAAAGTGATTCAATTTAAAAAAAAAAAATTTATGTGAAAACGTGTTTGTGTTATTTTTTCTGTTTTCAAAATATTATAAATTTATATAAAAAATTTCATGTTAATAATTAATTTTATACGTTATTAATTTGTGTGTTTGTAATATTGTTGTCATTACTATTAAAAAAAAATAATCGTTTTAGTGCGAGCTTTTTCTAGTATATAGAAAGAGGATAAAAAAATGGTGTTTAAGATTGGAGAGTCAAATTATAAAATCAAAGCAACGTTTCTTCTACTGTAAGTTAGGTGCTTAGGCTTAAGCGTTAGTGTCACGGTTCACACCAACCTGCAAGGTATTGTCTACTTTACCTTGCCTCCTCAGAGTCGTGCAGGGCACAAGCTTGTCCCCCGGTGCCCTCTCTGGGTCTGTAAGGCAACTCACAGGTTGAAGATAGTGTAGACACTTATATACCCAGTCGAACTCTAGTACACAACCGATGTGGGATTCATGACTCCTCTCTAGGACCATGACATCCTCTCCCACTCCAATGAGGGCCCACTGTTTTCAGTGGCCCATCGCTAGTACCCCCAGAACCGGCTATGATACCAAATGTCACGGTCCACACCAACCTGCAAGGTATTATCCGCTTTGCTTTGACTCCTCAGAGTCGCGCAGCGCACGGATTTGTCCTCCGGTATCCCTTTTGGGGTCCGTAAGGCGTCTCACAGGTTGAATATGGTGTGAATACTTATATACTCAATCGAACTTTAGTACACAGTCGATGTGAAATTTATGACTCCTCTCTAATATCATAACCCTTAGCATGAGATTTGAAACGTTTCTTGATGAACACCACAGCATGATGACGGTGAGGCAAGCAAGGAGAATGAATGAAGTATAGACCCAATGAAGCTATATTTACAGCGATAAAAGCCTTGCCTTTCCTCCTAGTTTCTGAAATGCAAGAAGAAACCTTGGGCCAATAATGTCTAGAGTGTTGATCTTTATGATAATATAACTAATCAAATGCGTGTTTAATTTTAACTTAAATAAAATTGGAAAGGTCAATCATCTAGTCAACCACGAATGATCCGCTTGCGCGGCACTCGCGATTTGGCGAGAGGAATATTCGGAAGATCGCACGACATCGGATGATGGGAACAGAAAGTCGCACGATAACGCGGTCGAGCGAGCCTTGCCTACTTTAATTATGTCATGTCATTATCCATCTGACTACAAAATGCCTCTCTTTTTTTAATATATATAAAGGAATTCATTAACCAATAACCAACAACTTTGGCTAATCAGTATTATAGCTTCTATCTGTGACATCGATTTAAGCAAAAAATCGCGCGACCTTCTATCTGTGGAACGTTAATAAGAAGCTTCAACCAATCCATTGGCAATATTTTCGATCGTAAATTAACATTAACAAGTTCAGTGCACATCTCTAATCCTCTCTCTCTCTCTCTCTCTCGTTCATCTGAAGCTTAATTACCAATGGAACTAACTGGAATAGGACGGCGATGCACACATGTAATCGTCGATCATCGCCCAACTCCAACGTCTGCTTTTGCTATCTATGTTCTTCAGCACAGGCTTCCAGCCCTGATGAGTTCTGGTTAGGATCAGTTCCTTCAGCTAAAATTCTTCCCACCATCAAATTTCATACAGTAAAGTTTTCTTCATTTATGTTTTTTGTCCTTATACAAATTAGCCTTGTACTCGTATCTCGTTGATTCAGATTTTAAACTAACTAAACGAATTCTTTGTATTCAATAAAAAAATAAAAATAAAAAACTTATTGAATCTTTAATTCTGGGGTCGCTTTCATTTCGTCAATATTGAAGGGTTAAAGTCTAAAAAGAAGATAGTAATAGCTTTGAATTGATGAAGGCGGCTGCAATTACATGCGTAAGAAAACGGATGTCTATTAATTCTGAATAAGTAAATGCTGATTTCTTTTTTTTTTGGATAAGTAAGTGTTTTATTTATCCAGAAAGCAGTTAAACTGCTACATCCAACGTCATGTGCAACATGTACTTAAAGCTATACATACTTAAACAATACTTGAACAAAACTTAAGACCACTAATCAATCAGGGAACAATAGCAACATACTTCAGCAATACTTAAAGCTATACCAGAATGGACAAAGATCCTAGGAAAAAAGAGACAGTCCCCAATCTGCATCCAATCTTCGGTTCACTTCATCAGGACTAATGTTCTTGAGCCCCAACAATCGCATTCTGATGATCTCTTTTATCTGCTCAATGATGGCTCCTTGTGTGGATTGAAGGCGATTAAAACACCTATTATTTCTCTCCCTCCAGATCGAGTAAAGAAAGGCACTCCATGATAAACGCAAAATAACAGAAATGAGAGTTTTTCCTCTGATTCTGTTTACTGCCCATTGCAGCTCTGCTTGTCAGCTCCTTATGCTTCTATGAAGTTGGCATAAGCATAGTATATGCCCCCAGATTTCCTTTGAATAGTCACATTCGAAGAATATATGATTCCGGGTTTCTTGCTCAGTTTGACATAGCTCACATTTGCCATCCACCTCCATGCCCCATGACATCAATCTGTTCTTTGTAGGCAGTTTGTCCAATATAGCCATCCAAGCTACCAGTGCATGTTTAGGAATATGAGATGGAAACCAGATCAGTTTATCCCACTCCACCTTGTCCTGCCTAGGCCTGAGATCATTCCAGACCTTAGCCACCATAAATCTGTTCCCAGGGAACTTCCAAGTTAGAGCACCATTCTGGTTGGAGGTGAACCTCAAAGCCAAAGCCCTCAGCTGAAGCATTTTACGCCATGTCCAGCTGCTTCCTGGGGAAGGTTGGACCTGCCACACTGTTCTTCCTTTTAGCACATAGGCATGAAGCCAGGCAATCCACAATGAATCTGCCTGAGAGAGAAGTGCCCATAGGTGCTGAATAATGCAAGCCTTATTCCATATTCCTAAGTCTTTTAATCCAAGACCCCCCTCTGACTTTGGACAGCAAATGGAACTCCATTTGACTCTTGCTCCCTTAGCTGAGTCATCGCTTCCTTTCCAGAAGAACCTGCTGCATAATTGATTAACTCTTTTAAGGACAGCCTTAGGCAATACAAAGTGCCTGCACCAGAAATTGGACACATTAAAAAGAACAGATTGAATGAGCTGAAGCCTTCCTGCATAGGATAACATGCGTGCTGCCCAGCCATTGATTCTCTGAGTAATTCTGTCGATCAAAGGAGAACAATCCTTTTCAGAGAGTCTTCTTGTGACCAAAGGGACCCCAAGGTACCTAACAGGTAGTTTGCCAAGTTTAAACCCTGTCAACTCTTGCATCTCAAGTAGAGTGGTCCTACTAACACCAGAGGAGAAGACTTCACTCTTGGAAGGGTTTAATTGCAAACCAGAAATGGTATAAAAGTAATGGAGAATACCCTGTATGCCCACAACAGAATCCAAGTTACCCTTTGCAAAAATCAGGAGATCATCTGCAAAGCACAGGTGAGTAAGCTTGATTCTGTGACATTTAGGATGGTAGCTGTAAACTCCATGAAGAGCCCCTGCATCCAGGAGTCTGGATAAAACATTCATAGCAATGACAAAAAGATAAGGAGAGAGAGGGTCTCCCTGCCTTAACCCCTTTGCTCCTTCAAAGTACCCTACTAATCCCCCATTAAGAGAAATTGAGAACTTTGGGGAAGTGATGCATGCCTTGATCCATCCTATGAACTTATCAGGCAATCCATAAACTGATAGAACAGTGAGAATGAAGTCCCAATTTAATGAATCAAAAGCTTTTTGGAGATCAATCTTCATTGCAAAACGGGGGGATAAGGTTGCTCTTCCATACCCTTTGACCAGTTCCTGAGCCATGAGAATATTATCTGAGATGCTTCTCCCTGGTATGAAGGCACTCTGATTGCTGGAGATCATAGCAGGAAGGAGTGGAGTGAGCCTGGCAGTGATGATCCTGGTAATACATTTATAAATGACAGAGCAGCATGAAATAGGCCTGAAGTCCTTCATATGATTAGGATTCTGGAACTTTGGGACAAGAGCAATACATGTAGAGTTAAAGACTGATATCCTGCTCCCTGATTGAAAGAAGGATAAGATTGCTGCAGTGACATCCTCTTCCACAATAGGCCAAGCAGTTTTAAAAAACTGTGCAGTGTATCCATCTGGCCCTGGGGCTTTGTCCCCATTCTGCTCAAACATGGCTCTTTTCACCTCCTCTTTTGTAACAGCCTTAGCTAAATTGTCCTTAGCTTCAGCAGGCAAGGCGGGCTGAATAAGTTCAGTAAGAAGCTCCTTAGGGCAGTCAGTGACCTGTTTGTCCTCAGTCCCAATCAACTTCTGAAAGAACCTTACAGCCTCCTTTGAGATTTGGCCAAAATCTTCCAACTTCCTTCCCTCATCATCATAGAGGACTCTGATGGATTGCTTGCTATGCTTTGCTGACACCATTTTATGGAAATAATGAGTGTTCTGATCCCCCTCCTGCAGCCATTTTATCCTTGATTTCTGCCTGTAATAACTTTCCTCAGCCTTTTGGAGTTCCATCAATTCTGCATAGAGTCTTCTTTCTGTTTCAACAAGAGTATTAGATGGCCTTTGATGCAGATTGATCATCTGCATGCTCTCCAATTCTTGCCTTTTATCTTGAACCTTCCCTGAAATGTTGCCATATATGGCCAGGTTAAATGCCCTCAGTACTGCCTTTAATCTCTTCAATTTGTGGAATAGAGTGGTCATAGGGTTGCCAATGAAAGGCTCTTGCCAAGAGTTTTTCACAATGTTCAGGAACTCTGGATTCCCAGTCCAGAAATTAAAAAACCTAAATGGCTTTGGGGGAGAATGAGCAGTCAAGTTCATCTTTATGTATGCTAGGCAGTGATCGGAAACCATTGGAGCCAAAAACTCAACAAATGAGTGAGCAAACTGTATATGCCAGCAATCATTCACCAAAACCCTATCAAGCTTTTTAGCCAAGTAAGTATCAGTTTGGTGGTTGGACCAAGTGAATGCTGGTCCAGTACTGGTATGATCAAACACTGATAGCTGTGTCAAGCAGTCCTGAAAATCCTTCATATCAGAGGTAAGCATGTAGGAGCCATTGAAATCTGAGCTTTCCTGTGGTCTTGCTATAACATTGAAATCTCCAGCCAAAAGCCAAGGAGAACCATCAATTCTGCCTTGAATGTCCTGAAGATGGTGCCAAAGCCTTCTTCTACTTATGCCTTCATTGCTTCCATAAATTGCTGTAATGTAGAACCTGGTAGAATTATAAGTGGTGCAGCATGTAATGCTCTGATCAGATGTTGCAATAAGATTAACCTGCATCTGATTTCTCCATAGGAACCATATTCTCCCATTATAAGCTTCTAAGTAGTTGTGATGTAGCTTCCATCCCTGAAAGAGCCTATCTACTATAGCTAGCATGTTTTGTTGTTTCACTCTTGTTTCCAGTAAGCAAACAAGGTCTGCCTTCAGGCAGTTTATTCTCTGTATAATACTTTTCTGTTTTTGAGGGTTGTTTAGCCCCCTAGTATTCCATACTATAAAATTCATGAAAGTTGAGGGGGGGTCACTCCAGAGGCAGGTAAAACTGCCTTACCTCTTTTCCCCTTGTCAATGGGCCCTTTCTTCTTATTCTTCAAGGCTTTCATCAAGTCTGCAACTCCTGCTGTTGCTGCCCTTTGCTTCTTAGGAGAGTTTGGAAGGATTTCCACCAATTGTTCCTCCTCTCTCCATTGCTCAGAGCCACTAGTTTGTCCAGGGTCTACATTTGTCCTCTCTGAGTCACTCAGGATGTCAAATCTGTTTTGGGAACCAGCTAATACTGACTTCTTGCTTTTCTGTATGCTTCTGCTTCCTCTCCCTTTACTGCCCTCATTAACTTCTGTTTCCTTCGTACTTGCCTCTTTCTGTTCTTGAGCCATAGGCAGGGCACTGCTTTCAACTTCTACACTGCTTGTAGCCTGTGCATCATGTTTTGACAATTCTGCTTTAGGCCCCTCCTTTGGAATCCAAACTTTGGTAGCCCCTACAGGCTGTTTGGTGCAATTTCTGTCTGTATGCCCAAACAAATTGCAATGCTTGCATTTTGGAGGGTACCAAGGGATATCCACAACAACATTTGCAATAGTGCCATCGCATAACTCAACATTAATACATTTTGGGATGGGGACATCCACTGCAATCTCCACACATACCTTTGCATAGGCCAATCTCTGTTGGCTAGCAGTGATTCTATCCATATACAATGGAGTTCCTAGGGCACTAGCGATATAGCTGAGGCCACGTCTGGTGTACAATTCCAGAGGAACTCCTCCCAAATGGATCCAAACAGGTAATTTCTTCAAATTAAACTCTAATGATTTCATACCTGGCTCCCATTTCCTCAGAATGAGTGGCTTATTCTGAATGTGCCAAGGTCCCTGCTCAAGAACCCATTCTCTGGTGTCAGCATTCGGAAATTGAACTAGGTATAAGTTCAGGCCAGCAGATTTGATCACCACTGCTCCATTCTTTCCCCATAACATGTTGGCAAGTCTCTGAAATGTGCTGAAATTTGGTGCCTTGCCAACAAACTGCGCCACAACTGAGTTCATCCACACAGTTGCTCCTTCTTCAAAAACCTCAGCTGGAGGTTTGACGGTGATCGATCCATTTGAGTGTTGAGGTGGGAAAAACAGCAACGATTGATCGGAGGAGATTGTGAAGAGCTTCTTCCAATCAAAATTGGTCTTGACTGATGCCACGTCAGCAAAGGTGGTTGTAACTAACTTTTCTGGAATGTGCAAGCACTCCGTAACTGTCTCACGATCCTCTCGAACATTGGATAATTCAGTATTTGGATCACCATTGATGAGATCATGAGAATCTGGTTCCTTGTTGAGAGCAATAGCAGCCACTGTAGAACCTTCTTTTCTCATGCCAGGATCCATACTCTTCATCTGTTCCAAAAGAGCCTCAGCATCTCTTTCTTGAAACACAACCCAAGTGATTTTTCAGTTGAAATACCCGAAACCAACGCGAATTCCTCCTCTGAAATACTCAAAGCATAAACCGGAACCCCATCCAATCTCTCAAGGCAGCCGCTTTTTTTTTTTTTTTTTTTTTTTTTACGCCTCAAATTTTCAATTTAGCTGAAAAGAAAAAGTTCGCCAATACTGGAAACCAGGAAACTTTTCAAGTATGGAAGATTTTGAAGGGTATGTAAGCAATAAACAAACTTAGGATATTCCTGCTCTAAAGAAATCAGATCGGAACAAGGAGTATCAGATCTGAGCACTACAAAGGTAATTAAGGTTTTGGGTTTAATGGTGGTGGTGGTGGTGATGGTGATAGTGGAGGTGGAGGTGGTGGTGGTGGTGGGAAAATTGATAGTAACACTGCTAGATCTGAATGGAAGCTGGATCCTTATTTCGTTTAAGGCTAGATCTGAATGGAAGGTGGAGGTTTAATGGTGGTGGTGGTGGTGGTTGGGTTGGGTTGGTTCAGAGTCGGTGTTCTCAGTTTATTTGGTTCAGGTTTCCTAGGCACACTTTGCTATAGCTTAACAATCGAAACCAGAAGATCAATTTTGGGGGTTCATTTCCAACAAAGAAAGTATTGGATTTGATTACAGAGCAAAGAATATAAACTCACCACGACACAAAGAGAGGGAGGGCGTGAATAAATGCTGATTTCTTATAACCGTCTTTATCAAACTTTGACCTTAAACAGGCATGGAAAATAAGGAATTCAAGCAAGAAGGAGGGAATAACAATTAGGCTAGATATTATCCAGAGCATAACTATTAGGTATACATTTTTTATTTATTTGGGTGTGATCCAATCGATCCATGATCCATATATGAACACCTCTTCACAGTTGATATAATCTAATCCAATCCTAAAAATTAAATATCCAAATGATAAAGGTTAAAGTTAAAGATTAAAGTAAATAACAATTTGATAAATATTAAACCTAAGAAATATTAACCTTAATGATAAAAATTATGAAATATTAACCTCCTTAATGATAAAGGTCTCGTGCATGCACTACAACTGAATCAGTTTCTAATTAACCAAATAGAATTAATAACCCCGAAACAGGAACCAGCTGGTTCCATCTATTCTCATTTCTCAGAGTGAATTTATGTGCGACTACGATACAAGTTCACTGTTGCTCTACATTAAAACAGAGTAATTATTATCAAAGGCTGCCCTAAAACAGAGTAGCCACCAAGTAATTTTTAAATATATATATATTTTTTTACATATTTTATGTGACTATTAAAGAGTTACTTTCGAATCTCATCTTTCAAAAATTATACTAAAAATTAAAATTAACCGTGAATATAATTTTCATGCATTATATTATTTCTTATACAATAAATATATTACATACAAAATAAGTAAATATTTCAAATGTATCATTTTATTTTGTTTAATTTAATTAAGTATATTATTTTTATGCTTTCATTTATGTTTTTAAAGTTATAAATTTAATTTAATTAAGTATATTAATTTTATGCTTTCATTTATGTTTTTAAAATTATAAAATAATAGTATAAATAAAATATAAATATATTACATATTATTTTTATGCTTTCATTAATGTTTTTAAAATTATAAAATTTAATTTAATTAAATATATTGTTTTTATGCTTTTATTTATGTTTACAACTGGTATTGACAGGGAAAATCTTCAAGTAATCCAACAAATTACTGGCTTCAAGCTTTGAACACTTCCAATCAGGTATTTAGGAGTATCATTTGTGACCAGGAGATTGACAAATAAAAACTGTTTTCCACTTATTGAGAGGATCACTGCTAGAATCAACCACTAGTCCACAAAGTTTCTTTCGTATGCAGGGAAATTTCAACTCATTCAGTCAGTTCTCTTTAATATCCAAAATTATTGGTGCTGGCACTTTCTTCTACCCAAGAGTGTTCTAGAGAGAATTAACTAGTTGTGCTCCAGGTTTACTGGTCAGGGAAGGATAGTTCAGCTAGAGGGGCAAGAGTAAGCTGGAAAACCATATGCACATTGAAGTCTAAAGGGGAACTTGGTTTGAAGGACCTCTTCTCCTGGAACAAGGCATGCATCATTCAACACATTTGGACACTCCTATCTCAAGCTGGCTCCTTTTGAATAGCCTGGATCAATGCCTATGTTCTTAAAGGAATGACTCTTTGGCAAGTGAATGCAACTCAACAGAGCAACTGAAATTGGAGGAAAATACTGCAGCTGAGACCAAAGGCACTTCAATTTATAGTGTAGCAGGGGATCCAATAGTTTGGAGACTTCCGAGTAAATACAAAGTAGCAAAGGTCTAGAATGAACTCAGGCCAAAGCAAGGAAAGGTGGGGTGGAATAGATTGATTTGGTATCCTCTACACATCCCTAAGCATGCAATGATCTCCTTGATGGCCTTAAACAACAGACTACCAACTAAAGATCGATTACATAGTTTTAAAAAAATAAATTATGTTGGGAAATCGCCATGTGCCATGGCGATTTCCCAACTACAAAATTTAATTTTTGTTTTAAAAATTTCAGGTGGAAAATCGCCATGGCTTAGGGTGATTTCCTAACTTAGTTTTTTAAAAAAATTAAAATTTACTGTTGGAAAATCGTCATTGGCCATGACGATTTTTCAACTAGTTAAAAAAAACGGATTTTGATACTTAAAAGAAAAATAGTGGTATTTTGATTTTTTTTTTGTTGCTATATTAAAATAAATAAAAAAACCTTTGTCATTCTTATATATAAAAAAAAAAAAAAACCCAAAGAGCCTTAATTGGCTGCCAATTGAGGCCTCAAGGAAAATAATATAAAAGACTCCTTTAAACTTTAATCTATTGTTATAGATATAGATATATTCGACGTTGATGCAATTGAGACTTTTCAACTGTTCATATTTGTTAATTCATTTAACTTTATTTTTTTATTCTCTATTTAATTATTATATATATATAGCATAAAAAAAAACTAAAACGGTGCAATTGAAAAACCTTTAAACTTTAGAGATATAATAATTAATAAAATAAAATAAAAAATAACAACTGATGATCATGAGTATCAATGGATTATGCTCGGAATATCAACAAGAAAATATAAAAAATGTATTATACTTTTTTTTTGAAGGGCAAAAATGTATAAAACTTAATAGAGACTAGAGAGGAACCCAAACCCTAAACACACACCAACTAATTCAAAATGTCTTCATTTACATATTATTTAATATATATATATATGTAATGTTCAATTTCTTAACTTTGTTTCTTCTTAGTATCGTTTTTTATTTATTTTTAATTTCACTATTATAATCAAATAAATGATCAACGAATCTTCCATGGCTGATAATTATATATATATATATATATATATATATATATATCCGACTAAGAAAGAAGAGAAGAAAAAAAAAACCTTTAAATTTAAGATGTATAGTTAACAGACCAAAACCAATAGTTAGAATATGCAGTAATCCAAATTCTGTGGTGTAAAACGCCTTAATTTTTTCTTCTTCTTTTTAATGTATAATGCCTTTGAATATTCCACTCATCAAAGTTTTACACCTTACTTGACAAATTTTGTTTTAATTTTATAAATTCAGACATGTAATATATAGTAGGAAATCTATGTAGCAGTTTAGTACACCGAAAACCAATTTTAAAATCATGTTTTCAATTGAGGAAAATATAAAACAAGTCGACAGAAAAACCAAGCAACCTTCCTCTCCTCTGTGTTTAAATAAATTGTTGAAATTCATAAAAAAAAAAAATTAAGAAATTATAATAATATGGTAAATGCTAACGTTGACATGACATTTACTAATTACGATACTAGTATTATGATTTATTTATACCTACAATAAAAGTAATCTCCTAAATGCATGAGAGAAGAGAATCGAGTATTTTAAATTTTTGCTTAGTTGATAATTAAGCATGGTATTAAAAGGGTTTGGGATTAGTTTTGGTATTTTATTTTTTATTTTTATTAAAAAAAAAGAAAGGAAAAAGAAAGAAAAGAAAAGAAAAGAAAGGAAAAAAAGATAGAGAAAAAATTGTGTCTTGGTGTCGATTTTGTGTTCATGTTATTTTGTGTGTGTTCAAAATATTATAAATTTATACAACTTTTACACGTTAATAATTCGTTTTATGTAGATTTTGACACGTTCGGATATTCGTTTATCTTCATATTATATTTTGTGTCGTGTTTGTGATATTTTCATATGTTCAAAGTATTATAAATTTATATAAAATTTTACATATTAATAATTCATTTTATATGGATTTTGACACGTTCGTGTATTTGTGTTGTGATCGTGTTATTTTCTTGTCGTATCGTATTTTAATTATTTTTTTTCATGTGTTCATGTCATGTTTCAATTCATCAAAATATTTTGCATAGTTTGTCATGCCAATTTAGAGAAAATTTTGTGTGTTCGTGTCGTGTCTCAATTCATCTCATATTTTGTATAATTTGTTATGATGATTCAATTTAGAGAAAATTTTGTATGTTCGTAACATCTTCATGTTATTTTATCGTGTGTTTAAAGTATTATAGATTTATATAAATTTTTACACGTTAATAATTCGTTTTATGTAGATTTTGACACGTTCATGTTATTTTTCATGTCGTATTTTAATTATTTTTTCATGTTGTGTTCGTGTCGTATAATCATGCTGTGTCCGAAATTATCAAGTCTAATTGACACTATTCAAATAACTCTCAAATTTATGTCACGCGTAGTCTTGTTCGTGTTCATGTTATTTTTCGTGTCGTATTTTAATTATTTTTGACACATTAATAATTCGTTTTATGTAAATTTTGACACGTTTGTATATTTGTGTATTGTTCATGTTATTTTTGTATTATGTCATGTTTTAATTATTTTTTTCATGTTATGTTCATATCGTATAATTATGTTATGTCTGAAATTATCGGATGTAATTAATCATATTCAAATAACTCTCAATTTTATATTAATTTTCTTATAAGAATAGAAATTATTATTTTTCTAAATTATTATATTTACTAGTCTTAATTTTTTATCTTTTAAATTTATTATAAAATATTAATTTAAAATCGATAACATTCCGTTGTGAAGCGCGGACATTATCTACTAATAATAAAATTTGGATGCATGTAAAATATATGTCCAAAAAAGATGAGACAAAGGAGTTATTGTTAACGCAATAATTGAAGCAAGTGGAGAGCACGACCCAGTTACGATTCAGCGTGAATTTCATTCCTATCCTTTTTGGCTTTTATTATGATCCCATTCCCAACGTTTTAGTTTTAACTTTCAAAGCCAAATTTCTCTTTTCCACGATTTTTTTTTTTAATTAGAATTTGTCCATCAATTATGTTTATGTTTTTTTTAAAATATATATTTTTAAAAAAATTATACGATTAAAATATGATCAAAGATCAATCTTTAACCACCTCAAATTAAAAAATATATAAATAAACACAATGATTGACATATTGATAATTTTTGGACAAAATGAAATGGTTTGCATAATTTCTATTATATATATATATATATATTTTAAGATTCTCTAGCTATGAAAATGAAATAACCAATTTTATATTTCACGGTATTGTTGGCACCGTACAATTATTAGGTGGGAATTTGACTAAATAAAAGAGAGAGAGAGAGAGAGAGAGTGAGTGGGAATTTGAAATAACCATATTATCTTATGTGTAGCTTAGATGGATCGTATGGTTAGATTTTGTTTTATACTTTACCAAATGAAGACATGTAAACATGCTTGCATTTGCATACATATATATATATATATAATAATCAAGTCTTAAATTAGATTTGACTTTTTTTTTTAATTTTTTTTTTTTGCTTTTCATGACTAAATTTTTTGGATACTTTTATCGATTCAAATTTCAAATCGATCGCATTAGTACAATGCAATTTAAATTCATGTTTTAGTTGAAAAAAAGCAATTTAGAAAAAGTACATGGATTACCGGTATATTACAGTACTGACATGAAAAGCTTGGGCTCATGTTGTCTGCCAATGTGTAAGCCCCAGACCCAGCCCAGAGCTCCCACCACGTAAACACATAAGGACTAAGGACAACTGAGTCTCCACTCTCCAGCTAAATAATACTCCGGAAGGGGAACGAAACTCGGTGTGGGTGAGTGTTGGTCCTCCTAAATTCTTTCCTTGAAAAGTAAAATTCAAGATTTTTATATGAAAAAGTATGATTTTGTCCTAAGTTTTGTGATAATAATTAATCAAATCAAATCAGTCATGCTAATCAGGAATCAATAGCATTAAAAGGACATAATTTGCTTTGGTAATCAAATCGAGTTGACATGCAAATGCAATGCAATACTGTTTCTTCTTTTCCTTTTTACTGTTTCACAATGACAAGAGTAGTTAAACTTTGCGACATAACTAAAAAGATTCGGATCCTTTTTCCCAATAATTTTCTGCTGTGAGGCTGCAGTGCACCACTAGAAATAGAATGCCTTCAAAACCAACATTTGCAGCTAAGAGTTTAGATATTATATATTCATTTCAAACTTAGCAAACTCTATGTCAAGTCAACTACTGAATTAATTAAGGAATAAAAAAAAAAAATTAATACTTTTAATCTTTTATACCCCATAAAGAAAAGGAAAGGAAAAGATAAAAACAGTTATTACATAAAACAAATATGTAGTTTGGATTGGATTGGAATACTTCAGAAGGAGTCAATGATTTATATACAGCCACAGGATAACCTGCAACTGCATATTTGGGAGAAAGAAAAGTTTTGGCTCTTAACTACATATTTCTCGCAGTAAGAAAGAAAAGTAAACTGACAACCTGCAACTGCAAGAAACAGAATCTCTTGTATCTGTGTTAAAGTTGTTCAAGGCAAAACCGACTTGGGTTTTTGTTTATCTCAGACTCAGTTATGCTTTTGTTTTGGTTCAAAGGGGTATGTATGTATGTATGTATGTATGTATGTATGTATGTATGTATGTAAGTATGACAAAGAGTTTTACTTTCACTTTGGGTCTGGTTTGTTCTTGGTAGTGGATGTTCCAGTGGTCGATGTTCAGCTTGACCCCACCTTTGGGAGTCTCTTGTACTGATTAATGTAAAAAATCTTTGTCTGTTTTTACATCATTCATTTATCCTTTTTCTTTTGCTTGATTACGTGTATGAGCTATCCCTGGAGCTGTTCTTTCCTTCATTTGATTGCGGCGGTTTTACTTGGTGTTTGTTCATTTTTTGTATATATTGAGCATGTTGTCATCAAATTGATGCTTCAAAGCTTTAATTTTTGGTTCATTTCCAGCTTCCTTAGGGTGGGGTTTAGAGTTTAACCACTTAATCTAAGCTTTTAAGTTATAGCACTTTTGGTCCCTTTTCAACTTTTGAGATCCTCTCATTTCCAAGTTGCAAAATTTCCGTTAGATACTGAATTTTGGCATGTCATTTTTTTTTTGGTTTTATACCTGGATTAATAGTTTCTGGTTTTAGTTCACTTTCAGGATTTTGTTGGTGGTTTCCAATTCTGAGTCGGCTTGTGCATGGATTTCAAGTAAAGATTGGATTTGAACAATTGGGTTAGAACTTAGGACCGATTTCCTGTAAAATAAAGTTGATACGGTTCTGTGGGCATCAATCCAGCGGATGCTGAGCAAGTTTTAAGTAATTAGTGATAGCTAGAGAACTAAATTGATTCAGTATGGAGATGACTTCAAGAGTGGAGATTGATGAAGATAGTGACAACAACAAGGGAAGCATGTGGTTTTTGGATCAGAAGCTTGATCAGCCAATGGATGAGGAGGCTGGGAGGCTTAGAAACATGTATAGGGAGAAGGTATGCTTCAATTGCTATTTTCCATTTTGAGTTCCTCTCTGTTTATGTCTTTCTTTTCTAGGTACAAGATTCTTTTGTTGTTAATTGAAACAAAGTAGGTCTTGATTCATGTTAATGAAAGATTACCTTATTAGAGGAACTGATTTAAAAGCCTTTCTATGCATTTCAAGTGATTGTCTGAGATGAGATAAATGCTGTATAGCATGTATGAAACCCAATTTTTAGTAAATAAATGGATTTTGATGATATTATAGTTCTTTTGTTATTTGGATCACTTGTACTTTCTGATATGGTTTCAATTCCTATAGAAATCATCCGCATTATTGCTTCTGCGGCTTGCATTCCAAAGTCTTGGAGTGGTTTATGGTGACTTGGGCACTTCTCCCTTATATGTTTTCTACAACACATTTCCTGGTAAAATTGAAGATCCAGAGGATGTTGTTGGAGCTCTTTCATTGATTATATACTCCCTCACTCTTATCCCGCTCCTCAAGTATGTCTTTGTTGTGTGTAAAGCAAATGACAACGGTCAAGGTGAGCTGATATCAGTGAATGAGGGTACTTATGTTATAATTTAGTCTGAGACATGATTTTGATGAAGAAAATGCTTCTTAATGCATCACAGGATGCAGAACCATAGGCTTCAATAATTATTTTCCTTTTTATCCAAATCCACTCCAATAATACTAACACTACTATCGTGTACCTATCTTTAAATGATGATAATTCAATTTTCTCTTTCTGATGCTCATGAGGTGCCATTAGAATCGTACTTCATCTTATTTATCATGCAGGTGGAACATTTGCTCTGTATTCTTTGCTTTGTAGACATGCAAAAGTAAAAACCATTCCTAATCAACACAAGACTGATGAGGAGCTAACAACTTATAGTCGTTCTAAATTTGATGAAAAATCATTTGCTGCTAAAACAAAGAGATGGTTGGAGAGACATGTATCCAGGAAGAATGCGCTTCTTATTCTTGTCCTGGTCGGTACATGCATGGTCATTGGTGATGGAATACTCACTCCGGCAATATCAGGTATTTTGCTTATAATCCTTCATGCTTGACCCCCCAAGGACTGTGATAAAACGATCAAGCTGCCTGACCACTCTTTGTTAGCTTCTTCCTGTTTGTTTTATGTTCAAGTGTAATTAGGAAAAAAAAAATGACATGTACATACATACAGGTACTTGAGAAATGTATACTTATTTTGGGACCCTGTTCTTATCAGAAACTCAATGGGATTTTAATTACTGTATAATTTTAGCTGTTCAATTACTATTCATTGGTAGCATGGAGATCTTTCTATACTTTGAAATCTGCATTAGGCTTGTCCAATGATCAAACTCATTAGCTGGAAATTTACTTATCCACTTGATTTATTACTTATTAGTGGAGCCAATTTGAGAATATATGGAAGAAATATATTTCAAAATTTCAGTCTGTCAATGTCTTCATCATGGTTGATATTTAAAACTTTGTACACAGAGTAGGTGTGCTTTTCAGAAGTATATTTATGACCATCTGCTGGAGTGAAAATGACTTGGAGTTTCTTGTCTTGTCTGCTATGCTCATAAAAAAGGATTGTATTTAAAAGCGATAGATAGCTCATATTCTAATAAAATCTTATTCATAAATGCAGATTAGAAAAAGTTGACTGAGTCCTATATTTATATCTGATAATTATTCAGAGACTATACATTTGACATGAGCAACTTCTTCATAGAGAACCAAGAACTTGGGCAGACACCTAAACTCATTCTCATTGTTCCTATCATAATTCTTGAAAATTTATGTTTTTGCATCAAATTTGACAAACCTTCTAGATCCCAATGCTTCGAAGACTTGCTTAGTGAGGCTACCACACCTATAAAATCTGACAAAAACTATATATTCCAGTTTTCATCAACTGTCTGATTGAAATGACAGAGCCTTTACCATTTATTGCAGTGCTTTTTTATCAGTATTAAACCTTTACCAAACTTTACTTATCAGCTGAAATTATGTAATTTATTGTTGATATGCTAATTTCAGTACACTTCTTTTACTCCTTCCTGAAGTGATGTCTGCTATCTTTGACAGTTCTTTCAGCAGCTGGGGGCATCAAGGTAGCCCATCCAAACATGAGCAATGGTATCTCCCTACTCTTCCTTGGACATTATTCATTTTTTTGCAGCCTCGTTTTTGAACTCTTTCTATAATGTTTGGCCACCTTTCTATAAAGTCTGTTCTTCTTATTTTCTTTTTCCATTATGCAGGTGTTGTTGTGGTTGTCGCTGTTGTAATATTAGTAGGTTTATTTAGCATGCAACACTATGGTACAGATAGAGTTAGCTGGCTCTTTGCCCCAATTGTGCTCCTTTGGTTTCTTGTAATTGGAGGCATTGGCATATTTAATATTTGGAAATATGACAGCAGTGTTTTGAAAGCATTTTCACCTGTGTACATATACCGATATTTTAAGAGGGGAGGGAAAGATGGATGGACCTCCCTTGGGGGTATTATGCTTAGTATCACAGGTAAATTTACTAACAGTTTTTATATCCCAGCTATTTTCTTTAAGTTATCAATTTAAAAGTTCACTAAATTTGCACTGAAACTGGTGACATGATTTTGATGACTAATGAATCCTTACAGGTACTGAGGCGCTTTTTGCAGATCTAGCCCATTTTCCAGTTACAGCTGTGCAGCTTGCTTTTACTGTAGTTGTATTTCCTTCCCTTCTCCTAGCATATTCTGGACAAGCTGCCTACCTCATGAAGAACAGGGACCATGTAGTTGACGCATTTTATCGCTCAATCCCAGGTTAGTTCTTAGATATATTTTATGGTCATTATAATCCTGTCTGATATGTAATGATGTTATTGTAGCCTTACTCCTGTAGAAGTGTAAGCTTCTCCTTGTCCTCCTCCCCTTCTTCTCTCAAATGCTTTTGGTACTTAGTTGTCCCATTTAATGTGGGAAGTGTCTGTTTGCAGATTCTAATTATTATTTGTTATCATGCAGATAGCATATATTGGCCTGTTTTCGTTATTGCTACTGCTGCTGCTATAGTTGCAAGTCAGGCCACCATAACAGCAACTTTTTCAATTATCAAGCAAGCCCTTGCACATGGTTGTTTTCCACGAGTGAAGGTTGTACATACGTCAAAGAAGTTCCTTGGCCAAATATATGTTCCAGATATTAATTGGATCCTCATGGTCCTTTGCATTGCTGTTACTGCTGGATTCAAGAACCAAAGCCAAATTGGAAATGCTTATGGTAAGTTTATACTTCTTATTTTGTCAAAGTTTCTCTTAATGCATTTTCTTCTTTTCTGGTTTAAAAATTGTCCAGTGGGAAACATTGCATTCCAAAAAATGTCTTAAGTCATACAAGATTTGGAGTAGAAAATTTTCTTCATGTGCGTCTGCAGATAGACCAAGTGTTCATCAGGGTTTTTTTTTTTTTTTTTTAATTTATAGAAACATTTATTGTATAGCCTTTAGCTTCTTGTGTCAACTCATGGTACCATTGCAATTACATTGTACCTGAGATAATCAATTGCATCATAAATTATGTTACTGCACGCAGGGACAGCTGTGGTGATCGTCATGTTGGTAACCACATTACTTATGACTTTAATCATGATTTTGGTCTGGCGCTGTCATTGGATTATTGTCTTCCTCTTCACTGGCTTGTCCTTGGTTATAGAGTGCACATACTTTTCTGCTGTACTCTTCAAGGTTAATCAAGGTGGGTGGATTCCCCTTGTTATTGCAGCAGCCTTTCTGCTGATAATGTATGTTTGGCATTATGGTACAGTGAAGCGATATGAGTTTGAGATGCATAGTAAGGTTTCAATGGCATGGATGCTTGGGCTTGGCCCTAGTTTAGGACTAGTACGGGTTCCTGGAATTGG